>VYXD01013944.1:286855-362823 GCA_013397195.1 Hylia prasina
GGAGCGGCCGCCCGGCCCCCGGCCGCGAGGGGCCGCGGCGGTGCCCGCGCTGCCGCAGCGGGGACCATCGGCGTGGGGGCCAGCGGTGAGTGTCGCGTTCTGTCCTCTACCCGCGCTGCCGGGCCCGGGGCTGGGAAGCCGGCGGTGGCCCGGAGCCCCTGCAGGTGGCGAGGTCGGAGCTGTCCCCGGCGTCGCGGGAAAGGGAGGGTGGCAGGCCCCGGCCCCGCTCCCGCGCTGCTTGGTGATGTCGAGCCGGTGCTCGCCATGTGTCGTGTCCTGCTTGCAGGTTCCTGCCGGGGAAAGACGCGAAGGCCTCAGGCAGTGGCGAGGAGCGGAGGGCTAAGCCCTCGCCAAAGTGCACAGGGTGCACCATCTTCTTCTCGGAGCAAAAGAGTACAGTGTGAAGTAATGGATGAAATATCTGTTTCTTTCTGGTTGGAAACAGCGAGGGGAGTTGCTCGGTAGAGACAGAGTTAGATGCGGTAGGCAGGAAGCACTTTGCTCCGGTCTGGGAAAGGTGCGGGCTTTCGGTGCGCGGGGCAGCTGTAAGTGCAAGTTCATCCTCGGGCTGTACACCGAAGAAGTGCCAAAGACAGAGCTCTTTTTAGTGGCAGCATAGTTTAAGTAGAGCCTTAAAACTAAACTTGAGGAAACCCTGGTAAATATATTGTGTTTAGTAGTTTAATATGGAAAGGTAGTGATCTCCTGTGAAATAGCATGAATAGACTATTGCAATAAAGATTTGTTGGATTTGAAAGAGATCAGTGAAAGTCATAATTTAAGAAATACCAAGTGCTGGAGAAGCACCTGTATGGTATCTGCAAGTTATGACAACTGTAAATTTGTTATAAACAAATTTGTTATAAACAAAACTGCATATCGTGTTTGTTTTTTTCTGCCTCGTGCTGTGATAGTTGTGTTCGTGTGGGATTTTTTTAAGTACCCTTTTCATAAAAGCAGCATTTTAGTTGCTTATATTCTGGTATGTTAGGTTGGATTTGTCAACAGTAATTGACAGATAATAATTCCTACTGTGAATTTTATGATATTGCACAGTAAAGAAGTAAATACAATTTATATCTTGTGGTATTGAAAGTGTAGTGATGTAATACTCTTAAAAAAACAAAATCAGCAAACTCTTTAAAGAAAAGGGCAATTGAAAGCATGTAGAACTGAATGTGGTGTTTACAATTAGCTATTATGGTACTCATCATCAGTATTTTCTCTTAATAGAATTATCTTCACTGAAGAAATTTGATGAAATTAAGAAGGCTAATCAGGCTGCAGCAAAAAAGCTAGTTGAAGACCAGTTAAGCTCCTCGTCTGAGGATGATGATGAAGATGCTGAAGTAAAGCAAGGGAAGATTTTGGACAAAACATTTACCATTTACACCAGTCAAACTGGTAATGTTTTTATAATTTATTGACTTTTATTTTGGTAAGAAAACATAAGCAATGCAGTATCATTGTGTATTAGAGTTTTACTGTAGTTGAAAGTAAGACACTCTGTCATGATGTCTTACATTAAAATACTTTTTCCCAGCAGTGCATGCTGGCATACTTGTTGTCTTTTGTGCAGAAGCAATGGTATAGCTTTAAACTGTCTAAAGTGTGGCTTTTTAAATAATACATGACTGGCTTTATTCAAAGAAAAAAATACTTTTGCAGCAGTCTCAACATGTATAAAATAACAAATCAAACATTACTGATTGCTTTAAAAATCTTTGTCCATTAAAGATGGAGATGCAAGTGAACTGGAACGTACGAGACAGTACATGAATGAGGCTTTTCAGTCAGGGGCCATGACATGTCTCATCTGCATTGCTTCAGTGAAAAGGAACCAAGCTGTGAGTACTTCACACTAATCTTTTAGAGCAAAACAAATGTAAATGTCTGAATAACTTGTAATATATTATTGAGGTTATGCCTGGGATTGATATCTTTAAAATGGTAAAAGTACTAAATGCAAATTTAGCATATTTGGATTTTGAAACACTGGAATAAGTGGTTATATGTGTAGCTTGTAATCAGAATGTCTTTTTTGTCATATGTTTGGTATCATAGTGTAAAATACTATTTTTAGGTAGTAGCAGGTGACAATGATGAGTTCTTGAATGCCAGTGCTCGCAATTGTGTATTCAATGGAGTAGCAAAGTAAAACATGAAATATGAGAAAGTTAAGAGATATTATTGTTGGATTTACTGCAGGGAAGCTAAGATAAACTTTGCTGCCCTCAATGCTGATCAGGTGAAAAAGAAGTGTGTGTGTCAGAGAAGTTTGTCCTATTTCATATAGGTAAATTTTATGTGGGAGAGATTTCAGGAAAAATATTTTTTTCCTCATTCTGGTAAACATACTTGAATCAAAAACATGTTTGCAACTGTATGTTTAACATTAAAAAGAAAAGTGCAGAAAATATTTTAAATTCTTTTGATAGATATACACAGACTACATGTACCCAATGAAACTGTAGTCAGTAACTTCTTTCTAAGAAGAAATGCAATATACTTTGTAAGAATTCTTAACATATTTAATCCGTATTCTTTCAGGCTTTAATGAATATGTTTAGCTTGACATTTGAAGTTCTATGGCTCGTGATAGAGTTAATCTTAGCAGAACTGAGATGATTTGGTAACTTGAAAGCCTTATTTTATAACACAGTGGTTTGCTAATTATCTTGAATCTGTGTCATTTCAGCCAAGTCTGTTTGTTTATGTAATGCCTCCTGCTTAGCTTTAGTTTTGGGAAGTTAGTTACCATAGTTCTAGAAACTTAGTCCTTGGCACTGACCTCTAGAAGTTAATAGGGAAAGTCTCTGTATTTTCACAGTATTTATTTCATAACATTGTCTTAAGTTACTTAAAAAAATTAGTTAAAATTTTCTTCTGCGCTTTTCTTACCAAATTGTTATGGTTTGGGGTAAAGCCAAAGTCATCTTTATGGTGCCAGGTGGTTTAGTAAGGGAGAATGGCACAAACTGGGCCTTGGGAGGTACAGATTGGATACCAGGAAGGTAGTATGACACTTGGAGTAGCTTACTCAGAATGGTTGTGGAGTCCCCATGCCTCAGGACTTTCCAGCTTTGCTAGGCAAATCTGTGTGTGAACAGAGCTAAGCTGGCAATAGTCCTTCTTTGGGCATTAATTTGTGCTACATGACCTCCAATATTGTGTTTAAATCAACATTTCTCTGGTTAGCTGAGTATTTTGGTCTCCGTCAGCCTTGGCAAAAACTTCCCACAGGAGTTGGAAAAAAGATTACAGGTATGACTCTATAACAGTAAAACTGTGTTGATCTAACAGTGGGTATAATGTATCTTTGAAAAACCATTTTAAAGGGAAAAATAGCAAGGTTATGTTTCTTTAGATATTATGGATGTTCATCAGTGGAAACAGAAACCTCATTTAAAGCAATTGACACTTGATGTCTGCTCTTTAGGTCTGGAGCTGTTGTGGATGCTTTTGTATATTTCATCTGGTATGTATCCAAAAGTGGGCCAAGGACAGCCTCTTCCTTGTATCTTCTCCTTTGACGGATGATGATTTTGGGAAGAAAGATTATCCCTGGCCATGGTGAGCTCCTCAGGGTACATGTACAAAGTTATTTCTTTTGGGAAAACCATGCAAACTGCTGTTCCTTTAGAAGGAGTGGTACTTGTACATCATGTGCACAACAAGAAAAAAAGAGTTTGGAAGACTGACTTTTCTGTTGCTTTTTAAAATTATTTTTAAGTTTTTGTTATAAACATGATTCAGAAAAATTTCACAGTGATATTAAAACCTTGCTGCATCAAATTTGTTTTAACCTCTGAAAAGGTAACTTATCTGTCATGTGTCTCAGCTTCTGCCATTTATTTCTGAATGGCTTTACATATTTTTTACTTTTAAAGTTGGCACCATGAAATAAGTTTAAAATTTTTTGTCAAATAGCAA
This sequence comes from Hylia prasina, assembly GCA_013397195.1. Classification (NCBI taxonomy): domain Eukaryota; kingdom Metazoa; phylum Chordata; class Aves; order Passeriformes; family Sylviidae; genus Hylia; species Hylia prasina. The sequence continues at coordinate 290,789 of VYXD01013944.1, forward strand.
GATGTAGGGATTATTTATTTTTTTAGTGTCAGTATAATCCAAACATTAAATCAGGTCTTGCAGTTGTCCTTGAGATGGTATAAAGAAGAAGGTAATAGTATGGCTGCATAAATAAATTTTCCTAAACAGGTTTGTTTAGGAAATAAAGTGTCACTTGTTGGCTGGCAGCATCTCAAGTTGATAATGCCTCTTCTACTATGAACTTGTTTTGTTTTTAAACATAATGTTTACAATGAAAAAAAACTCCAAATGGTATTGTATTTTACATTTAAGGACATGCTAAAACTATGCTATCACTATTGAGAAATGGTTCATGGTCTGTAACGTATTATATCAGGAAAAATTGTTGTTTTATTTGATAAAAATGAGTGCATAGGTCTTTTAAAGTCTTTCTGTTCTTCTCTGAGGGGACCTTCTTGTCTGTTGTCTTTTCTCAGTGTAGCCAGCAATGTGAATTGCTTTTTTTTCTCCTTCCTTGTGATGCCTCCCTTGTCCATGGCTTGCATGGAGCCTGTTGGGCCTCTGGTACTTGATAAATTCCAGGCCTTTAGTGTCTATCTACCTTGAGCAATAATGGATTTTTAAATTCTATTTAAAAATTCTATCAACATTAAGGGTAAAAAATGAAGGTGTACATCTTGAATCTAAAATTTTTCAGATAAAATTCTGACTATTATGCATCGTTTTAATAGCATTGCTAAGCTTTGTTTTACATGGCTAATAGACTGCTCCTAGTGAACCCCTAGTTTTTAATCCCTTTTTTTAAATTGGTTCTATTTAAGTAGGTTAACTGTTGCATAGGTTCCTTTGATATTGCTTGACATAAAAATTGTTCTGATTTTTGATGTGCTGATTTTTGTCTACATATATTCTTAGAGAAAAGAAATTGTGTTAACAGGACAATTCTTTAGGCATTCTTACTAATTATTGTAAATCTGTTTAATTATGTGTTGTAAAATCTGACATATAGAAAGACCTTTATTCTGTGTCACTGTATATTGTTGTTATTCATTATAGTAGTTGTAAAAATGTTAATTCGTAGCATTGAAACAGTCTTGGGAAGCCAAAATGATAAAAACTGCTTTTTTAAAAAAGTTATTTTAAAAAGTAGCTTTTGTTTTTACTTCTTTTTCCCTTGTAGTCCAAAATGTAGGTTTGAGTACAAGCGCTCCGAAACTCCCAATAGGTATTACTGTTACTGTGGAAAAGTGGAGAATCCAACAGTGGACCCATGGCTGGTACCTCACTCCTGTGGTCAGATATGTGAGAGGGAATTCAGACCTTCCTGTGGTCATAAATGTTTGCTGCTTTGTCATCCAGGTAAATCCTTTGTGTTTCTTGGTTGTGTGACCTGTATTTAGGTACTTGTTACACCGTTCAACTTAACATGTTTTAAGTATATTTAAAAGTCTCAGAGTAAAAGAGATGTAGTCAAGGTGGCATTTGCTGAATGGTAATTAGCAAGACACTTTTTCCTGTCATTAGCAAGACACTCTTTCTCCTCTAATTAGGACCGTGTCCACCTTGCCCAAAGATGGTCACAACAACTTGTCACTGTAAGAAAGCCAGACCAGTGCCCCGCAGGTGCAGTGCCAAGGAGTGGTCTTGTCGCCTGCCATGTGGACGAACATTGCTGTGTGGACAACATGCTTGTGAGAATCCCTGTCATGCAGGTAGACAAACCTTTTTCAATTTCAGAGCAGTAGTTGTTTCTGTCGTTGTTCTTTTGCAATTCCTACTGTCAATGTCACTTTGCAATTACATACAGGAGATTGTCAGCCTTGTCCACGTGTCAGTAAACAACGGTGTATCTGTGGGAGACAGACGGCAGAGAGACTTTGTGCAAGTCCTCAGTGGCAGTGTGATCAGGTATGTTGAAGCTATCCTTTTAAACTGATTTCTTGCCTTTATAAAATTTGATTACTTGGTGTATTAAAGATTGGACAAGAGTATTCAGTAAGAAAAAAAATTCTTAACCTTTGAAAGTGCAATCAAAAATATAAACAGCATTGTTTGAGAAGAGATTTAATTGGTGGCTCTGTTAATTTTTTCTCGTAGTTAAAATGTTAATGTTCTGGAATTGTTCTAGGGTTACGCTAGCAGTGAATTTAATTTTGTGTACTCTTTTTCTTGTACTTGAGGCTGAAATTTCAGCTGTTGCCTTCAAAAATAAGAATGCAACCCAGCTTAATAGACAAGGGTTTCTTGCTTATTTTAAGGACTGTAACAGAATGAAAGCTTTGTGATGAATTCTTTGAAGTATATTTGCAGCCTGTGCTTAAGACCAAGGCTATGGATTGATAGACTGGAAAAAATAAAAATAATTTAAAAAATAAAGTGGGGGAGGGAGGCTGCACCAGGAGATACTTGGCCATTCTGATCCCAGTAAGAAAGATACTTGGCCTCTGTGAAGTATCAATTAAAATGCAGTTTATTTCAGCTAACACTATAGAGAAAAGGAGTATAATCTAAAGACTAGTATATCCCTTTAGATCTCTGGAACCCCAAGCTGTGCAGCATTGAATGGGCCATGTTAGATGTGCAGCATGCAGTGCAGACCCCATTTTGGTTGTTGAAGGTATTGCAGGATCCTCTTAAAAGAAAGCATCCTTGATCATAATTTCTGCAGTCAAACAGAAAGGATATTCGGATGAGAACTTCTTGCTGCGCTTTTAGATAAAGGCAAGGACATGCAGACAGCATAATCACTGATACCAAGTGGGAGCTGCCCAATCTCTTCTGCTACAATAAGTTTATCCTGTGGCCAAAGTGTATGTGCAGGCCTGAAGGCTGAGCTGTATGTGCAGTGCAGCATAGACCTGCGACTGCTCAGGTTTTCTGAATCACTAACTCCTCACTGTACTGTGGTCTTCCAGGCAGGATCACTGCAGGGATGAGCAGTTTTATTTAGTAAACTCAGCAAATACAAGATTTATTAACAAAATTCAGAAAAAGTGAAATTCCATCCAGAAGCATCTCACTCCTGCTTTTTACCCTTGGCTTGCTCGCCAAACGGGGAATGTAGTTCTATTACGGTGCATTCACTTGGTTCCTCTGAATTTCTCAGGTGTGTGGGAAATGTTTGCCATGTGGCAATCACACATGTGAACAAGTTTGTCATGCTGGTCCCTGTGGAGACTGTCCTCGTTCTGGGAAAAGGTCCTGTCCATGTGGAAAAACAAGTAAGCTACATTTTTTTAAATGATAAATTGACTAAAAAGTCCTCCAGTCTTTCACAGTCAGTAGTTTAGGCTAATTCTGCAGGGCACAGTCCATAAGATATTCTTATAGTCAGCCATGACAGTATATTAACGGTTCTTTCAAAGCTGTATTTAGCACCAGGAGTTTAATTTGTGATGTGAATAACTAAGTAATTCTCAAGAAGCTTTAAAAAAACCCAAAAGACAACTGTCATTTGAACTTACTATGCATTTCGTTTTCTCCCTAAATATTTTGGCTTTTTTTTTCCCTAAATGTTTACTTGTACTTCTCTCTCTTCATGTAGAGTTTACATTGCCTTGTACAGAAGATGTGCCCACCTGTGGTGATAGTTGCGACAAAGTTCTGGAGTGTGGCATGCATAAATGTTCACAGCGCTGTCATCGGGGTCCCTGTGAAATATGCAGACAGGTTACTCTTACTTTATCAGATTCACATTTTGTTTGGGCTTTTAAGCTGTGTGCCTGGAATGGTGCAGGTCACCTAAGGAAAATGAAATCATATCTATCACAAAATCTGTGACTTTGTTTATTCAAAGTAACGTGTTCTTTCATGATTCCCTTCCTACCCCAACACAACTCTAATTTAGTAGATGAGCACTGTGTTGAGTTGAGGCTGTACCTGTGGATGAGTGTATTGCTTTGGATCAGTTTTGGTTTGTTTTTTTAAATTATTATGCCCTAAAAGACACCTAATTTCCCCCCATCTTTTCTAGCTTCCTTCTGGCTTTGTCTTTCTGTGATATTCCTTCATTAGTGAGATGGAAGGTGGTGTAACATAACATTATTTTCTTCTTTGTAAGAAAATTAAGTTTCACTTTGCTCTAGATATATCCGGAGCTTCTGTGGTCTGGCCTACAAAGCCATTGCTCTGTCAGGTCTCAGTTGTCTCTTCCTGAACCAGCTTTGGCTATAAAGTGTAGGTGATAATAATGATCACATGACAGCCATGATGAAGGTCAGATAAACCTGCTCATTTACTTCTCAAATTATCTGTATACACTAAGGGTGAATCTACTTTAATGTGCATGAGAGGTACTTTCTTGTATGAATTTGTTTTGCAGTTACACTTATCTTGCGTGACACACTTGCATTGTGTATGCAGTGAAATGTTACTTTTCCTTGAACTTTCCTTTACTATCTACTACAAATAGTAGTGGAACATTTTATTTTCCTATTCTTCTCTTGTTTTAAAAACACCCTGCCTTTTTTCCCCTGTTTTGCTGCCCAGGAGGTTGAAAAACAGTGTCGCTGTGGGAAGCACACCAAGCGCATGCCGTGCCATAAGCCATATCTGTGTGAAACAAAGTGCACTAAAATCCGTGATTGTCAGAAGCACCAGTGCCGGAGGAAGGTAAGTGCCCACAGATAGTCTTTATCAAATGCATTGTTTTGCTGGCTTCTAAAAAAAATTGAGGTAAAATCACATCCATTTGTTGCTCCACCTCATGTTATTGTGTAGAAAGAGGAGTTTTTTTCCATGTCACTGAAACTAGTTTTCAGTGTACCAGAATTCTCTGAAAAGGATGACATCAAGTAAAACTCTCTGGCCTTATAAACAGGGAGGGCGTTTTGACAATTCTGCAGCTCCCGAAGGCAGTTTTGCTTTCAGATTCTTGAGTAATCACTGATGCTTTATGCATTCTGAAGTAGTTAAATCAATTTATTTCCCTACTTTATAGGAAGAGATGGGAATCACTTATAACTTTGTCAGGGATGCACTCTTTATTTTTGATAGCCCAACATTCCATCCCCCTTTGTAATACCCAGCAGTGCAACCAGCAGTGGTCTGGCAGTTGGGAATTGGAGTTTTGTTTCCCTTCTTATTTGAAGTCAAAAGGAATGATTGATACTCAGAAGGATCTTTTTAGTTTATTCATTTAAGAGAGCTTGAAAGTTGCTTGCTATTTGTGAACTAATACATTGTGAAAGTTGAACTACTTACCACAAAGAGGCATGAAAAAATACAGTTTTACTCTTAGGCATTTTTGAATATTATTGTTGTAGGGAATTTATTTTATGTGAAAAGAATACAAAACAAGTAAATGCAATCTTGACACCTCTATGATGAGAAATCCAGGTTTTGTGTTGGAAGGAGGGTACCTTTCAAGTTTATAGAAAAGAGTATGTTCTCTCCTGATGTGGCATCCACTGATGTGATGGTTTTGTGAAATGTTCTGATTCTTTCACATTACTAATTTATTAAGAATAGAAAATAGATAACTGGTCTTGAACTTATTTGCCTTTACTACAGAGGTAAATGTGTATTAAAAAATGGTTAGCAACATTTTTGTGCTGGAGACAATATACTATAAAAGCAGAAGAAGTTGCAGAATATTGAGGTAAATTGTTAGATTTCCTATCTTCTGAAATTATTTGAAATAATTGATTGAAATGTTATGATATTATGAACTTTTAAATGTTATGCTTTTTTAAAGCCCTCTGTCTTTTTAGTGTGTTGACATGATACATTCAAATGTGTGTTTTCTCTTTATTTTGTAATTTGGATTTTTTTTTTAACCACTTTATGGGTGGCCATCTTTCTGGAGTGAGTTGGAGGAAATTTGACTAAAGTGCACTAACTTTTTTTAAAAATAAGTATTGAAAAAATGAAATAGTAGAAGAGGGAAAGTGTATACCAGAAATTTCTTTTTCCAGTTACTAGACTTCATGATGTTTTTTTTTTTAATAGTGCTGTTCTGGAAACTGTCCACCTTGTGACCAAGTCTGCGGGCGGACTCTCGGCTGCAGAAATCACAAATGTCCTTCAGGCTGCCACCGAGGTAAGAACAGGTGAAGAATCCCTATAACAATGGAATATTGTTTATTTTTGCCAAACTTCATGCTTGCATGACTGTGTGTGGTGCTTAATAAATTCTCTCCATTGTTGCCTGGGGGCTTTTTATGGGAGCAGTGTGTTTGAAAGTGTTGGTTAGAGCTTAAGGACTTACACAATGGCAACCTGTGTTGTTACCTGGCGATTTTGCTTAATACTTTTCCTCTGAAAATGCTCTTGTCTTCTTTCCAGCTGTGTAATGCAAAAGCCATGTCTTGACTTCCTTTTGCCAATAATTCTGTTCACTGAATATGCATAACAAAGTCCAAATGCATACAGAAAATGACTGCTGCTGATTGAATCTGGATGGTTTTAACACATCCCAGAATGCAACATGTGGTACAAGAGGGCTTAAAATGAAAAAAAAAAAATTGAATTTGAATATATATTGGTATCCTACTTGTAAAAGAAAATAAGAACTTCTTACTGACTCTTAAGAAGGATAACAAAAAAGTTTGCTTCTGAATCCAGTGACCTTGATTAGAAAGATGCTAGAAAATTACCTGGCAGATTGCTTTGACATTTGCTTGGTAGGGGGTTAAATTGGAATGACTGAAAAATTGTCTGCCCTCTCTGCAATTTTCCCCATAGAAGCTGCTGCCCCACTGAAACAGCAGCCAAGCAGCCTCTGTAATTTCTCTTAGTGTTCTGAAGTATAAATAAATAAATTTCCAACTCAGGAAATAAATCACATGTTCAGCCAGTCTTCCTTCTGAGGCAGCTACTCTTAGGAGGACAGGTAAATGTGGTAGTTGTACTTGTTAACTTGCTATTAAATCTGTCACCACAAACCAGCAGTTTGGTTTATCTCTGTATATTGTGACCCTTTTTCTCTTTCCCTTTCCTTCTCCATCCCTTGTAGCTCTCTAAAATCTTGGAAATACGTAATTTTTTGTGTGCTGTCAGAAGAAAACTGGTAACATTGCTTTTCCACATTAGTTTCGTTGATAACTAAATCCTAGAATAAAATTCTGATTGGGAAACTAAAGAGCTAATGCTGTATTATTAGGGTAAACTTTTGTGTTGATTGATTGTTTATATTTGATGCTGCTTGCATTTTACAGCCTGGCTAAAAGTGACAAAGATCTCTAGTAATTAACACGAAAACAATAAAGCAATATCTGTAAGAAAACAAAAGTGACCTTGGAGAATATAAATATCAAGTATATGCACTTTGAAGGGTAACTTATCAAAAGAGCATAATTGTCTATTTACTAACTAAAGTTGCATATGATGGAGGTAATGATACTGGATGATAAATTTATTTTCTTTTCTAAAGTCTCTGTGTTTGAACAAAATAGTCTAGTCTAGTTTGTAATATCTTCATAAATGTTTGAAAGTATTCCTAATGAAGGCAATTACTTTAATTTTAAAATATTTATTGTCTCCCAGAATTTTCTTAGCCTTCTGATGTTTCATATTGGAGTCAGAGTTTCTCACTTTCCCATGCCTTTTAACATAAACAAAGAATTGTTTTTTGTAAATATGGCCAGTGTTTGCATTCCTTCAGATGGGAGGAGAATGTGATTGATAGTCTGATTGACCAATGTGGTTGAGAGGTGGGAATTTCACCTTCCAATCCATTGTCACCTTGATAAAAATATATATTTGGAAATTAATAAACAAAGGTCTCTTTTTCGGCCTCAGCGCTGCATCTCAAAAAATTCCAGGTCTCTGTGTGATCATTTCGTGTCCGACTGCATCAATTTATATTCATGTGTTTCTCCCTATATAGCAATATTTTAATATCTACTGAAAGTTATGATTAATTATTTTATCTTTAGTATGTAATACCAGGTCAGGGTAATTTTCCTATGATCACAGTGATCACTGATATTAAAGGAAATAGATGCCTCCTAGAAAATAACTTCCCAGATGGGGTCCTTTAAAAGGCACCAAATCTCAGAATTTTATAAGTTGCTGATAATAAACTCTTGGCCTTTGGCAGGAGTCCCTGAAAAAAGGTAGCAATCTATTCTGTTTGTGGTTTGGGTTTTTTTGCTTATCTTTTTTTCTTAAGTATTTATCATGCTTGCTGAAATTTACAGTGTGTTGCCAGGGAACAGAAATGTTTTGCTTCCTACCTGTAGTACATTATAACACTGGGTTTGAGAACAGTGTGCTCTCACCTTGTCTTCAGGCTCTCTGAATCTCTGATCTCTGCCTTTCTGTATTTTTGAGAATGTAGACAGTTGTCTTCCTTAATAGGATATTTAAGTGAATTGTAGACATAGTAGCCACTCGGGGCAGTACAGCTTTAGACCTTTAGTTTATTTTGCAAAAGTACCTGGACAAGCTTGAGAAGTGGGCCCTTGGGAATCTCATGAGGTTTAACAACCAGGTGCAAGGTGCTGCACTGGGTTTGAGGCAATCCTTGGTATCAACACAAACCACAGGATAAACAGATCCAAAAGCAGCTGAGAAAGTCTTGGGGATGCTGGTGGGTGAGAGGCTGGCCATGACCCAGCCATGAACACTCGCAGCCCAGAAAGCCATACGTGTCCTGGGCTGCATCCAGAGCAACCTGGGCAGCAGGGTCAGGGAGGGGATTCTGCCCCTCTGCTCTGCTCTGGTGAGAGCCCACCTGCAGTGCTGCATCCAGCTCTGGGGCCCAGCACAGGAAGGACATGGACCTGCTGGAGCGAGTCCAGAGAAGGGCCACTAAGATGATGAGAGGTATGGAGCACTGCTTCTGTGAGGAAAAGGTCAGGGAATTGGGGTTGTTCAAACTGGAGAAGACTGGCAGCCTTCCAGTCCCTAAAGCAGCCTATAAGAATGATGGAGGGGGACTTTTTACCAGGACAAGTAGTGGCAGGACAAGGGGGAATGGGTTTAAATGAAGAGAATATGTTTAGATTAGATATTAGGAAGAGATTTTTTTTTACTGTGAGGATGGTGAGGCATTGGAACTGGTTGCCCAGAGGAATTTTGGATGCTCCATGCCTGACAGTGTTTGAGGCTGGGTTGGATGGGGGTGTGAGCACTATGGTCTAGTGAAAGGTGTCCCTGCCTATGGCAGGGGGAGTTGGATCTAGATCATCTTTATGGTCTCTTCGAACTCAAATGATTCTATGTTTCTGTGCATGCTGAACATTATACTGTTATTTATTTTGCTTTGCAATAAAGACTGTAGTGTTTCCATCCTTTCCTCTTCAGCAGCCTTTTGCCAGTGAGACATCTGCTTCTTGAAATGCTGCTTTTCAGACCCTCCTAACAAGTCAGAATTGCTTAAAAATTTTTGCTGTCAGTAACTTCAGTTGTTTTCTTTAAAATTTCAGAATACAACATGTTTAGTATGCTCAAATCCCGTGTAATTGATTTTTTTAGAATATTCATATTGTTGCTGTTTAATTACTCAATAGTAAAACTTAGCAGTTGGCACTTGGTGAAGAAATGGTGTGGGAGAGTTACAAATTAAAACATAGATCTTTTCCAGATAGACTTTTTAAAATGCATAAGATTAGTAACCTCAGTAACTTTATAGAGATGGATGATGTTTTCAAGGAGACATTCATTATACAGACTGAACATTAATATAATACAAAATCTGCAAAACTTTATTGTGCCAGTTTTTCAGTGTCCCTTTTTGAAATTAGATGAAAAATGACATTTTTTCATAGGTATGTAAGACTGAAATACAAATAGAAAACATCTAAGTGTTGTGTGATCGAAATTACTAGGCTTCTTTTTAAAATGTGAGAGGGGGGTTATTTCTGACTTGCTTGTCATATTGTTAATATATTTATTTTAGGTAGTTGTAATCCATGTCCAGAGACTGTAGATGTCAAATGTAATTGTGGAAAAACTGTCATTAAAGTGCCCTGTGGCAGAGAGCGTACTATCAAACCTCCCAAATGCAAGCAGCTGTGCAGGTCAGTATAGAAAGTGTCTGTTTCCTGTTCTTAAGTGGAGTTTAAAGTGTCCTTAAAGCAAGTAGTAAAATATACCTTGAAAGGCAAAAATTGTTCCTTATCTGATGACAGTTACTACTTCTCAGGCTTCTGTATCCTTGACTATGCAGATGGTGATTGTCAATAATCCTTCCTATCAGATACCTCCCTGAGACTGAGGTTTCATGAGCATCTTGCCTGTTGCTTGGGGAAGGTTCTGTCTCACCAAGCTCTTCCAACCTTGGAGTCCAGCTCATTTCTTCAAGTCATCTCTGGAATGTTTTGAAGTACCTCAGTGAAGCAGTTTATCTAGAAAACTTTACTAGCAAAAGGAAAAAGACTATTTTCTGCTGGGGTGCAGCAAGATTACGTAGTGTAGAGTAGAATTAGGATTCAAACAGATGTTTGAATATGTAAACCCAACTTTGATTTTTAATTTTATTTAGAATTCCTCTCTAATTTTATTGTAATGTTAGCTACCTGCTGAAGGTGAGAAGTAAACTAATTAAAAAAAAAGCCAACAACTTGTTCATTTCAATGTTAAGCATACTTGCTCAGTGACTGTAACTTCGTATTTCTTGCTGTCATACTGATTCATTCTTGGATTTTACTTCAGTCGGCCACCTACCTGTCACCATGCTACCCAGGAGAAACACCACTGTCACTTCGGGCGGTGCCCTCCGTGTCGTCAGCCCTGCCAGAAAACCTTAACGTGTGGTCATTTGTGCCCTGTTTCCTGCCACGATGAAGCACTTGTGAAGCAAACTGGCTTAGTAAGTAAACACGGAAAAGTGCTGTATTCTTTGTGTTCGGAGCAATGAGCATCAGTTTGACCTGAATCTTCTGTTTTTAAGGCTTTTGGAGTTCAGAGTATGTGCACTGCTCAGCATGATGCTGAGTGGTTCTAGCTCCTTTGTTGTAATCTAAGTAATTTTGTAATGCGTAATTGAATTGCACAAGACATTATAAGATTCTTGTTGGAGTTGTAATAAAAACATTTAATTTCAACTTTAAGCAATTGCTTTTAACATAAGAAGAAAAGTTTTAAGTCTGATACTTAGAAAACCATCAAATTTTGCACAAGTTAGAAGTCAGAAATTGGCAGTTTTTAACATGACACATGTTATGCACTACATGATAGTAATTGAACTAGCTTACTAATCAAAATATTTTTACCTCTCTTAACTGGTCAGAATTGTTTTACTGGTCTTTCTCATTTGGCTTGGTGCTTAATTTTTACCGCTAGGAGCCACAGGACTTAATTTTCCTATCCCTAACCAGGCTAAGGATAAAACTGTAATTTTGTTGTCTGTATGGCATGTGGAGATTTCCATTAGTAAAAAGCTTGTTACTAGAAAGTCAATTTCTTAGAATTGGAAACCCTTTAGATGTTACATTTATTTATGGTCAAGCAGATAGTTCTATTTGTGTTTTGTATTCAACTAGTGTCTTTTGCTCTCAGCATCAGTCTGCAGGGCCTTGGGAACAGCCATCTGAGCCAGCCTTCATTCAGACTGCACTACCGTGCCCTCCCTGTGAGGTTCCTATACCAGTGTAAGTATTAAAATTTGAAAAAAAAAAAAATAGAAAGAGTTTTTATATGGAAAGATAGTTATTTTGTGTCTGAAAAGGGATACAAATCAGGGATTATTTTTTTTTTAAATAACTCTTCTTCAGACTAGATCTCTGAAATAACTAAAAAATATGATATATTAGTAGAGACAAAGAAGATGCTATTTGGAACAAAAGCAGGTTACTTTCTGAAGAGTGACAGATTTCATATACAACTACAATTAATTTGCACATGAAATAATCTTTGATATTTTAATTATAAAACACAGCAATCCAAACAACTGTTGAAAAGGAGGAGGAATTGAGCTGCATAGATGGTTTATTTTCTTAGTTTGCACTTTTAAAAAATAGATTGCACTAATTTTTGTGTGAAAAGCACTGTCACTGTTTTAAGTCCCCTAAACAAATATGCATTTTCTAAATCTCTGATTTTTTTAATTTTTTAACAGGGAGTGTCTTGGTCAGCATGAGGTGAGTCATGGAAACTGCCCTGTGAAATGAAATATGGCAAATATCTTATTTGTCAGTCTGCAAAACAAAAGGCATTAAAAAGAAACAGTAGATTTTTAATACATATTTTAAAATCGATGAAGTACTTTAAAAGCTTACATATCAGAAGGTATTTTAGTTCCTTTTTGAAGAATGTATAACTATTTGACTTCGTAGAATTCATGGACAAAAATTTAAACTCGTGATTCATGTTGCTCTTTGTGTTTTCTTGCAGGTGTTTAAATTGTGTTTAAATGTTTTTCGGTGGTCTTCTTGTTAAATATTTATGCTTTCCCCCCTCATTTTATAGTTAATATTCTCTCTCTGTCACACAGTCTTGAGTTCTATGAACTGCTGTGTATATTTTAAAATGATAAGGAACTTAATGTCATACAGGAGAATTCTCATGTAACTTGGATCTAAGCACATGGATGAAATCAGAGAGTAGAGTGGAAACTTCTTTAGTGTTAGTTACTAACTTGTCTTCCTGGTGTGTAGCCTTATCTAGTTTTAGATGAAGTCGCTATTTTGGCTTACATGAGAAGAGAATCTAACTGATGCTTAAATAGCTGTCATCATTATTCACAATAATTTCTAAAAGTTGTGAAAATTAAGGTCAGGTATTTTTTTCTTGATTTCAAAAGATGATTGTTAACTAATTAAAAAACCCTTTTTGCTGTTATGGCTTTGTCTACTGGTATGTCTGGCATAAATTTATTGTCAAAGTCTGACTAACAATATTATAAAAAAAACTAGGATCATTTTAAGCAAGTAAAGAAATCTAGAAAACACTAAATACAAAAATATTCAAGATACCTTTTTTTTTTTCCTTCAACCTTTATTAATAACCTCTTGGTGTGTGTTGTAATGGTGGCTTGATTATGTTGTGGTGGCACCTTAAAATGTTGCCACCAACGTTCCTATAGCTGCAGTGTGTTTGGGCAGCATGTTCATTAACCCATCCAGGCTGGGAATGCAGCTTTTCCACAGAGCTGTTTTGCAGCTTGATGATTGCTGAAGAAAAGCATGTCCTGAAGGTGGATGAAACGAACAATAGTGCTTGTGTTTTTGTTGCTGAAACAGATGGGCTTTGTTTTTCCACAGTAAAACTTACATGTGCCAGTTGTTTATTGTGTCAGTGACATGTTTTTTGATAGGACATACCAAATCTCACCCAGACTTCCATGAATTTATGTAAAAACAAAATGCAAGCTGTGGTCAATAGACCCAGTCTGTAGTGATCTAGACAATATGAAAAGGATTTGGTCCAGTTCAGATGTACATGGCTGTGAAGTTTGTCCTTCCTCATTGCAGAAGAACGGTATCGCTTACTCTTACTAGAGAAAATAGGAACAATTACTAGATATTTATTACTACTTGTTTCAGAATAATTAAAAAATATTTCATTTTCTGTTGCATACTGTTGGCAAAATCATTCAGTGGCTTTGGGTTGTGTTTTATTTATGGATTTGCCTAGAAGATAAGGACAAATCCCTGTGAGTCTACAGCTGACTAATTATTTAGGTTTTCTGATGCTGCATGGTACTCCAGATGAACTGATACTTCTCTCAGCCAGCAGAGGGTGGTGCTGCCTTCCTGCTGAAGAGCAGCACTTCCTCGAGTGAAATTGTCTCCTATTGTTTGAGATTTTGGTGGAAGTTATGGAAAAGAATTATTCGTTAATGTGTGTGGGCAGTGTATTTTATTTGCAGTGGATTTTGTGCTCATTGTACATTTTTGTGTTCTTCTGAGATCTCTGGAAAGAAAAAAACCCATGTAATGTCTGTTCCCTGTTTTACAGCCACGTTGGTTCTTAATAAATAATCTCAGCTCAAATTAATGTAGTTTTGTTAATAAGAGAAAAAATATGTATTTACGAATGCTTCTCTCCAGTAGAAGTTTCCAGTCCCTGAGGGGATTTTCACTGGGAAATGGGAACTGTTCAAAAGTGGCAAAAGTAGTAGCAATTTTCTTAAGCAAAATTTTGCTGCAAGTAGGTGCTTATTTCTGTACCGTGCCACTACTTATGCTGGGCTGTTGTTTTACCTCCTATAATGGAAGAGATATTTAAAAAAAAAGAAACTAGGAATGAGGCAAGGTATAAAGTCTTGTATTTTATCAGGATGCCTGCTGACAATGTGTAGAATAGACAATAAAAACCAACACCTTAAGACTTGTATAATAAGCAAATTTACCATCTAACTTTTAATATTTGGACAGTAATTTTAATTTGTGTAGATATTGGAGTTGGTAGTTTGTTGACAGGGTTGTCTGTGGGTTTGTTGTTTCTTTTTTTAATTTCTCTTTGGTATTTAATTTAGGAAGTATTTTAAGGGATTGGTTTAGTTTGAGCTCTTACATGTTCTGGCATTTAGAACAAGCAGTTTTTCACTTAAGAACAGACTTAAAATTACTTTTCAGATTATGTAATTATATAAAATCTACTTAGTTGAAGTATGATTCTACACGCTGTTTAAGCTAAAAGAACACTTCTTTTAGCTGAGGTCTACAGCCTTCTTTTAATTAATTTAAATATATTTAGAAAAAGAAATAATTCATCATTCTTCCATTTATAGGTTCTTAAAAGTAGCTCTTAATTTTGTGTCAGGTTTTTTGTCCAAAAAATCACCTATCGACAGTTGGTGCCATCCCAAAAACAAATCTTGATGTTCTACCTTTTTTTAACTGTTATATATATTGGAATTTCAGAGCAGTAGTACATATATGCTTTTTAAAATCAAGTTATTCTAAATCTCTTTTTATAGGAAACATTAATTAAAGCTGATACAAAGTAAATGAAGACAAAGAAGGAAATCTTTACTGACTATGATACCAATTTATCTGCTGTATATAATTTTTTTCTTTAAATGTTCTACAGGAGGGAAAATGCCCTGGTTTTGCCTCCTTGTAAATATCCTGTATCAGGTTTTTTGTCCTGGGCATATCATTGAACTCTCTTTCTTCTTGGGTGTTCTTCGTTTTTTTTTCTTTTGGTAGAAGTTAGTTGGTATGTTTTAATATTCAGAGTGGGTTTTAGTTGTGGTTCATTCATAGGAGGAAGACCATTACTCTGCCTCTAGGTAAAATTTTATGTAAAACTTAATGAGATTCATCTTTATGGCTAAACATCTCATAAAGATTTCCAAAATTGCCTTGCCCTGTCAATTTTTGTTTTCATATTCTAATTGATTTATCTATTAATCACTTTTATGCATTTGGGAGATATCCTATAAAGCTTCTGAAAGTTGTCATGTCTTTTTTACCTTTCCTTCCTTTCCTTCCTTTCCTTGTCCTATGGAAGACCTGGAGTCTAAAAACAATGCCTTCTTTTTTATTTTTTTCCCCCATATTCAGCTTTCATAAAATGCTTACGGTTCTCATCTTCCCTCTTCATTCTTTAGCTCATCAGCCTCCTGGAGTTTGTGGCTGCTTCGATGTTTGTCTTTGTAGCAAGAGTTCCAGCTCCCATTTAGCCATTTCAGAACCTCATTCTAACTGCAGGAAGTAAAACTTGACTTTGTCCTCTGAATTTATTACTTAGATCCACAACAGAGGAATGGAGGGGGAAAAAAAATAGGTTTAAATTAATTGAAAATTTTCAACTTTTGGCTACAGAGTCAGTTGATTCCAGAAGACTGTTGTATCTCACTGAGCTCAAGCTGCAGCTCTGCTGGATGCAGCCAGAGGGCTGGAATGTTCCACCCAGTCAGCCCTCTGAAAGCTGCCATAGTTGCCTGGCTGGTCTGGGTGCTTCGCCACCCTTGCCTTTGTTTAACAGTGCTGTGTACTTGAGGGATGCCACTGGAAGGGATGCTCCACTTCTGCCTAAGTGCTTCTGGAGCTAGTGGTTGTGTCCTTATCTGGTGAAAGACTAATTGCTGGTAAAAAAACTCACCAGCATTGTGGAACAGTGCAGCCCTAGAGCTAATTGCTATTATTGCCCTGATCTGCTGTCAAAGCCTGAGCCACAGCAGAACCATAGTCACAAAAAACTGAGTGGCAATGGGTGAGCAAAGAAAGGTAGAGAAGTGCGTGGACTGTAATGCTTAATACACCTTTTCCTTCATTCTTCTTTTAACATCCTTTGACTACTTACATTGCTACTGAAATGATGTTGTGCTCTGGGGAGAGAGATGGAGTAGGATGTGAAGGGCTGGGATATTAGGAACATTAAAGGCTTTGGTAATTGGTGTGTGCATTCTGGATATGGTACTATTCTCTGCTTCCCACCCTGTTTTTATTAGGCCTGCTGCTTGCTGACTTCTCCTCCTTTGGTCACCAGAAACGTCTGTCAGAGACAGAGTAGGATGTTTGCAAGGGGCAGTATGAACCAGGTGTTGGGACTACTTGATGTGGTTGTTGTATTAGTGCTTTAGCCAGCTTCAGCTCTGACACAGGTGTAAAGTGGTTGGATGTGATGGCCTCAAGGTTTTCTCCTGTGTGTGCCATCCTTGATGTTCAGCCTGCTGAAGTCTTGGTGAGTCAGGATGATAGAAGAGTTCAGAAGTCTGGTGAATGAACTGGATTTTGCAGGGATGTGATGTGGAGTAGTACATTTTGGGTGAAGCCCAGAAAAATGTATATAGGCAAGTGGATTTAAATTGTACTTTGTGTGATTGAGGGAGATAACATGGACAGTAGTGAAGGGAGGCTGTCCCTCACTCTGCCCTGTGGGACCATCTCCCTTCTTTCTTCTCAGTTCCTGTGTTCACCTGTTTGTATGGCCAAACCACTGGCAAAAGACAAGAAACTTTTTTCTGTTGATTCCTTTTCTTCCATTTTGTTTATTTGAATCTTCTTTCTGTAAAGAGAGATGTGTGGTAGGACTTGTTCAAATTGGTAGGAGATTGCAGTGAGGGCTGTAGAGTTCAAAGAGGGAAAAGGAATGTGTACCCTGCAAAACTGTTCCATCAACTGCAGTTGCAACATAAAATCACACCCGTAGTCTAGTCAAAGTGAGTTATGTCACATTAGCCTCTTGTGTAATAACATCACAAATAGTTTGTTTTTCTCTGCGAAATTAAGAAAAAAATCAATTTTTTTGACAGCATCACAGAATTTTTTTTTTTTTGTTTAAGTATTATATAATGGTTGGGAAATGCTAACGGCAAGTTTCTTCTAATCCTTTGTATGGAGGGACTTGCACTATTCAACTTTAGGCAAGTACCCCAGTTAGGAGTTTACACTGCTTTCAGTACCAATGAAGAGTACATCTTCTAAGTAGATGCTCTGAAGAGTACTGCAGAGTTCTGTTAACTGGAATGGTGTCCTCAAATTGGAAAGTACAAATGTGACATAAGACGTTAAAATCTTAGTCCTGTTATAGAGCCATTTCAGCTTCTCCTTACCTCTCCTGGGAATCATATTTGATGTAGTCAGTATTTGCTTTTTAGAATTTCTGGCTTGTAGGTTGTTTTCTGTTTTTCAAACTGTAAAATAATTTGGGTTTATGGCGACTGTAACACAACTAGCCCTGTGAAAGCAAACTGTTACTGTCTTCTGCAATAATAGTAAAGCACTCTATGAACCTTTAATGGAGGGCATGAGTGTAATTCAGAAAGACACAGCAAATGACACTAAAATATTTGAGCGTATAATAGTCTTTCAAAAAGAAAGGGAAATGATGTTGCAAAAGTTAGCTTGTTTAATAAAGTGTGCTTTTTTTTCCTGTTACAATCAGTATAAAACAAATTTGTGTGGATACATTGTTATGTGGACAGGAACCCAAACGATACTGACAAAAAAAAATCAAATAGATTTCACTGGTGTTTTTTCTTTTACAAAGATACTGGAGAACCAAAACTTCCCTGTAATAATTCTGTGTCTCTGTGGGTGTAAATATATATATCTCACACACTACATATGTGTAATGTTTGTATATATCCCACCTGCATATCTATTTTTTTTAACTTTTAGGTTAGTCCGTTACCATGTCACTCTGCAAATCCCTACTCATGTAAGAGATTTTGTGGGCGGCTTCTTGATTGTCAGAATCATACCTGTATGAAAGAATGTCATCATGTTACTAAATTGAACAGTAGTGCAGATGGAAAGAAGGTAGGTTAATTTCCTTTTTGCTTTTGTGTATTTTATATGGGTATGCATTGTCTTCAGTTTTACTTGGAAAATAAAGAATTTGCAGCTGGAGGGTGCAGGTCTATTCCAGATCTCATTGGGAGACTTGCATGTGTGCTGTTCCTGTTGATGCTGTGGTAGTTACTTAATCTATATTTTCTTAGACTATAAAGGCAATATTACATTTTTTGCAAATTCTATAACTTTTTGGTTTGTGTTGACATTTGATTTCATCAGAACCTTATTTAACATCTTTGAGAAGTCCCTTCTGAAGTTACTTTTTTAACTGTCAGGATCAAGGGAACTACTGATAATCCCTATATACAAATGCTCTTGCAATCTAATGGAGAAACTATTTGCTGAGGAGAGCTTGAATGGGTTGAGGAGGCCGGGACACCTTTAGGAGAGCACTTGAAATGTTGCACAATTGCTGAAGACTTTTCAAAGTACTGGATGATATATTCATGTTTATCAGTGTCTGCTAGAAACTTTCATTTATGCAATTAAGAAGCTGTAGGTGTTAAATGCTGAAGATAACATGAAATAAAAGTATAAGGCTTAAAATTGTTCCAGTTATGAACAGTCAGAGTCACATGTATATGTTTTGTGGTTTGGGAGAGCCATGGTTTGGAGGAAAACAGCTTCTCAAATTTTTTTAAGCATTATTTTAGAAAATGTGGCAACATGGACAGCCTAGGCATTTAGAAAACAGAGAAGCATTCAGCTGGGTACAAAGCAGAAATGTTATATTTAACTTAAATAGCATAATATCCCTGTGGATTCATGTCCTGGAAGTGGTGGTGTTGTCAGGTAATAACGTATATTTTAGCTAACACATGAATCTATTTATGATTGTGGAAATTTTGTCTGAGGAGTATGGCTGTTAGTGCAACTGGTGGAACAGTAACTTGCAACAATAGAGTGACATCAGTAAACAGAGTGACAGTTAAGCATCCCCAGTTCTGACTATAAGAAGCTGCCTGCCTGCTGCTTCAGTTAAGCCAATTAAAATGTGAATGAGTCAGGACTATTCCTAGCTCCATTTTAAATGAGGCAATACATTCTCAGAAAAATGGGAGTCTGTGTACCTGCAAAGCATGGGTAAATCTCATTTCTCAATTTTCTTCAATTCTTATAAATTCAAGTTGGTTTTGACCTTTAAAGCTTTTGTTCTCTTGTTTTGGTAGACTAAAATGTAGTCAGGGCTGATTAAATTTCTGGCTTATATGTCTGAGTAGTGATTTTTCTGTCTGGAATTTCGGTTTGTTCTGCATGTTGTGTTATAAAAATGTTGCAGAAAGGCCAGCTGTTTGCTTTTACCTACTGTTAAATGTTACATGACAGTTTTCTAAATGGTTTTAGTTGCTGTTGTTTTTCTTAGATTTGCATTTTTGGGAGTTAAGATTTGTAAACAATCATTGTACAAAGGTTTCTTTTTAAACTTCAGCAAAAATTGATCAACTATACAAGGAGAAGGAAAGGGGACTGGAGAAAAACTATCAAAACCTTAAAATTCTTATGCAATTATTTTAGAGCAGCATAAAGTAGAACACTGGTGTTGGAATAGTCCTTTTGGGGAAGCTTTATGTAGCTTCATTCTTGGATAAATTTGCTTTATTTTGGCTGTCTTCTTGGAAACTGAACATTGAATGTGATAGTGGGCCTTAAATATTGTGCTGTGTAGGGTCAGTTGATAAATCATGTCAATCTATCTGGGTGTATTTGATCATACATTGGGGTTCTGGAAGTGTTGTTAAGAATAGGAGGATCACCTTGTGCTGGTGATCGTCTCACCTGGGATGAGAGTGACATACATGACAGCTCTGGTAGACTTGTGTAGTCTGTGGAGTAGAAGCAAGACCTTAGGCAGCTCCTAGGATGTACCCAAGTTAATAATCCTCTTTGGAAGATTATACAGAATATCATATGCATATGGAAATGGAATGACTTAAAGTTCGTTTCTTAAAATCAAGCAAACCAACCCCTCCACCCCTGTGTTAGAGAGTGGCATGTAATGACTCAAGCATTACAAAAACATGGTGAGTGGGTTTGTTAAGTTAAGTTTTATTATGGTCATTTTCCAAAGCTGGTAAGTTAGTTTTGAATATGTAATAACTTATTATTCTAACAATTTTCCTTAGAGAATTAACAGGGTTATGGTCATTTTCCAAAGCACTAATATTAAGGAGGCTCTTTTATGCCCAAGAGGGAAAATAGAATTCTTTGACTGACAAACACTGGCATTTCTGTTTTTTTCTTAAAAAACATATTTTAATAATTACTCTTGCTTGTGAAATATCTGACTGAATAGCTTGATTCTCATAGCAAAAGCACCCCAACTCTTTCTTCTATGTAACAGGTCATTAATGACACCTCACAAAACAAATACTTGGCACTTTCTTTAGTACTTTGCTTTTATTTTGTTAGGCGGGTCCAGAATGTTCACAGTGCGAAGAGGAGTGCACCAAGCCCCGGCCAGCTGGCTGTCCTCACCGATGTGTTTTGCCCTGTCATCCTGGAGATTGCCCATCATGTCTCCAGATGCTTAAAATAAAGTGTCACTGCAAACTATCAGTACTGTATATTGAATGCTTGTAAGTGTCACAACACAACCCAGATTTTCACTTGAATGCTATTAGCTGGAAATAATTTGAAATGTCTGGGGATCGGAGCTACTCTTAGGGCAATTTATAAAATTTCTATTGATTATAATTTCTAAGATAATTTTTTTTATTTAAATTTTGCAAGTATTTTATTTGGTATTACTGCTAAAATTGAAATAAATGCATGGAGTCTCATGAACAGAGATTGTCTTTATAATATAGATAATCCTTTGCATTATGCAAATATATAGTAATCTACATAACATTTGTTCTGTATGTGCTTCTTTTAGAGTATGTAAAGAAGAATTTTTTGCAACTATTAGAATGAACATAGTTAGTCTGAATGTTCTCTGTCTTCGCAGTTAATGTCCTTCAATTTCTAGCTGTTTGAATTGAAAAACTGCTTAGTTTTTCAGTTTGTACGCCTTTTTAGTCATTTGTGTGTGTGGATAGACCTTAAGCTAGACCTCACAAAATATAAGTTGGAACTTGGGGATTGTTCTGAAAATATTCATCATATGCAAGTGTATTTTTCTTTGTTCATTTTCTTTCAAGTATGTCAAGTCCTCTAAATTTGTGTGGGTTTGTCTGTTAAACAGGGCAGTTTATATTAGTCACACAAGATATGGACAAATGAGTCCACTTTTCTTTACAGTGAAATGTACTGAAAATGCAGCCCTAATTGCATTGACTTTTGCTGTTTTTAAATTGGATTTTTTTAACACAAATGCATCTTTCCTTTTACAGAAAACTGACATGTGCTGATTTAAAAGAAAAGGAGCTTCTTATTTCCTGCAGAAATCAGTGTCCGAAAGAGGTAAGCCATATTAACAGAGAAATACTTGAGTTCATGGGTATGTGGAATTTTGTGAATATAGACCAAGCAAACTAGAGAAGCTTCGTCTAAGTGAATATATTAAATGATAGATGTGGAGGTCATTAGTGAACTGTACTTGAAGGACATTTATTAATATATTGCTGTCAGCTAGGAGGGTTATATTAAAGGAACAGAGGTTTGTCTCCAAGGCACTAATGGCTTGAAAGTTTAAGTATGCAGATGAGGTTGAATGTGGAAGAGGTGTCCTCTCACATGGTTAAAAACTGGTCATCAATTTATATCTCAAAAATGATAGGATGCTGTTTGATTAGGAAAAATGCTGAGAATTGTGCTTGCTATTCTCATCTAAGTGCAGATTTAGAATCCCTATCTGTGCAATTTGGAAGCTGAGGGATTTTATACTTAATAAATGAGATGAGCTAATAATGCCCTGGTGTGTTAGTGAAACATGTTAAGTAGTGTAAAATGGAAGACAAGCCAGTTAGTCTCTCTGCTGTATCTGGGTACATCTAAAGGTTTGCTGTGAAGAGAAGAATAATACCCTTACTGCATGATACTTAGATTATGAGCCAGTAGCATGAGTAAAGAAAATTCCTGTTCAATACCACGTTTGAGTAATAAACTTTGTGGAACGAGGCAGGAGCTAGTTGGAGAAGCTACCAAATTTTCATCAGAAGCAGCTTAGAAATGTTTCAGGATTTCTCTTGCAGCAGTGTTACCCACAAATGGACTTGAGGTATGGGCCAAAGTCCTTGTCCCTCCCAGTGCTGTGGTTGTGTGCTGCTTGTGTACTTTCAGAAATCCTTGCATTACTTACTATATTATGTTTGTTCCTTAGCTGTCATTAATTGTGATGTGTAGCAATGCATAGCTACTAAGTTCATCATCTCCAGGGAGGGTGCAGCTGCTGATGCCAGCAAGGGAAAGGAGACAGGTTGAGAATCCATTTTATTACCCCCAGAGAGGAGATGGGGGCACAGAGGAAAGACCAGGCAAGGGTGGGGTCATGGGGTTTTATGGGACGTCCCAGGGGTGGAGTTTTAGGGTTTGGGTCAAGGGAGGGGTTAACACAAAGAGGGTAACATCGAGTCCCCACCTCCTCAGAAGGGGAATGCCCCACAGTGATGAGAGTGACAGCTCTTTGTTTACTCCATTTCCCACTGGAGGGCTAGAAAATGTGTGGAGAGGCAGGAATTTCATTAACATCCTGTGTCAGAAATTTCAAATTTGAATCCTTGTCTTTATTAGAAAACTTTTTTTTTTTATTTCGAGATTTACAGAGATTTTACAAGATCCCTCCTGCTTTCCCAACAGTTTCTGTCCCTCTGCTTCTCAGACAAGATTGTGTTAACCCCAACAGGAGGGCTGTGCTTTGTACATAATTGTGTCTTCCACTCTTTGGCCTTGTAGATGCCTATCTGATGGATTTTTTTTCTGTAAATGAATGTTCCTGTCACAATTTTCTCATCGGGATATCTGAAAGCTATTCCTGTGGGGGAGCACTCAGGGATATTATTTAATTGTCCATTTACATCTTCATTTTGTCCATCTTCTTCTCTGTTACTTTGGTTTTGTTTGCTCCAAGACTTCCCTCTCTGTATTTTCAAGAGTGCTTATAATCTCTTATCATGGACTATATTCTCTACTTCAGCTTCTCTTCAAAGAATTTTTTTTCCTGTTGCTCATCTTTGACTTTGATTAATGTAACGGTTGTGATTTTTCTGAACATATTCCCCAGAATTAGTCTGGGATTTAAAATCCACCTAGCAATGGTCCCAAACTTTAGCCTGCAGTTCAGAATTGCCCTGTTCCATAGATTTTTTTTATTTTAGTTTGTTGGGATGTGAAATAAAGAATACGACAGCAGAATTTTTATTAGTTTTATGAAGCTTTAACTTAATTCTAAAATTCTTACTCCTGTAAATGCTTTGGAAAATAAGGTGGGGTTTTTTTTTATTCAATCTCAGAAGCTGACATGGAGTCATTTGCAGAGCTCAATGAAGTTGATGTTTGCTATGAATCAGTGTGCACTATCACTTCTAGCTTACCATAGTGCATCTTAGGTTCAATAAAATGGGGTATTTTACTGCAGTTGTCATTTTGAGATGTTTCTGGGTAATGGAAATTGCAGTAGACAGTATGCTACCATATTTGTTTTACAATTGCCATGGTACATTTGGGGATAAAGAAAACCAATTATATTGTCTATTCCTTTGCAAAAATGCTACACAAACTTGAAAAACTTGAGAAGCTTCACACTTCTTTTGGCTATGGCAGTATAAAATTAAAAATGTGACTTCCAGCGTTACATAGTACTGCTCACATTTCCTTTCTGCTTTAGGGAGAAGCAGTGTCTTTAATGCTGCCACAGCTGTTATATATGAGATGTTTTAATTAAAAAGTTAATTCTCTTGTTTGGTAATAATAACAAGATATCCTGTTGAAGGAAATTTAACTTTTATATTTTCTTAATCAGGGTGATTAAATTCTTATGATCATGCTTGCAGATGTTCTGAGACAATTCTTACATAGAAATTTTAAGTCTATCAGTTTTCCTTGTTTATGTTTTCCCATCAGTTTTTGTGAATCTGTATTTAATACTTTATGTCACGTAGTTAGTGTTTTTTGACAAAACAGCCGTACTTTGTAGTTTTACTGTGCACTCTGCTTTTGTCTTGATGTGAAATACGGGACTCCATTAAGATAAATTTCATTTAACGTGATAGTGCAGTAGGGACAATATCATTTTTACCCCTGTACTCAGCACTGATGAGGCCACTTCCAGAATCCTTTTTCAGTTTTGGGCCCCTTACTACGAGAAGGACATTGAGGTGCTGGAACATGTCCAGAGAAGAGCGACATTGCTGGTGAAGGATCTGGAGCACAGGTCTGATGAGGGGCTGAGGTTGCTGGGGTTGTTTAGCCTGGAGAAAAGGAGGCTCAGATGGGCCTGATCATGCTCTACAACTGCCTGAACGGAGTTTGTAGACAGGTGGGGATTGGTCTAATGTCACACAAGTGACAGTACAAGAGGAAATGGCCTCAAGTTGTGCCAGTGGAGGTTTAGAGGTTTTTGGGTATTGGGAAAAATTATTTCACAATTGGTCAAGCATTCTGCTGTGCCCAGGGAAATGGAAAATGGTAGAGTCGTCATCCTTGGAAGTGTTCAAAAAAACTTGGGGATGTGGTATAGTGGTTAAGTGAAGGGACACGGTGATCTTAAAGTATTTTGCCCTTAACAATTCTGTGATTCTATAAATTTTAAAAGTATGCATATTTTTTGGGGTTTTTTAATGCACTGAATTAAGCATTCTGGAAATAAAATCTAATTCTGTAAACACACACTGCAAATGTGTATGGATTGCAAAAATTTAGTTTTGTCTTTGGAAGTGGTAAAATTCTCTTTTGTACTTAGCTTTTGGGATTGGTGCTCAAAAGTGCTCTTTTCTTTAGTACCAGGCTATTTTCTTTATTATCAGATATGGATTGACAGGTTGTGTTTATTACCTTTTGTTGGCATTTACTTAAGCTTCCATAAGTGTTGATGTTTATCATCATCAGGTGTAATGTTAAGACTTAATGCATTGCCTATGGGACAAGTATTTGTAGGACATTTTTTAGTTGTGTTTTTTTCAGGGCTGTGGATTAAATCCTTTTAATGGCCTTGCCATATCAAACATAAAGCCTGTTCAATTTGGGCTTTAATCCAGAAGCTATTGACAAGAGATTCTGTACAGTAGAAAAGGATCTAATGCGGGCACACACTTTCTGTTTCAGTACCACATAGTTCAGCACTGACACTTAAAAACAAGCAAAAAAAAATCCTTTCCCAATACTTTTTTATCCAGCAGAAGCAGCAGAATGATTGCTTTTGTTTTCTGAGATCGTGGGGAAATACTGCTTTGCCATTGATTTCACAGCTTCTCTTGATTTTTTTTTTAGTGTTGGTTTTACAGTGGAAAGAGTAAGAAGAAAGTTCCTGCACAGAGATATAGGACAAGAAAAAACCTGGCAGGGAAACTAAGTGTGTACATTTGCTTTTCAGTACTGGATTAACAATACTCCTGTGTTATAAATATTTTGGTCAAATGGTGTCTAAGAATTTTATTGCAGTAGCACTTTGATGTCGAGGTGAGGGTTACTGTGTTGAATTTGAAGCTCTGAAATGTCAGTTAGGACATGGCTGTTTGGGCTTTGACACTATTAATGAAAATGTGCCTAATTACTATGGAAGAGTAAGCTGGAAGTAATAGTTCTAGCCTTGGCTTGTTCTAGCCAGCATGAGGTGACTTACAGGAGTTATTGTATGATGCTCTTCTGTAGGGACCCTCGAGACAGGCCCTCCTACAGCACAGTGTTCCTGCAGTAGCAAATTGGTTTTGCAAAGACTGTGGTCACCTGTGAGGGGACTCGGCCATTAGACTCCATGTTCTGGGTGGTTAGTCTGACCTTGGTAGCATAAAAGGCTTAGACAAGCTTCTCTCCTCATATTTTCAAAGTGAGGCAAAATAATTTTTTGATTTCAGGGAAAAATATTTGCTGATGATCAGTTGTGAGTGAAAAAAGCTAAATTTCTTCTTCGACAATGTGACCAATTTATATATTTTTCCCTCCAGATAAAATGAATAGATGAGATCTTCTTGCATAAGGCTTCAGCAGAGTGAGGGAATCAATGCTACTTAGTGAATATCTAGTTCAGATACAGGAGAGGGTTAATACCAGTGTTAAGGTGGCTAAAGGAAACAACTGTATTTGATTATCTTTTGAAAAAAACACCCAACTCCCTCCTGCAAAACAACATCAAAACTAAAGAAAAAGATGGAGCAAGAGATATTAACAATAAGGAAGATTTCCCAAGCATTGAACTGACACTTAACTTTGCATTGTTTTCAGTAATGACCTTGGCAGCAAAAATACTGTAATTTTCTGATGAAAAGTTGTGGGGTGTTGTCAGTGTACGAGAATTGAGGAAGTGCATCTGTAGAACACATGTCTTGGGGTCATGTTATTAAATACAGGAAAAAACCCAAAACAATAAGACCATACATGTGAAGCTTGTAAAAAGCTCCCAGGAAACAGCAGATATTGTTATTTTCACTGCGTGATTAGCTGGAGAGAAATGCAGTGAGAGCTGAGGATGTTTTGGGGAAGGTACTCTAGTAAGAATGAGGTGCAATTAAGGCATTGTACAAAGTCCTTCTTGTGGAGATGTCATCTGAAATATTACATGGCTTGAAAACATTGGCTGTGTATTCAAGAAACATTGATTGAACATAGTTGAAAATCAATTAAGGCAATAGTATGATAATAAAGAGCCTTTTAAGAAAAGACTGAAATACTTCAATATGAGTATAAGAACTGTGGCTTAGACTAGCTAGAACAAACCTAGGAAACTCAAAAAAAAAAAGCTCTTGCATCTTGTAGTGAGCTCTTGGAGCAGCCTCGTTAGTGAAAGAGTAGAATAGAGTCAGAATGGGCGGCTGTTGTCATGGTAAGCTTTCATCCAGTCCTGGAAGGATATATGAGGTACCTGCCTGTAGGAGGACTGGATTTCAGCACTGAATATGGTGACTTAAAGGTTCCTTCTAGTCCTGTATGAAATATGCTGAAACAGTAACTAAAAAACTGAGCTGAAAGCACGAAGTATCAATAATAGCTTGTGACTGTCATGGACATGAAGACATGTATATGTGTTCCATAATTTTAGTCTGAAAGATTCATGTTCTGTTTAGGTATGTGTGTCATGATACTAGCTCAGATGTTGTGCCAGTTCCAATGGACTTCTGAGAACCCAGATTTACTAATCAAAGTGTACCCACCTGGGTTACTTACTGTTTTCATTCTTGTGGATGAAGTTATGTAGTATGTACACATTTTGAATTTTTAATAAATGTTAAAAATGTATCTTAAAATTGTGTGTCTGAGAGCGTTTTCCAATTTGTGTTAATCCCTTGATGACAGTGAAGAGGTGAAATTTCACTTTTAATAAAGAACACTGTCTAATGCTACCTCAAGTAGTTGGGGGCTTTAAAGCTCTCTGTAAGTAAAACTGCTTAGGTGTCTTCTGTGAGATTCCACCTTTTGTTATTAACAGTATTGGGTTATGTAATTGAAAATGAAAAATTCTTATTGTGAAGACTTCTTATGAGCATATGAGCAAGGGATACTTTTAGTCAAGTTCTTAACAATGAAAAAAAAATTGTTTATTTTCCTGACATATACTTTATCTAATATAATGCTGGGAGCACTGCTACATTCTTATCAGTCAGCATTAACTTAATTTAATAACTCAAATAACTCAATAACTCAATTCTTACACAGTAAATAAATGATAATTTCTTTGTAAGTTAAAAATTGCACTGGCATTAAAAAAAAGTCTTTATCTTTCAGATGGCAAAAATGGGATCATATACCAAATGCAGAAATTTAGGATTTTGTGAAATTATTTTGGACATGATGAGAATTTTGTGACCTTTATTTGACTTTTGCATAGTTCAGATAATACTTGAATTCAAGATTTTTTTCTGCGGTATTCTTGCTTCTGATTCTGTGTCTAATCTTCATGTAGCTAAGTATATGTAATTTCAGTTTTCAGGGTTTTTTTACCTTATCCATTTGTATTCCTCCACCATAGAGATAATAGCTAGGGTGATTGTTGTATACATTTCTGTGGAAATGACTGTTCTTGAAACATGTGAAAGGAGAAATTGTCTTCTAATCAAGCTGTGTGAATAGAAGAGAAATCATCCTACAGTAAATAAGAAACAAACATTTCTCCCCACAAAAAGAAAGAAAAATCAATTATTTCACAGGTTAAAAGACTGATAAATTGAATTAGTTTTCTGTTAAAATGCTGTGTCTGAAATAAAACCAATTCATTCTTGGTAATTTTACAATGTTTTGTTGATGTGGGAGTTTTATTTGCATTTTGTTTCTCACAGTTGCCCTGTGGTCACCGGTGTAAAGAGATTTGCCATTCAGGTGGTTGTCCTCTTAACTGCAGCCAGAAGGTTAAGCTCCGATGTCTCTGTAAGAGACTGAAAAAGGTACATTTGCAAGTTGCAGTTTTTGAAGGATATATATTCTTTGCATGTTCCTGGGCTTGTATGGATGGATTATGTGCATGCTGCTGATTGGAATAGGGCCAGTTACTATAGTAGAGCTGTAACAACTCACATCAGCTGAAGGTCTGGGCTTCTATATCAGAAGATTCACTGGAGAATATAAATTCTTGTTAATTCTAAAATATGTTAGCTGCCTGACTTACAATAGCCTCATCTTCATGCACACTTACATTTTTGTAATTTTGTGAGAGAAATATTCAGATGACCTGGAGTGATTTGAGAATAAAAATTACATTTTTATGATAATATTGGAAAAATTTACAGAAGATGGAATTAGCAAAGATGTTGTGAAACCTGAGCTAATGTAATTAGTTAAGGTTCTCTGCAAACCTAAAAGCAAGTACAGGCATCAGCATCCTTAGCTTCTAACACAGATAAAGACAAAGTAATATATCAAGTTTGCTATAGCTGTACACTATTATGAGGGGAACAACAGAAATTGATGTGAAGTATTGACAAATAATAATGTCTTAATGAAAAAATCCCCATGATCTGTCTTAATTAAAAGGTGTTTAAATTACTTTTTTGGACCCAGTTAACTTCTGAACCTTCCAGCAGTTCCCCAGAGTCCTCAGCTTCTCCAAAATATGTCTTGTGCATCCAAGAAGTCTTGCAGGTGGGATGCTCAGCAGGAGAAAAGATGACATATATAGAACGAGTGCTTAAAATTGATCAATCTCTGCTTACAGATAAGCACTTTGGTGGTTGGTTGTTTTTGGGTTTTTTTTTTTTTAAATTTCTTCAATACTAGGAGAAGGGGAGAAAGTATGATTGAGAATTAACTTAATTCCCCCCCATGACTAGACTTTGTCCTGTAATCTAAGACAGTTAAGATAATGTATATGAAATTAATCACACTGAATACAAACTCTTTCTGCCAGAAGGTTCAGAAGCTTATCTTATTTGTCTAAGGCAAACAAATGGGTAAAGAGGAGAAAAATTAAATTGGACTATTGATTTATTCTTCCTTTCAGCTTAGCTTTTATTAGAAAGAAGGAACAAAAAAAGGAAAATTTAATACATAATTACAGGTTGAAATAACATTCAGTCAGCTTTATTTTATATGTAAAACCAATGTTTTACTAAATAAGAAAGTTCTATTATTTTCATAAAGAAGTTGACAAATAAAATCTTATATAGGGGAATGATTATAAAAGACAAATTATACTTAACAGGAAGTACAGTGCAGCAAGATACAAGAAGGCCAAGTTTCACTGGAATGTGATGCATTATGCAAGGAAATGAAGCGGAAAGCATTCGAGGTAATGTATCCATTGTAGCTATAATTTCTTCTGAGAGCTTCAAGAAAAGTAGAAAAGAGAACACATTATTTTTCAAGGCGGTACCTGCAGAAATCCAACATAAGTGGATGTGCTGTTGAATAGTAGCTATTTTTTCAGACTTGAATTTATTAATGGTGTTAATTGACTCAAATACTATTTTAAAACAGTACTATGTTATTTTCCTTTTTTTTCTTTAAGTTAATTTGAACTCATTCTTTCCTCTTTCACTGAGGACAAGTGATGATCAGTGATGATAAAACAGTCATTAGTGCTGTACGACTAGAGTTAAACTGCTTCACAGGGCATTGTAAGATCAGTCTTTCCAGTGAAGGTTTTGCAGCTCTCAGTTGCTCAGCTTGTTCAGTGTGGAGTATAATCCTGCCACATGGTATAAGTTACCCTATACTGGAAGAACTGAGACTTTCCAGCAACTACTTGAGCTGCTGTTAACGTGACTTCTCCCTTGCTCAGCTGTTTTATGAAGAATTTCCTGCGTGCTGTCACACAGAGAGACAGGATATGATCCTTGCTGTTACAAACCTTTAATAAAAACATACACAAAAAGAAATGATGCATAAGTTGCTTGGATTTTATCAGATAAGTATTAGATGTGATAAATGTACAACTCAAGAACTCAATGGGTAAAGCTGACAAGTCAACTTCTCAGATTTTCAGGACTGATTGACAAGTTCTAACAAGAACCACACTGACCAAATCCTGCAACTTTGCTAGCAGGTTGAATGCTAAAACTCTTGGGATATGCCTTTAGGGAATCCCAAACATACCAAACAGTTCAAGTAAGAATGTGATGATAAGTTCATAGTATGTAGAGTCCCTCCCTAAAGCAAGGTGAACTCACAGTAAGGCTGCATGAGCTGAGACCCAGCAGCATGTCTGTGTGGTGCAGTGTCAGTGCTGTTTGACTGGAGCAGATGCTACTACCAATTTCTTGCCCTGATGTTGTAATCCACAGGGAGAAATAGTCTAATGCAGTGAGCAAATGGCTACAAGTTTCTGCTATAAGCAATGCCAGAGACATACTGGATGGCAAAACCTAGCCATGTGTACCTTCTTCCCAGAAGAATGTGTATTTACTTGGTTTGGGATTTTTATATAATGTGATAAAGTTGTATTTAAATTCTTTCTAGGTACCTTTTTCTAGCCTGTGTTGACGTAGTATTCAAATGACATACTAGAATTGTCTCCTATTATAGGCACATGATGAAAGTGGTTTATTTATGTCTATTACTGTTTAATGTGTCCAGACTGGAAAAAAAACTTGTTGAAAACTGCAGACATTTACAAAGATAAATTAGTTTGCACATTTGCAAAACACCCATTAATTTCTAAAACTGAAGTGCATTAATTCTTAATGAAACTTGTCATGTCTGACACCTCTTATTCACTAGTGCCTAGGAATTGAATGTGTCTTTTACTGTATATTTTATTAAAGAAAGAGTCCTAGAAATGTTTTTCCATGCTGTGATTATAATAGTTAAGGTTCCCTTTATGTACATTATACCTATGTATCTTATGCAAATATGGCTACATCAGTGTAAAAAGAAGCTTTCCTGTTGCTCTTTTCTACATTTGAAGATCACTTTTGCTTTTAGCTGAAGTTTTGCCATTAGATGGCAGTGAAAAACGGGGGGGCTTGTTTTTTTGCATACCAGATTTTCAGATTTCAGATATGCATGGCTGAAAAGGTCCTTTGCACACATTTCTAAAGAGATTCTGCCATTGTATGTAGATTAATGAAATTTCCAGTAGTGCTTTTATTTGATACAAGGTTTAGTAATTTTAAAATTTGTCTGAAAACCTGCAAATAGTACTGTTCTTTTGGCCCTGCCCCCAGTGCTGGCTGTTTGAGCTACACTGTGCTAAAGCATGAACTAGTTTGCTTTCTCCTTAGTCATCAAAAGCTCTTGAATTGGAAATTATTTGTAACCAATGCTACCAATTCTACTAGATAGAAAATTCAGTAAACTATTTGCATTGTTAGTATGCAAATCATCCAGCTACTAGGATCAAGATTTTGTTAATTTCAAGTTACTAATAAGTTTTTACATCTAATTTTGCTAAGCTAGTGATTCAGTGACTGCAATGCTAAAAGCCTAAAAAGGTATAAAAATGGAGATTTATAAACCTCTCCCATATATTCTTTCTGTGGGAACTTAAGAGGGTGAGATGGTGTCTTTCTGTCTAATGGTCTTTGTTGGATTTATCTCCTATTAGCATGCCTGGTTGTTTTTCAGCTGACATAAACTTTTGGCATCTACAAATGTTCTGTAGCACTGAAATTCTAGATTTAGCCAAATACTCTGTGGGAGTAGAATACTTTCCTCTATTGTGAGCCAATCTCCTGGTAAATTCATTTTATGCCTTTGCATTATGAAAAATAATTATTCATGTTTTATTCCTGTTTGGCATCTGCATACTCTCCAGGATTTGGTGTCCTGTTAGTCACCTGATGAATCCAAGTTATGCATCTCTTCAGATGGAAGCCACTCCATCCTGTTGTCTTTTGTATATGTTCAGGTTTCATATTTATTTATTATTGTAGGACCAAAATGGAATGTAGGTGCTAAGATTCAAGTGTGTGGCATCTTTACATCTTGACAATTTTTTCTGCACCATTTTTTTCTTAATACTTTCTAGAATTTGATTTGCTTTCTTGAATATTGCAAAGTATTTTTATAGAATTATCAACTGTAACTCCCATGACTACTTTTCATACGACTTTTGGATGGTGGAGCTCACGTGATGGAAAATTTGCAGACTTTTGTTGAGAACCATTCTATAGGACTAATTATGACCCCTTAAGAAAATAGGTTTAGCTGCTGTTTACAACAGTTTATTGTAACTTTGTGTGTCTGAACAGATAAAAGAAGCAGAAGCCAAAGCTGCTCTTGAAGAGGAGAAGCGAAGACAACAGGTATTAGCCTTTCTTCTTCCTCATCCACATTATCCTCACCTGGTTCTCATTAGTAAATAATGTAATTTACATGCAATTAAAGATGTACAGTTTTTAATGTGATATGCACAGTCATCCCTGTCAGCTGTTTTCATACTCTGTGTGCTGTGAATTATTTACAATGGTTGAGACCGCATTTTCCCAAACAATTTTCATAATTTTGTGCAAAAGGGTAACTTTGTATAATGTAATTTATTTTTAAAATACTAAGTACGCTTTATTTTAATCAAACACTTTATACAACATAAATACCACAGAATACTGAATAGCCTCTGCAAGATTAACATACTGGGTGAAGCTCCCCTTCTCCCTCCTGTAATGAAAGAACAAGGACAGCTAGACGAGTCTTTTTCCTTCAAGGTCTCTGGGGGCGGAGGAAATGTGTATTTACTGTAATTGCTGTTGGTGGTGAGGGTATGTGGTTGGCATTGTAATCCACAAAGCTGCTGATACAAATCATATTCAGACAAACACTCTAAGCTCAGTTGGTGGTGATGGCTACGTCAGGTTTGTCATCTGGAGTCTGCATGCCTTCCAGCCAATTCACGCATGTGTGCCTGTGCCTGAGTGAACATTTGACACCAAATCCTATTCCATGTCCAGTGTGTGTTTTCTGACTCCTTTTACTCAATTATCACAGCATCTATGTATTTAGCTTACGCTTTTGTTTTCACCTGCATGGCACACTCTGTTTTTATCAGTGGTAAAATAAGTGAAAGGGGGCAAGGGAGGCTTACAGAGCTGATCCACTTGTGCTGTTTCCCCAATCTCATTAGGATAGACAGTTTCTCTGTGGCTCACAACTTCTGTAACACACACTTTGTAATATAAGCAATTAATGAAAATGTCCGTCTCAAATGTTCTGGCAAGGCCTGGTTTTGTTTATCAGAGGGGAACCCTGTCTGCTTATCCTACAAGAAAAGCATGGTTATGCATCTATTGTCCAGAGCACCAGGCACCCTGTTTTGTGATCATCCTGCAATGGTTATTGCAACATTTAATTCTCAGGTGTCTACAGTATTGAGCACATATTCCTTCACATAACTCCTAGACAGTTCATCTAATTCTTCTTGTTCCTTCATAGGAACGTTTCCAGGGTCAGCTTAGGCATATAGGTCAGGAAGTGTAATCTACATACAGATGTCTGAAACAAATTGGGCAGAGGAAATCTGTGGGTGTTGGTTCTGCAAGCTAAGTACTGAAGTGTGCCAGTGGGCATTTAAACATGCAAAGAACACACGTACAGTCCTAGAGTTAGAAAGCCAAAGTTGCTGATGTTTGTCTTGCACTGGGTGTTCTCATACATTCCAGAAGGCATCCCACCCAAATACTTATGATTTCTGCTCAAAATCACTTAAATTATAGTCCCTCTACTAAAGTCTCAATAAAAATAAAAATAGAAAACTTCACCTATACATAATGAACCCTATTAAAAGGTTAATTAAGAGTTGTTCGTTATTTAGTGCATTAGGAAGCAGTAGGACAAAAACAGTAAACAAAAAAGGACAAAACAAATTGTAAAAATGGGACAGCTGTATAGGCTCTAGAACTGCATACAAGTACTAACCTCAACTACTGCAACCTTTTTATGTAGCATTGGTTCGCATCCAGTTAGAACTCATAATCTGCCATCTGTTGATGGAAATTGGAGGACATCACTACTGTAGAGTGTTGAGTCACATTAAGAGTATATTTTTGGGTGTACTTCCTTCTGACAAAAGTTTGTGTCTTGTACCACCTTCCTCAATGTCATTACCACATTTTTGTAGAGACTGTTCTATTAGTCACAGTTTCTTAAACCTATTTTGATTAATACTTCAGTAAGTGTTTTATATACAAATTAGTTAATGCTCTAGTAAGTGTGTGCATTTATATTTTGGTATTTGCTATATTTGGTAGCAACTTCTGCTAATACCATTTACAGATGGAATCACTTGTTTCTTAGTGGAAGAGACGGCTTGGCTAGGCTTCTTGTCATGGCCCTAGCAGCCAAACTTTCCCTCTGCTTCTAATTCAGAGGCACCCTGTGAGGCCAGGGTTTTCACAATTGCTAGAGGTGGAAAAAAGATCAGTGCTTTGATTATTTAACAACTCAGACCAAGCTCTGTCTGTCTCTCTCCATTGTAAAAGATTTGGTTAAGTTTTCAAGCTAACTGCTTAGAGTTTCAATACTGGAAGTTAGGGTCTTGAACCTGAAGTGTAATTTACTGAGTTGTATGAAAGATATAGTTTCCCTTTTTTTATGTACAAAGAAAAATTTTTAACAGATCTTTGGAAGTTAAATAGTCACGCTTTCCCCTCCTGTGTTAATAAAAATATATTCTCACTTTCAGAAAAGACACTTTGTCACTGTTATTTGCATTAATTTAGCTACATTTTCCCATGAGAATGCTACTCCTTTCAGTGCAGGAAGAATATAGTGAATAACACATGAAAGAACAAAATCCAGTGCCTGAGCAACACTGAAGTAGATGTTTTGAGTATACAGTTTAAATAAATACATTTCATTTTACTTCTATTATGTTTACATACAAAGAAGTTAGGTTCTTATCTAAATAAAAAACCCTAGGCTTGTTTAGCTTGAAAAATTAAGCTTCTTTGAAGACTGGGCACAACCATTACTTCAGAGGTCATTAAGGTGACACTTCAGGATTGTGACAGTTACACAAAATCTGTAGGTAGCTTTTCAAGGGTATTGATGGCTTCTCTCTCATATTCTGTGCCTACAAATCTTTTTTCATTCTGGGTTTTGGGTTTTTTTTAAAATTATATATTTATTTTTAGAGAGGTTTTTGTAGAGTTCATTGAGCCCTATATTTTAACTATTGCAGTTCATAGAACTTTCTGCTTTTAAAATGTACTGATCACAAGTGTATAGTAACTGTAGAAGCCCCAAATTTTACTTAAGTGTCAGTCTGTCTAAAATAAAATACAGCCATGTTGTCTATAAACCTTAAAAACTCGGCCCTTGCCACCAGATTTTGGATTTTGAAAAACTGTTTCATTAAAATACTTTGCTTTTCTAAGGGAGGATTAGCTAGTTGAGAGTAATCTTGTTTCAAATGGGCTGTGACTTTGTTTGAACTCTTCTCCCATATCATCAGAGAAGTGCCAACAATTTTTGCCTTTATTAGCTACAAAGGAATAGACATCAAAATAGGTCCCTTTCTCCTGCTAGCAGTGGTATCTGGCACAGGAAGGGAAGAGCTGCTTTGTGAAACTCTGACAAATATTTGCTGTCAGTGGAGGAATATCAGACATCAGGCAACCTTGAGTTCTGAGGGAAAATTTTATTTACTGAACTACTACTACATTTCCCAAAACAGTCTTTTTCTTGGGTTTTTTTTTAATGCACCTCCTGTACTGTGTTAGTCCCTCTTCCTGGCAGCCCTGCAGTTGTAGTCACATAGATTTATTTCCTCTCGTGGCCAGGCTTTGTCTCTGTTCACTGTCCATGATTCCTCTGCTTCAGCTCAGTCTTGCGCCTTTTGCCCAGCCGGTCCCGGCTGCTGCGCTCTGCTACTCCCATCTCTTTTCCCTTTCACTCCATCTCATTTCTCTGCTCCCTTGTGCCTTGTTCCATGTTTTGTCTAGTAACTTAACAACCAAAAATCCAGGTAAACTTCAGACTTTTTCTGATTTTAGTCTCAGATCTTGAGAGCAACTCTTGTAATTTTCCTAGCAATTAGATGTCTTCTCATTGGAGCCTCATCCTAGTTTTCACTCTTTATTCTAGGCTGCCTAGTTCCAGTTTTATTTCAGCTTTGTACACTCAAATGAGTTTTTTCTGTATTCTCTTGATGCTCTTTTAAAAAAACCTGGAGGGGGAGGAGGAACAGGGATCAGAGAGATCCTATTGTTTATTCCAGACAGGACCCTGAAACTGCCATTCTTGTTGGAAGCCTGGCATTCTTACTTTGGCAATTGTTTTGCTCCATCTTTGGGCCTATAGGCGTGTGCTTCCTATTGGAGGATATGATATACCTCCTACAGTCATATGAGTGATTAAATGTTCACGTTATAACACTTAACAAATGGAATATTTTTGTGCATATCTATTATAGCAATCTAAAATTTAGTGAGCATGCAAATATAAAGAATTGAGGGAAATAGCATAGATTTTTAGTTACTTATGTTTTTTATGAATTTATTTTTGGCAGAGTGTATCTTTATTATGAGGGGATATCTGAAGATTTCAGCCTATGCCCTTATAGAAGTTAGTTTAAATGCCAGTGTTTTTTAATAGAAAAAAAATGTATTTTAAACATATTTCATGGAAAAAACAACCTTATTTTGGCTTAACGTATTCAGCCTGAGTTAAAAAACTGAGCATGCAGAACTTCAGCTGGCTACATTTTTGGCAATGTTTTTATACAACAGTGTTTTTATTAAACAATGGTTTAATACTTGAAAGCAACGTGCTTTGTCCCTGTGGGATGTGGTGCTACCATCTTATCTCTGAGATGTGTAACTTCCACTGGCTGACAGTTACTTCTGTTAAATGTTATTTGGCAATGTTACTTAAAACCTTCACATTTCTTTGTTTTTAATTCTGACAAAAATGTCAATTACTTGTAATTCTCTTTACTTAGGCTGAACTGGAGGCTTTTGAAAACAGATTAAAAGGGCGAAGAAAGAATAAGAGAAGAAAGGATGAGGTAGAAGTTGAACAATCATCATGGCAAAAGTACAAGAACCTCATTATGCTGCCAGTGTTCGGAGTTGCTGTTGTGATGGTTGCATGGCTCATGGTCTACAATGACTGAAAACAACTCAATATTTAATATACCTCAGTTGGACATTAGGTAGCTATTATTCCTAGAATGTTAGTCTGTGTGTAACAGAACTTAATAAGCATAGATTATATATGTATACTATTTGCTAAGAAAAATGCAGAGGAGGGAAGAAATGTCACCTTTTGTGTTATTACATACACAGCACAAAACTGAACTCAGACACTGTAAGTAATAGTAGATTCTAGTGTACACTGAAGTGCTGATAGTTTGACTGAGATTTGTTAACATCTCTTCTATCAATAATGTTATTTTTCCTTGTCTCCATTTTATAATATTAAGAATACCTTAGTATAAAATGCTTTATTGAATATATGTTTCCTGTAAAATCAGCTTAGTGGTTTATTGAAGGTTAGTGTTCTTATGCTAATATTTATGTTGTATCACACAATAATTTCTGTGCTTCATGCCAGTTTTAATTATGACAACTAACAGGGAACCTTGGGTCACTTAGGCTTGAATATTCTGGGCCTTGTTCAGAGCTTTGTTCCGATAAAGGAAGTGTGAACTGTCTTTCAATTCAGCTATACCACAAATAAAACAGTGCCCCCCCCTTACAAACGGTGGGATTTGCTTTTTCCTTGTTTCACTTCACCCCTTCCCAGCCTTGTTTCTTCAAAATTGAAGCGACTGAAAAGTTCCTTCAGTGGACAGATACACATGCTGAACATGGATGTGAAGAGGTTTCAGGGTACAAGGGTGCATTCTCACTATTGCCCCAATTGCCAGCAGCAGAAAAACAATTTAAAATGAAATTTAAGAGTATCAATTTACTATTTGTATGGGTAAATGTCAGTGTTGGATATTTGCACAGGTGTGCACAATTGCACAATAACAACAGAGTGTAACAATACGGTTATATGATGTTCTGAAGCCATCTGGATGGTGCTTGATAGTCACATTTAAACCATCTAGCTAAACTTCTAAATGTTTAAATATTTTCTTACTGACAGTTTTGAATACCTGGCTTTAGGTTATCAGTATTGGTTGGTAGAACTGGAAGTTTTTTATCTGGCTTCAGGGTTATCAGAGATGCTATGTACTTTCAGCTGAGAGACTGCAAGTTAAATTCAGGAATGGGGAAATCAGAAAAATGACGTTTTAAACTTCTACCAGAAACCTTTTGCTGATACTTGAGCATGGCAGGTTACTGCAAAGTGATTACAGGCTCCTGCAAAAAAGGGGGTGCGTAGCCAACAGGTATGAATACAGTATTACACCCTTGTAATTCAGGCATATAATTTCACCACAAATCCTGTAAAAGCAGTGGGACCATTTCTATGAGTTAGTAGAAAACATTACAGTTTGCTTGAAAGCTCTTCTCTTCTGGTTGTTTTTGACTTATTTGTAAAGGGACCATTAATTTGAACAGATATCCAATTGTAATTCTGATTCAGCAGCAAGAAAATAAAATAGAAAAGCTGCCAAAAGGCAGAAGTCTTTGGTTACATAGATTAAGAAAACTGGGATAAAATCAGTTTCTTTTTAATATTTCACAGAAATTTGGTGAATGAGGAGAAAGGTGGGGAAAACTTGGCAATATTTAGCATGGATTAATGCTATTTTATAGTACCTTTTTTTAATTGACATTTCAGATATACATATTAGTTGTGTGTCGGACCATTAATATTTAAAGTTGTAGAATTAATTGAAATGACACTGTGCAAAGTTGCCTCTCCATTGAACTTCTTATTTCCTAGTATAAAAAGTAAACAATGTTTCATAATGTTGCTTTAACTTTTTTTTTTTCTATTATATTAATGCCTGGAAGATAAGTCCAGATATAACTGTTTTCTTTAACAGAGTGAAGTTATCCTGTTGTGTGACTGCATATATCACTAACTCTTCTGTCGCTCAGAGAAAAGGAGAGATGTTTTTGTTCAGATGAAGTAAAATGTGATGGGTTATCCAAAAGTACAAAAAGATACTTTTCTGGCTGAAATATGGAAATCAGCATGAATGAAAACACTGCGGAAACAGCTTTTATCTTGCATGACTATCACTAATTTTTCTATTTACTTCTAGCTTTTAAATAAGTACAATGGAAACGTTATCCTTGCTTCTACAGCAAAGAGAAGAAACGTCTCTCTAGCGAGTTATACTACTTAACTGCACTTGTTATATGTTTGAAGAAGGTCTTAAGAGTCTTTTCTGCATATTTGTGGGAAATACTGGAGAAGAAAATGTTTCTCATTGATCATCTTCATTAAAGATTGCCATGCTTTTTTACTATACAAATTCATTCTGTTCATAAAAAGATACATGTGAGTGGGCGTATTCCCTTTCTTAAAGGATTTGAATCTCTTCTGAACCTTGCATATGCAAGGCATACCTATTTTTGAAATTTTATTCAAAATAGTTCTGTATATCTTATCCAACCATCTGAGTCATTTGCACTCTGTTGGTCTGCCTGCTGAACCAGATATTTATTTCTTGGCATAAAAAAAGTGTGGGGGTTCGAGCAATCTGCAGTTCAATAAATCACTAGGTTTTTGTTTGTTTCTTTAAAATATTTTT
This sequence comes from Hylia prasina, assembly GCA_013397195.1. Classification (NCBI taxonomy): domain Eukaryota; kingdom Metazoa; phylum Chordata; class Aves; order Passeriformes; family Sylviidae; genus Hylia; species Hylia prasina. The sequence goes on from VYXD01013944.1 coordinate 331,001, forward strand.
ATAGTTAATATTTTGCCTTTGGTTGGAGCTGCATGTTGTCAACAACCTTTGAAGTAAAAGGTACAGATAAAATCACCTTTTATTCAATATTAATGAAAGATGGTAATTTTAGAAAAGAAATTTTGTACCGAAGGTAGAGTTTGGTAGCAATTTATATGTAATGTACTATTACATAATGTAATGAGCAAATATTTTGAACGTTAACAACTTACAAAAAAATGAATATTGATCAGTATATGTTAAAACAAATTATATAATCTGACCTGCTGTTGGAGGGAAATTAAGCCATAGAAGACTGATGATGACTTAACATGAAGAATATTTAGCTATGTGTAAAATGAAAAAAAAAACACCAAACCTTGGGGCTTTTCCTGATTCTGGATGCATTGTGGTGAAAATTTATCCTTCCACTGAGCCAAGGTTCTTACAACTGGTCTGTATGTTTGGGATTGGAAACTTGTAGGGCAAATTTTTTCCTTGTAACAATATCAAACCCATTGTTTGTGTTAATTTAATGTAAAAAGCAAGTCAGACAATAAATCTATCAAAAAAGGCTTGAAAAATTGTTTGTTCTCAAGGACTGGTGTCGTGAAGTAGCAAACTTCCCAGGTAATGATGACTGACGTAGTGCAGCCCAAGTTTTAGGTTATGCTTTTTGCCCCCTTCTCTGGCATTGATAGTTCTTACTTCTCAGATTAATGCTGGAATTATGTAATTGTGTTCCTTCATGTTATTGCTCTGCCGAAATTGTGAGAATGGGTTGGGGAAGTTGATTGAGATGAAACAAATGAGAATAAACTTTGTAGATTTTTTTTTTTGCCTCACAGGGAGATACATAGCTGATATATTAGACATTTGTGCTGACCTTAACTACTAGAGAAGAAAATGTTACTAAGCAGATAGCACCAAAATTTGTTCATAAAAGCATCTGTGTTTGATTGTGGCTTTAAAGCAGTGAACTCTATGTTTATCATCTCAGCAGTAGTTCAGGCTCCAAAACATATCTGCCTTGTGCCAGCTTTCTCTGAGTGATGAGCTTGTGCATTGTGAGGTTAGAGCACAGAGATGCTTGGTCTGAAGTGTGTTCCAGTGCTGGGCAGTGGAACCTCGATGTGTGTGGCAGCTGCTCTGGTGTGTGCTTTAGGGTCGAGCATTCTTGTTTGGACAGTTCATGTGTGACCCTGTTCTCATTTTCATTTAGTTTGGATATCTGTCTTCTGCTTTGGTTTTGTCCTGTTACCAGTTGTTATCTGTGAGCATTTCAATTGCTCCCCTTTCTTGCTTCATTAATATATTTGTATTCCAGTCTGCCCTTACTCAAGTAAATTAATCAGTTGCTCTAAAGAATTAGAAAATGAAGAATCTGGAGAGTTTTGTTTTTCCTAGGAAAAGTAATGCAAGGTTAAAATTAGGGGAAAAAAATCAAATTAAGTCAAACTAAATATAAGATAATGAGATATGCTTCTTTCCACAAAGATGGAAAGATGGTTAAATGTTAATGAATTATTTGAACACTGCATTAAGATGTCTATATGCCATGGTACCAGAAAACAAGCCTGTGGTACGGATAGTGTATGAATATGAACTGTGATAAGGCAGGCTAAACAGCAGCTGTCATACTCTGAGGGAACTGTGGCTTGATTCAACCAAGTATTTAAGCTAAATAATTGTTGCTCATGCAGCAATTTCCATAAAATCACCAACGAAACCAGAATTCAGACTTCGTGTGCTGCTGAAACTCCAGTTTCAGTGGCTCTCCTATTGGAGGAAATTAGTATGAGATTAGGAGTCAAGGCTTCTTGGAGTTTGTAATTCACACTTTTCTAGCTGAAGCCATCCTCAGCCAAGGCCAAGCTGGCTTTGCAGTCCGAGTCATGTACTGCACCTCTTAGATACAAGTTTTCATTTATTGTTATTAGAATTTTTGACGGGGCTACCTAATCTCTGTAATAAATCACAAATTACAGTTTGATTCCTGCATTACAGCACAAAGTATTTGTTGTTTTACATTAAGCAATATGATGATTTTGCATAAATGGTCTTGCTTCTCTCTCTTTACATGCTTTGCCTATTTTTTGTGCAATTGTTTTAAAACCACCACTGTTTTCCTCCAGATGCTGGAGAGATGGTTGGTTGGTTGGTTGGGTAAAAATTGCAGCACTGAATTACGATGAACAGAAGCCTCTTAAGTACATTGGCATGCCAGAAGCATGGAGAATACTGTTGGCATCATAATGTTTGCACACAAAGTAACAGGGCCTAAATCTGAAGGTATGGAAATACAGGTATGGAAAATAAACTGGGGAAAAAAAGCTAAGAAGTGTTCATCTTATTATTTATATATAAACATATATAACACCATGTGTTCATATTTACAGATATAAACACTGTTATTAGGGGTATCACCCTCACTGATTATCAAGAGTGGTGACAGGGCTGGAAGCCGTATTCATGGAGAGGTGGTGGTTCACATTTTCTTGGGTGTTTTCTGATTCACATTTTGAATGATAGCATTTCAGAAGCACTAAATCATGCACAGTAAAAATTGGAAGCCTTTCTGGTTTACAGATGTCATCTCAGAACCCAGCTGCAGTGCCAGTGACATCTCTCTGTGACTCCTGGAAGGGTGTTTCTATTCTGGTAGCATACACTTCTGCCCATTTAGTACTCACTTGTTTTGCCTTTTGTCCTGTTGACTTTATCGTTCTTGGATAGTTTTGGTGAGCTCCACAGACCGAGGCTTTAGTCAGACTTGACATCTTTGAACGCAAACACAGGGCAAGGGGACAAACATATCAAATGCAGGTCTTAAAAGCAGGTATCTTATGGGGGTAGGACATTTGCTCTGACATTTGCAGCTTCAGGCGGCACTTGTCTCTTGGCCTGAGAATTTTGCTTCAACAGATACGCAACAACCAGCACGTGCCTCCAGCTCCGGTTCGTTGGGGCCGGTCAGGACCAGGACCGGTGCGGGGACAAGGGGTAATGTCGTCGGGTCGGGTCGCCGCTCTTCTCCCGCGAAGCGCTTCCTCGCAGGGGAGGGACGGGGCACGGCAGGCTTGTCGCCAGGGGGCTGGGACCGGAGCCTTCCTGCGAGGAAGGAGCTGGAGAAACCTGTAGTTGGCTTCGGGAGGTTCCTCCTGCCGGAGCTCCTTCCCCTCCGCTTCTGCGGTGCCAGCGCCTCTTTCAGTTCTCTTTGGAGCCTTAGAGGCTGGGCTGTGACAGGCCAGCCTCTGTGCTACAGAGGGAAGCGTTGCAGTCCCTGCAAGCGCAAAACTCCGTCCCTGGGCTGAAAGGAACGCCTTTGCCTGACCTAACGTAAAATAAAGCGCGGGGAAGTCCCCCCGGGAACTGCGGATGAATGAAGGGACTCGGGAGTCCGGCCCACGCTTGCCAACCTCCGCCCTGAACCCTGCGCTTCGACTCGGTGGGCCGAGAGCGCCTGCAGGTCCGTGCGCTGGGCTGGCTTCGGATCGCTTCAGCCGCAAGCGCGCGTCCGGGCGGCCCGGGGGCCAGGGCGCTGCGGAGCCCCGGAGAGCCAAGGTAAGGGGTGCGAGGGACGAGCTCCGCGGGCTCTTGCCCCTCGCATCATCTCTAACCCAGGCTTGTCTTGCCACCTGAAGCCCTTCGCAGCGTGACGAGGCGTCCTTTAGCCGGATGAGGGGTGCAAAGGCTGTGCCCACTCCATCCGCCCTCCCTGGGGGACGGCTTTAGGGCGAAATTAGCAAGTGGGCTGTCTCTCAGCTTGTCCCCAAGGGGTAGAGCCTTGTGTGCGAAAGGGGTGGGGATGTAGCTCTTTCTCGCGGAGGTTTATTATTATTGGGTGGAGGAGCGGGGAGGGGGAGTCTGCAGAGCAGACAAAATGCGAAGCCCTTCCCGCAAGTGTGTCTGTGCGGGAGGTGGGTGGACGCAGGTCGTCCGAGGCCGAGGTAGGGAAGGGTGAGGGGGCGGCCAAAGTGGAGAGGGGTCAGCAGCACCCAGAGCATGCTCTCCACGCAACAGTTCCCTGCCCTGCCTGCGGAGGAGGAACGCTACCGGCAAGTCCTCTCCGCCAGCCGGGTAAGGCGAACCTCAGGGCGCTCCCCTCCTCACGGGGTGGCCGCCTGGGGACCGCGAGCCGGGGAATTGGGAGGGCAGCTGGCTCCGCCGCTCGGCGACCCCCGGGCCGCGGGCGGGGACAGCGCGCTCAGGGGACACCCCCGGCCGCCGCCGGCCCAGCGGGCAGTTCCAGTGCGCGGTGCTCAGCCTGCGCTGCCCCGCGGGGCTGAGCGGCAGGTTACTGGGGCAAGCGGAGAAGGAGCAACCTCCTCTCCGAGCCCGCCGAGCTGTTGTAGCGAGAGCGGACCCGTGAGAGAGGACCCGTGGCTCGCAGCAGGGACGGGGCCGTGTCCCCCGGAGGCGCGGCCTGGGGGACGGCCGGGGACAAGTGGCCGCCCGCGCTCAACCTGCTGCGATGGGGCCATCCCGGAGCGCTCCTGTGTCGAAACTTGCGGGGACGCGCCGGGGACGGCCGCGTTCGGAGGCGGGATGCAGGTAAGCCGCAGCCAACAAGCGCTCGTTGTCGGCGTCTCAGGGAGAGCCGAGCGGCGCCCTCGCCCCGGTTTTCTCAGCAAGCGCGGAAGATGAGCGGGGCTGCACGTTAAGTGCTCTGCCGCTCGAAAGAGCGGGGAGGAGTTGGCCGAACCCGACAACAACAGGTCCGGCCAGGATTTGCAGGAGCAAAGTTTGGGCTTAACCTTTGGCAGAGCTGTCATGGCAGCTCCATCGGCGGCCGGGCTCCCGGGGAGCCGATGCACCGACCCCGGCGCGGTAGTTGCCCCTGGCATCAGCGGGAGCTGGCTTTACCGCCTTACCGTCGTGCAGCCTGGGGTCGGGTGGAGGGACCCCCACCCCCTCCCACGGCTGTCTGTGGGGACGGTACCGCCGGCCGCCACCACCCACGGGAGGAGGTTATCCTGCACAGGGCCACAGAGAGGGCATTTCATCCTTCCAGGGAGAGCCAGCCTGTGTGCTAGCAAGTGTCCGAAGGGAATAGCGCGGACGTCGGCAGTCTCCCAGCACGCACCTGAGGGAGGAATAGGGGGATCTGCCCTTATGGGAGAGGCTGCATAAGAAGCGGCGAGAGGGAACTTGCGGGAGGTGGCTGCTGCGCTGGTGCGAATCGCAGGGTGCGTTCCCGCAGCTGCCCTTCCCTCCGCTAGCTGGGGCGCAGGTGTCTCCGCAGTGTCCCCGGCGCGGATGGCGCTGTGAGAGGGGCAGGCGCGGCGAGGGCCGCAGCTGTACAGCGGAGCCGTACGGAGCCCACGGCGGGAGAGCGGGAGCGTCCGCAGGGAGGGACCGGCGGGGGCCGCGCAGGAGTGCTGAGCCCGATCCCTGGCGCTGTGGAGAGGGCGACGGAGCTTCTCGCGCTATCACACCGAAACGGCACGGCAAGGGGTTTCACAAGTTTATAAACACGGCAGTATGCTTTAGTAGTAGCATTGCTCCACTTGATTTAAAATGCAGAATCCTTGGATGCACTTCATGGCAGGCGATTAATTAAGTTACTAGCAGTGTGGTTGAGATGGTGAAACTCTGAAGTGAAATCAAATATCTAGAGCTTTTAATGCATTCACGGGATCTCTTGGGAAGTTTTGGCTTTCAGCAGTAAGAGTATGGTAGTGGATTTTTCCATATGGCTACATACACCCTGCCTGTGTTCCTAAAAGATGGAGCAGTCAGCAGGACTAAATTCTTCAGTGGATGCTCTCGTTGGAGATCTCAGTTTTAAGCTTCTTGGATACTGTGGCACATAGATGAATGAATGTAGCACTGAGACAGTCCAAACAACTAAAAAGTTGTAATACAAGAAATTAGAGAACTGCTCTGCCTGTGTCCCTATAAAAGCTGGTGGCATCCCCAGAGGACCTGGGACATTTGGGTTCTGTAGAAAGACGGGGATTCCTCCAGGTGAACAAGGGAATCCTAAACAGTGTTCAAACCTCTTCTAGAAATGAAATGCTCATGGCTTTTTTTCCCTCCTCCAAAGGTCATTCATTTATGAAGTACACCAACAGGCTGGGTCTTTCTGCCTGTGGGGAAGCCTGATCCTCCAACCCCGCACATAGTCCTCACTCATCATGCATTTTGAAGGAAGCCACCAGCACTAATGTTCTCAGGAAGGCTCTTGTGGTAGTGAGACAGGTCGCACAGCACGCTTTCCCACGTTAGAGGAGTTTGCTTGTGCTCTTAGTATCTCATGAGGCCATCAGAACAAAATACTGTTTTTCCTGAGCCTCTGGAGCTGGAACTATAGTATACTGAAGAAAACATTCACTTCCGTTCCACAAGTCTTATCTGGCACTTGACTGTATGCAGTTAACTTGAGTGCCCAGTGAATTAAAAGTATTGTATGTAGATGGTTTGAAATGTGTCATGATTGGAGGTGTTCTATAAAATGTGGACACGGCAATTTTATATATATCTGTTATTGTTTGGGTGTTAATTATGTATTAGATGATGTCTGCAGATACAAGTGAAAGCCAGGACTGTTAACAGTGCCAGTAATTACTTTAAAATGTGAGTTGATTTGAATGTAGGAGTTTCCTTTTTTTAAAAAAAAATCTTTTCTTGCTAAGCTGATATACATGTTTAGGGCTTAGCACTCAGCTCCCTTGAGGAACATTACTGTCCTGGCATTATATTAAGTCCATGTATTGCCAGACACATAATTTCTTGTCATTACTTGTGCAGCCAGACAAGGAATGTGTGCAGAGGCTGAGATGGATAAGCACCTAGACAGAAATCTCATTTGTCAGAAGGAGAATGGTCCTGTCAAGAGAAGGTGGTGGAAGAGTCAAGGGAATTTTTGGTTGGTTATATCCATCGAAGAAATCCATCCGCTCCTGCTCAACTGCTCTAACCAACAAATGCTGAACCATGAACAAACCCTTTGTACACAAGGGGGAAGACAGCACTTCAGGCAACGTGGCTAAATGGATGGTGGAGCTCTGTGAATCTTTGCCATGCTGAGGCCCAGCAGATTCAGGTCATCCCAATCCAGGAGACACAATATAAGCACTACTGGCACTTCCTTAAGAGGTGGGAGCTGTGGCTTTGACCCCACCTGGACCAGGAGGCCCTGGGTACCAGGTCATCTGCTTTCAGGCTGAACAGATCATGCTGTTGAGCAGTTACATACAGTGACTCCTAGTGTGGTCAGGTTTTAAAAGATGATGGTTATAGCTGCATTGTGTGGGAAGAGTCCTGTCAGCGTGTCAGGTATCCTTAGCAAGTGCTTACAAGGCCAGATGAATGTCTTGTTTCTGAATGCCAGCCAGGGTTTGGGCAGGGGCGGATGTCAGGCCACTTGGAGCAGGGCAGTTTTAGACTTGCACATGCAGCTTAGGCCCTTCCAAATGTGGCTGCCAGACACCTCCTGATATTTAAATGCCTTCAGGATGAAGCAGCTAAGTAAGCAGCAGGGCTTGAGGGGGGCAGTCTGATTACAGTTTGAAATGCTGATGCTTGTAGTCTGTCCCAGTTTCTTTCCCTACTGAAAGGAAATGGACCTCATAAGTGGCAGGCTGGGTACACACAGTTCTCCAGTGCCGGGAGAGAAGGGTAGGTGATAACCCGCTGTGAAGTGATGGATTGTCATAGGAGGTGAGAGAAAACTTAAATCCTCCTTGTAAAGGTCTTCACACTCAGAGCAGTAACTGGAGACAGTATCCAGTTAGCTCCAACCTGACTACTCTCATTGCCTCTGAATTTTTAATTCAGAGTCAATTGTCTTGTGAGCGTGTGCAGTTCCACCCAGAGCAGTCCTGAGCCTCGCTGTGTGTGCCAGGGCGGGAGAGCCCCTGCTCCACTTGCTGGGCCCTGTGACTGCGGGCGACAGCCCGTGCGAGGGGCGGCCCTCACTTCTGAGAGGCTGCATGAGTTGAAGTGGGGGGAAAAGAGGGAAGGAAGAGCGCCTGGGCTTTGTCCCTTTGGCTCTCGCGGCAGCAGCCCCCGTGTCCGGCACTCTGTCCCCGTGTCCGGCGGGCTGTCCCCTCTCCCGGCCGCGGCCGCCTTGCCCGGCTGTGCCGGGGGGTGAAGCGGGCGCTGCTCCTGGGTGCCTCTCCCAGTCCGCAGCCCCGCGGCAGAAGAATACGATGCCGATCGCATCCTTCCCCTCAGTCCCCCGCCCTCTATAAATAACTCTGGCTGAGCTGACCTGTCAGATTCCCCCGGCACAGCGGATCCCCTGACCCGGGCCGCCTGCAGTGGAAAGTCTGAATGCAAAACATACCGTAGTAAAAATAGAGCGGCGGGGGAGCCCCGCCGGCAGGTCCCGGCGGCTCTCGGTGCCGCACCGGGCCCGGCTCCCGCTGTCCCCTGGGCGCTCCCGGCTCCCGTCAGCACTGAGAGCTTCCGCTCTGCTCCTAAATCTTTGTACACTTTAATGCCCCAGTGGTGAATGCTTTTCTCGCTGTCAGATGGAAGCATAATTCATTTTTGCTGTGGAACAGATAGTTCCAAGTAGCATTTTAAATTTCGGCTTACCTTTCTAACCAGCAAAGATGAAAGAAGTACAAATAATGGTTTAATATCCTAAATGTAAAAATAATAATGAGATTACTGTCAAACAAGAGATTCTCATTTCAAAAAGAGGTGAGAATATTGCTACCTCTGAAGTCTGAATTAGATTCCATCCTGTGCCTAACTTGTGCAGAAAACTGCTCCCCTGAAGGGATAGAGGCTCCTTGGCTATGGTTTCAAGCCATTATAATTTAAAGCAATGCTTGTAACTAAACTGTGCATATATTATTTCTGGTTGTTTCTGCAAAACTTGAATATCTGGAGGTTAAAGCCAGCAACAGACACCAGAAAATGCTGTCTGATGCTTCTATGCCTTGTCCTTCTGGTGCATCCATGTCACAGTTCTTGGCCCTCGGTGCCCGTCGGACTCTAGGGGTGGTGGTGGGGTGGCCTCGGCCCACAGCCAAGCACCACATGGCCACTTACCCTCTCCCTACCCCATCCTGCAGGGTGGGGGAGAAGATAGAATGAGAAAGCTCATGGGTCAAGATAAAGGCTGGGAGATCCCTTCCTGATTACCATAATGGACAAAACAGACTCGAGTGGAGTAAATTAGTTTATTACTGATTAATATATATTGACTGATTCAGATATTGTGAAACAAAAACAAAACATGAAACAAGCATTAAAACGCTTCAGGAGAACACCTCTCATCCCCACTTCCCAGACTCAGCTTCATTCCAGACTCATCTTCTTCCCTCTTGTTATCACCAAGGTGGCACTCAGTCCCTTTAGAGAGGGAGTGAACAGTGCAGGGAAGGACTCTGATTCTCTGCTGTTCCTTCCTTCCTACTCATCCTCTGCTCCAGTGCAGATCCTCCGTGGGCTGCAGTATTTTGAGAGTATTTGCTCTACCATGGAGCACATACTTCTCTGACCTTGGTGTTGGCCCTGCTGTTTCTCACCCTTTTCCTGCTTCTCTGCCTGTGTGGTGTGTGTGCCCTTTCTTAAATACTTTTTCACGGTGGCATCACCAGCTTGGTTGATGGGCTCAGCTGTGTCCTGTTGTGTGGATCCAGGTGGAACTGGACATACTTGGCACACAGCAGCTCCTGCTCTCTTCTCAAGGAGGCCAACCTTGCAGTCCCTCCACTGCCAGCAACTTGCCACCTACATGGACGTCCACCTAACTGGGACAGAAGTGGTGGCCAGAGTACTGACCAGAGCAGCAGTGTTGTCTTTGTAGTTGTCTGCTTCTCTCTCCCTCTTCCCCTATCCCTGAATCATGAAGGGATGAAAAGGATCCATCCATCCATTTCAAAAATGAAATTCTGTTCCTTTTCATCATTTCTGTCATTAGAGTGGAACCTTTGCATCATCTGCTTGTTTGGGTGCCACACAGTTTACAGTTCTCTGGTTTTCTTGTGTTGCTTCCAGCATAAGGTAGCTTTTTAGCATGTTGATCTTCAGAAAGTGAACAGAGGCTGAAAATCAGATACTGACAGAGCTGCTTTTGAATGGTGAAGTTTATGCTGTGATGGTTCAAGCGCTGCCCCTAGGGGACAGCTCCTGTAAGTCTGTGGGAAAAAAGACTGTCAGGTTGCATCACTGCAGGTGCTCCTGTAAGCTCCTGCTCTTCCAGAATTCCAAGGCTAACTTTCTTGCAAAAGAAGTATTTTGTATGTTGAACATTTAATTAGTCTTCACCTAGTCCTTTAAGGAAAAGGAATTGAAGATAGAGTTTCCTTTTTTTTGGGACTGCATCAGATTTCATCTACGTTAATTCACATGTTGTAGTTCAGGGAGATTCCAGTATTCAGTGTATGATGCTCTTGCTTTGGGACCAACTGATTAGTGATTGTCAAAGTCTGTCTTCCCTTTCTTCCCTTCCTAAAACCTGCAAGACTCAGTTCTGCCATATACAGAACCCGGTGTTTTAAACAATAATATGCTTGAATCTTTCAGAAATTATTTTTTTGATGCCAGAGAGAGATTTCACTTGGCAGTGATTTAGCAGTAGTAGTAACTGCCCAGAGCAATTCCTATTACTGTTCATCACCTCAAAGGACTCTAGTTTCAGAATAGCCTATACTGTCACTCTAATATTATTGAAAGTTACTTGTTAACATCAAAGACTCAGGAAGTATTTCCTAAGGAAAGAGACTCTTATTTTCCCCCTTTTCTGCCTCTGAATGAAGCAGTGAGAAATTGCTTATGTGCTTCTTGCATTGTTCATCTCACTAGATTTCAGAAAGCAGTCAGGTCTTTCTCTTGGAAATAAAACCTCTGGTAGGTGGCATTGAGGAGTTTTCCATCCCACATCTCTGAGTCCTGCAGCTCTGCATTCATGCAATACTACAGGATAAAGCTGTAATGCACAATTATGTTTTCTCAGACTTCTGTGGGACAGTGGAGCGACATGGAGATGTCTTCCATTGCTGCTGCTTTTGCTGTCAGATTTTTTGCTGGGTGGATTATTTTGCCTGTATTAAAGTTGTCGTGAAACCAGTGGCACCTGGAGAGAACTGAAGCAGCACATGCTACATTTCTCAGGCATTTCCCATCCTGCATTTTCACATCTCCAGGAAGAAACACAGACAGCTGAGCCCACCTAGCCTTAACAACCTTTGCATTTTTGCCATGACACTGTATTGAGGGACAGATGTTGCTGAGAGATGCTTAATGTTTCATAGATGCTAGTTCTGTGCATCTGCAAATATTGTCTCAATGGATAATATATCTGAAAGAATATGAGGAACTGTCGAGTAAGAAGGTATCTTTCTTCTCTTTTTTTTTTCTCTTCTCTCAGTTGCTTTTTGATATGTAGCAACTACGTAACAGAAGAATTAAGTAGTAAATGCCTTTTCTTAAACTTTGTTTTGTCCCTGCTCAGCCATTTTAATGGTGTTAGCTTAAATAATTTGTAGTGCATGTAGACAAGCCTGGAAAGGAAGTCTGAAAATATGGTTGAATGTGTTTAAAAGTTGCTAACAAATCCTATTCCCTATAAAGTGAGAGATATGGAATAGTGTTGATGGTAGCCTGGATGGTTTGAGAATCCAAATGGTTTCCATTTTCTTTTTGCTTATCCTAGATAGGATTATTCTATGACTGCTGGAATTTTCCAAAGCAAATGTGAATGGAAGGAAACCTGGCATCTGTTCTAGGGATGACAAATTGAATATTCGTAGCCATAAATACGGTAGAATTTTTCTTATTTGACAAAATTATTAATCAGTTTATTATTGTTTCAGTGACTTGGATGTTTTTATCACATAAATCTTTATGTGATCAGTAAAACTCTAGTATTATATCAAAGTCATAGTCAAATATATACACCAATGTAAGTGCCTTGTTAACCCACTTAATCTTGAATTTTCTGTATCAGCTCATTTTTTTGGTAAGTTCAGCAATATTGAATAGGTTTAATCTTTAGTCACCTCTCCAGTTATTTCTGTCACAATGTCCTGGTAGTTTCAAAAAATATCCTTCTCTTTCTTTATTTTTTTTTACTGAAAAAAATGTTCAAAGATGTTTCTGAAAAAAGTGATATCCTACTGAAAAATGAATGAGTCACCTCTAAATTTTTTAGGTATCATGTTATCGACCTTTGTGACATTGTGTGAACCCATTTTCATCTTTGGGAGGAGGTAAAATGAAAATCCAGCTATGCTGAATAGATAAGGCTTGGCTTTGACACTAAATCATGTCCCTTGCTGTTGGCCTTATCTTTGGTCCAAGGGTTAGTATCTTTTTTATTCACAATTCAGAAAAAAGTCAGTAAAGTTAACATTATACATTCAAGTCCTAAATTTTAATTTCTTCTAGGCAGATGTTTATAGTTGAAGAATAATTATGCATTTTAATGAAAAATTAATTAAAAATGCATGAAAGATGGAGACAATGCTTCTAAAAAGATTCCTGCAAATTTTAGCTTGCATTCTATTTACCATCCAGTTAATGTAATTGAAAACTTCTGATTTTAAATGGGTTAAGCAATTGCATAATCAGCAATAGGCATGGCACAGAGGGTTAAGCCTACTAATGAGGCATTAACAGGAAAAAAAGGTATGTCCAATCATGAGCTCTGACTACCTTGTGTGGGATGGGGCTTCTGATGTGTTTTCTACACAGGCACTGGGTGACTGATACATGGATTGTGAACTGCAGGACAGGCAGGATTTCTTTTTACCCTTCCTAGTTTTCCAGGCTTGAAAGATTCTTTAAAGAGGAGGTTTTCCTCTAACAGTATCCCACCACCCCCTCAAAATGTTTCTGTGTTTTTTTTTTTTTTTTTTTTTTTCTGATTTTTTTTTTTCTTGTTAGAAAGTAGGCCCCTAAATTTTTTCTGTGGGTTTTTATATGGTTTTCAATTTTGCCTTTCTGGTGCTAATGGTTCTTCTGCAGACATCTGCTCATTGAATTCCCAGCAAGGCAGGAACCTGAAGAGGGTACTGTGTTACTCCTCCTTGCTGTGTTGTGATTCTCAGCAGTGTGTAGCCAGAGGATTGCCACCACTGTTCAATGTGCTTAGCTCAATGCAGTGAACATCTGGGTAGTCAGGAAAGCCTTAGAATAGTCTCTCTGTGTGTTCAGAAAAGCAGCACAGCACTGTGGAAACTTTCATGTGTAATTTTTTTGCAAGCTGTAGAAACTTAAAGAAAATGAATAACCCCCAGAGCATGAATTCTGCATTAGTTAAAGAGTACTTTCCACAGAACAATTTCCCACTGCTTGCTGAAGTGGGCTGAATGGATGTTCGTGTTCTGGCACTGAGAAATATCAGATAATGCGAACCATAGTCTAATCCTTAAAACTAATGCCTTTCATACACACTTCAGTTTTTAAAAAATCTCTGCTATCTTCCATATGTTTACTGAATCTTTCTCATCTTATGAGGCATGGCAACATCACACATCTTTGCCACCAGCTGTGAGTAATAAAGAAGAGACAACTTAGAATTGTCGTAAGTTTGCCATCAGCTGTACTATTTCCTAATCTGAACATTCTTGAGAATTCAACAGAGTTCCATTGTAAATGTGGGAAGTATCCCCACAATTGTTGTAAGTTTACATCAGTGAAATTACAAATAACTGAAAATATGTACAATATATAAGTAAATATGTAAATACTTAACATTTATGCCAAAACAGAACCATTATTCAGCAGCACTTCTTTTTAAAAATGAAGCCATTACAACATATTGGTAGTTAAGAGTGATACTACTGTCCTCTACTAATGATATATATCCTTTTCCTCGTTTTCAAATTCAGATTTTGAGGACTGATTTGTACTGACTGTATATGTTGGCTAATGGTGTGTCAGATTCTTTTTTATAATGAAATGGAGAACTGTTATTGGTATCAAACATAGAATCCAAGAAAATCCTTTCTTTCCCACTTCCATCTGTTGCATGAGATGTTAAGCATAGATTACCTGTAGTGGAGAATCAAGGTCAATAGTTTGCTTGTCAAGAACTTTCTGATTTCTAAATAAATCATTTTCAGGGAGACCAATTATTATTTGTTTATGTTTATTTTGATATCAAATAGATGTTTTTCAAAGTGCCTTTGTAGTCCACTACGTTGCTGTGATAGAACAGTGTATTCTTTCCCTAAAGAACTAGATGAAATGAGAATAATCTCAGAACTCCAAATCACCACAGTGATCACCAAATCAGCCACAGTACCTGGGTCTGACTGGCCAACTTATTTCCACCTCCCTCAAAGCTTTCAGAAAGGGAAGAATGAATTATGAATGAGAAGTTGCACCAGAAGCAGTCTCTCTTAATCGAGCATACACTGTGAAGGTAGTAACTTGGGTGCTGGCGCTGCCACCGGCAGCACAGCATTTATCTGTCATCCCAGGTAAAAGCAGATTTGGAAGTGCACATTGGTGGCTCTGATAGCTGGTTGTTCCTCAGCTAGAAATGCAGAGTGAGGGTGGGTTATGCAGGACGTATCTGCAGTCACACTGGACAGCACAGCAGGCACACACCAAAGGAGATCTCACTTGGCAGGCAGCAGGGAAGGGTTTCCCACACACAGGTGAGTGGAACACCGTAGGTGTGCCTTTGGATTTGGCCTCAGCAAACTTTCCACTGGCTTGCTTAAACTGAAGCTGAAACAGCATAAGAACAGTGTTGTCACTGAACATGGAGAGACACACCTGAATGTCACCTTGTCCCTTCTGAGCTTCTCTTGCATACCTCCTCTGTTCCTCAGTTCCAAAATCGTTTCAATGGCTCACAAAAATGCTGAAATTGTCGTGAGTCAAGAACTCCAAATTTGTGCAACAGAAATGAAGGCAAGAATATCACATAAACATTTGTAAATCTGAATTGGTGGCTGTCTTCTGGTGATGCCCAATTTGATTTTTGCAACACTGTATCTCAAACTGGATTAAAAACAGCTAGAAAAGTCTTCTGAACAGGAGTGGACAGTGGGTCACTATGATAGTGTGAAAGGCAAAAGTCACCTTATTTTACACCTTGCATCTTCTTCAACACAGATGAAACATGACTGACACAGCTGCACTTTACTTATTTTAAGTGCAAAGGTACATCAGGAAGATTAAAAGTGTTTCAGGTTTATGCTTCAACCAAAAGAATCTGGGTATCCAACCAAATATTTCTTTTGGAAAGACATGCCCAGCTTTATGTGACATCTCCCTTAGTGGGATACGGTGCATTTTTGATTGATTAATTTAATAGAACAGAAAGGAGGTCTGATGCTCAGAATGAACTTCTAATGAATTATGTCAGCAGTTTTTAATTTGTCTGAGGATGTGGAATTCCCTGGGAGAAGTTGCAAGATTACAGCGAACTTGAACTATCAGGAGAATAGTGCATTTCAATGACAAATAACAACTTGTGATAATATCATGCTTTTCATGTTTGCCAGCTTGCTGTATGAAAAGGGTTGGTTGGTTGGTTTTCTTTTTTCCTGCCTTCTGTATGAAAAGGTTTTTGGTTTTTTTTTGCTGCTTTGCTGCATGACAAGTTGGGTTTTTTTTTTCCCCTCTAAATGGCACTATTTCCTTTTAGAATAACTGTGACACTATTGTTCTTCAATTTGTGTACACTAGAATTTGGATACTGCTTGTATTTGCAGACAAAAGCTGCTTAGTATCCAGTTTCCTATGCTGCTGTAACATTTAGTCTGCAGAGTCCATTTCAGTTTGGCTGTCTAATTCCACTAACACTGAAAATGAAATGTTATGCAACTTTTAGCCTGATTATGTTTTTAGCATGTGACTTTGTACCTTTGGAGGATTTATCTTACACTTTCTACTTGTTACAATGACTATTGAAGTATGTTGTTATATTTTTTGACAATAAAGTTGTCGAATGGAGGTGCATTGCTGACTCCTATATTTATGTAAACAGGAGAGAACTGATAAAAAATATAGGCCATTTTCAGATTCTGTTACTCATTACCAGGCCTTTGAATATTAATGAGTTGGTCAGAAAAGGCTGTAAGAATTAGTATGGTTAAATTTATATATATATAAAAATATGTATATAAATATGTATACATATACATTTATATATATACATATTTATATATATAATATATATTAAAAATATGTATATGTATATATGGTGTTTTGTGCTTAAACATTGAACTTCACACGTTCAGTTTTTGCTCTGTAGCCATAACAAGTGGGCACCACGTGCCTTTAATGGCAAAGGGATATCTATAATGGCTGATATGGTCATGTCAGGCCAGTATCTGGAGATTGAAGAGCAGCATCATATGAGCAGATGAAATCACAAGAGCTGACAACTCAAGCACTGCTCCAACATTAGAGGAGGAGCAATATCAAGGATATGGAAGGAGCTGCAGATAGTTTTCATATTCTTACATATCTATTGCTTGGCTGGATAGCAGATTCCTCAGTGGCATTATGAGGACTTCTGAGGACAATGGCATTACGAGGTCACCTGTTTACTGCCCCCTGGCGTTCTTTCTGTATTTCATGGTAGTACTTCCTTCCACTTCTTTCCATTACAAACACTAAATAATGCTTTGGTGTATGGCTTGCTGAAGATATATTAATGCTTCTGATCTAAGAGGTGTCTTCTACATTTCTGTGTAGAGACTCATCATGCACAGAAGATACTGACAGTAGGCAATTAGCTCTAATGATACTTCTTTATTGGGAGAACATCTGTTAGTTCTGTGGTGACAACAGCAGGAGATATTTTTGTCGAGTGCTTATACCATGATTCAGGCTGTTTTATAGACTAGTAACTTAGATACTTTTATCTAAAAAGAAAATTGCATGCTACCACAGGCTTTTCACCCGTAAATCTTAATGTAATCTGTCATTTCTCTGCTTTAATATGACAGGCATGTTATTGAAATGACAGCCATGAGATCAGACTCTTTCCATGTCTTGCAGAAAATAAGCTGTGAATTTTGGTCCAATGAATTTTTTTCTTTTTGTAGTCAGATGGGACTACATACTCTTTTCCATCTTACTTTTTTCCTGCCTCTGTAGTTCCAGAAAATAAACTGAGCAGTCTGGTCCTGCAGTTCTAGATAAACCTAGATTTAAAAAAAAATCTTCACTAAAATCAGCTCAGGATTTCTTTTTAGTCTATTTCTGTTATTGCAGTTACTGAAAGAATGCCGCTCAGGCAGCAGTTAATGTCATTTCATTAGGGACAAAATGTAGCTGTCAGAAGGAATTATCTGATAATTTTAGGCATCCTCTCTTCTGTCTATAGTCTTGTTAAATAAAAAGTCTTTTTGCTTTTTGTATTAAAAGCAAATGACTTCTTGCCTTAAAAAACAAACACTGGTATTTCCTAACTATAGTGCACATAGTATTTAATTCAGAAAAATACTTTGTAGATTGAGTTTTCTAACAACAGTGGTGGGAAGAGAACTTGCACCAGTGTTCTTCAATTATGGAGAATATGTTTTAGTCCAGTGTTAGAGATTTTTGGCTAAATCTATTTTATGCTGAAATCTTTAGTGTTTAGGCTTGATTTCTTTCAGTGGGCCCACAAGGATTCTGCTTTTAAGTCTTCTTGTCCTTCCCTTGGAAAGGGAGATAAATATATATCTACCAGGTACCTCAGTCTTACATCCTTACTGGACAAGTCAGAGAAACTATTAACTACACAGCAGGTTGAGGGAGACTAGTTTCTTCTTTCAGCCACTAACCCAGAAGCTTGAAGTGAGACAAGGAATAAGCATTTGTTACCCTTGTTTCCTTCCATAGGCCCATTTTTATCTGAAGATTCCATTATTTATGTCTTTAGTCTATTATTTGTTCTTCTATTCCATTATTTATTAGAACTGAGAGAACAGAGCACGTCTGAAGTTTATGCAGATACCATTGTCATACTAGAGCACTTCAAGCTGGTGCATGTATTCTGTGTGTATTGCAATGTTTGGTGGCAAGAGGAAAAGAAATATTATCAGGGAACCTGCAAACAGTAGGTGTAATGCATTCATGTTTATCTATAGGACACTTTACTAAATTCTCAATGTTGATATAGGAACCAGTGGCACTATCTCTAGTTCATATTCATCAGAGAAATTGACAGAAGAAAACTAATGTAGATGTTCAAGTGATGAAAAATGGTAAAACTGGGAAACTGGAAAAATTAAGTTTATGCTTGCATTGTCACTGATGATGACTTAAACAGGTGTATTGTTTTTCCCAAGGTCTTCTGTAGAAGGGAAAAATAAAATGTGATGTTTAGTTGCCTATAAGTATTTACCTTGCTGTTCTACAGAACAAGCAACTCATGGTGCTTAGAGAAACATGTGTTTAACAATACAGCATTCTTGAGCAGTCATTGAAAGCAAATTTGGATAAAACAGCCCATTTTAAAATCTGTGGCAGTGAGTTATGAACACAAAGACAGAGGTTTATTGCTTTCAGGAGTGGACAAGAAAGAAAATGTTTGATATTCTCATTTAGTATTGAACATTTATGTAAAGTAAGTAGTAAACACTATGCCAGTAGACTTTAGAAGACCTTTCTCACAGAAACAGAGGATCACCAGAAGCTCATTGTTTTAATTGGCACACATTTAATGTTTCTACTAGTTTAAGGCATATGCACAACAGTGGTGGTAACTGCTCTCAGTTAAGCACTTGTGCTTGAGATTATTAAGATCTCCTGTACCTCCAGAATATTCAGTGTCGCCCCCTCCTCATAAAACGAGTCAGAAAATGATGATGGATACTATTTCTGAATTTTTTTTAAGTTTTTGTGAACAAAATTTTGTTCTTGCTTGCTAAGTTTTTACTCCTAAGACAAACTCTGTGGAGTCATGGGTCAGAATTTCCTTTGTATTACACTGGGTAGAGTTGGATATTTCTGCTTGGGACTTGGAAGAAGTGCATCTTGGTTGGGAGTAACTTCTTTAGGAAAAGGAGCTGGATCTAAAATTTGTCTTGAAGAAACTAAGAATCAGCTCCTGAGTGCCTTGATCACTGGGCTGTGTAGTGATGGTCGTGCTCCTTGTTGTCTGGCCAAGAAGAACCTAAAAAAAGGTTCCTTTTTAGAGAACATCATTATTTCAAGGCGTGGCATGCTCTGATTCAGGAGGAGTCTGGGTTCATGTGGTTCTGATAGTCTGCTGAGTTGTAGATCTAATTTTTTAACTGCTTCAGGCAAAAGAGGGTTTGAACTCAATTGGCCCATTTCCTGTGGGAGCACTACATCTACTGCACTATTGTCTGTGCTTTCAGAAGTAATTATGGGAGTGCTTTGGGATGTCTGTGTTCATAGCAGAGTTGTGTTATTCCTCTGTTACCTGTGCTCAGAACTCACAAGGGATCCTAATACAGGCCATGCAAACCCAGGTTGTGGAATTCAGGGTAGTCTGCCATGAGTACAGCAGCTAAAGCTGCTGGATTCCAGCATTACCAGAAGCAAAACGTCAGGTAGACACTGAAGACTTCAGTATGGAAAGGTAGACAAGTGTGGACTGCAGGAAGTCAAGCAGGTATTGTCTAAATGGTCACATGGATTGAAGTTCCTAATATTCACTTAAATCCTTAACTTTATCTGTGACTGAATGTTTTAGATGTCACTTGTGGACAAGGGCAGTAATTAAGCTGACATATCCTGAAGTCTTGGTTTGAAACATTTACAACTTCTGAATAAGCTGCTGATGAAGAAAAAATGACTCTGACAAGCAATTAACTCTCTTCAATATTGTTTATATTTCTCATGTTGTGGGAAATGAGGATCAAATTACAGACCTTGTCATCTCACTCAGACTATTTCAGCAGACACTCTTTATTCTCATCCTGAGCTGGCTGTTCCAGATTTTCAGATAAATCCAACGCCTTTAAATTTACCATCCTGCTTTCTAGATAATCTAGTAGCAGGACTGTGTTGAGACTGAATCACTGGAATAGGAGGAAGTGAGATCCTCCTAGCAGCTCACACCATACCAGTACCATATGCATTTTCAATGCTAATGTCTTTACTTTGAACAGTGGAATTAGGAAACTATGTCAAATGGGACAGACACTACACTAGTGAGTCTCAAAGTGGTCAGATGACGTGATGCTTAGCAGTGTCAGAAAAGATACGTACAACTTTACAAATTCAGTTTCTTAGCTTCTGCTGTCTATTGAGGGTCTGCAGTGTCTAGTAACCAGGGGTTTCAGGAATAGTCGATAATTCTATTATCAGCAAGGGAGATTTCCTTCCAAATAGTCTTTGTGCCATGCTGGAACAAGAGACATTGCAGAATGTTGGAAACTGCAAATCCTACTTAAGCCTACAGCCTTCTCATTCAAGGCAGTAAATGGGCAGTGAGGTTGTGGCATGGTATAAATCCAATCTCTTTGCAGCAATTCTTTAAGAAGTAGTTCAGCTGTGGTTTGTGCCAGTCAGTCTGACCTGCTCTTTACAGAAAGGCACGTTCAGCAGAGCCAGTCAAAGGGATAACCCACAGAGACTGGCATTTACAAGACTAATATTATTTATGTTGTAGACTTCAGTCTCTTGAGGTTCTTCAGGGAGAGGCTGTCAGGGTAATGGATGCCTTTGCTCTTGTGTCCTGACACAACCAACTTTGATGTGATTGATCTTCCTGACAAAGAGGATAAACTATTAGTCATCCTTTGGAAAGACACTGTCTGGAATAAACCTATCATCCAGTTTCACGTTATCACAGGGAAGATTTTAATTTTTGGTCAATTTCAAATAAAGGGGCATTGACTTCATAACAGTTTCACTTGCTATTAAATATTAATTTGGAATTTTTGTTTTTGTTTCTGTTTAAAAAGTGTGACATTTCTCCAGCATATGAGATCATAGCATTAATGGAGTTAGGTTTAAAAAATCCAAAATGCATGTTTAGGCTTTTGCAAAGTTTTGAATTTTTGTACTTTGTGAAGCTGAGTTGAATTCAGAAAATTGTTTTTCTCTATTGTATTCCACTCATAGAATGGAAAATGTGATTTGCAAACTCTACAGAATACTGTGTTGTTATAATTTTATAAAGTACTTAAAAAAATTAGACATCATTACTGTGCATAATAAGTCTTCTATTGTCACTTAAAACAAAGGTTATAATAGTATCTTGATTCTTTAATAAAAGAAACAAGAACATGGAGCTCTTGAATAATTCACAATGGATTATTTTTAATTATAAAATAATCTGTATTTAACCTTATTCCTTTAGTTTATTATGTCTCTTACATGTTTTTCAAATGAAATGCCTATCCAACATCCAGTTCATCAGAAATGTTTAGAAATTTCAATGAAACTATAAGTCTGTGGATATTGAGTAAAGTTTAATAAATTATGTAGATTGTAGTAGATTGTCCACCATAAAGAAAATTTACATACAACTTGTCATCAAGAATCTATTAACCATTTACAGCATATATTTAAATCACGTAGCTGTGTAATAGGGAGGGAGGACTTCTGCTGAAAACATAGGAGTTACTGATGGTCACAACATGATAAAACTGCATTTCTGTTTTTCAGGTCTTAGGAACAGATGAGGATAATATGGGGGATGGTTGCTCTCAGAAACTGGCTTCTGCCAAGTTCCTTCGACTTTTGCTCCTGATACTGATTCCATGCATCTGTGCGCTTATCCTTTTGCTGGTGATCCTGCTTACCTTTGTAGGTGAGTGCTTTTTTAATTAAGGAGACAGTTTTTTAATTAAAGACACCAAAACTAAGACCACATTCTCAAGTGCTAATATAACTGTGGACATTAGACATATATCTTAGCACACCTACCTAAAAAAACAATCTACCTAGTGACTACTTAGTTTGTTGCAGAGAAATAAATCTGCTATTTAGATTTGTATCCTTAAAACATATTTAAAGTATTGATGAGGGAACTTTTTCGGACTTTCTCAAGATAGATTTTTGAGGAACACATTATCTTGAACATGTAGATAGTTTTCAGCAGCCATTTTACAAGTACAAAAGATACTTCTGTTATAATTTTAGATCACTATCAGTGGAATGGAATATTTATCCATTTATGTCATACATTCATATGCAAACCTGATTCTTATTTTCAGGTAAAATTTAATATATAAATAGCCACAAATCTTTCTGAACAGCATACAAAATGTTACTGTTTAACTAAGGAAAATTATGTTCATTTCTTCTACATACAAAATATGTATCATTGCAGAACCCCAAATATATTTTGTGGAAACTGGCTTAAGGTATGTAAGATTTCATAATGGCTTAGTCTGTTAAGTAATTTTGTGTGTATGTTTTTCATTATTAAAAAGTGCTAATTTATTACCATAAATTTTTAAAAAAGTCTTCCCTTTGTTACTTTTAGAGAAGCTGACATTTCATTAAATTGCTTCAAGTACAAAATGAAGATGACAGTAATACTAGGTTAAAACATTATTTCTTTAGGAAAAAAAAGTTTAAAAAATTGCTTTCAGTGCTAAGTGTTTTTGGGTTTTTCCCTTTTCCTTTGGTTAGTGAGAATATTTTCTAATTGAGCTTCCTTAGGTACTTCAGAAGCACATCTGAAAAAAGTAGGGTAATGTATCCAGTGTCCAGATAAACAGATATAAATCTGTTTTCCAATCTTAAAAACTCTAATTTCAATACATACCAAACCGTCAAACAGTTAGCAAGCATAGGAAGAAACTAAACATGTCTCAAAAGCACTGCCAAAATCAGGACAATTTAAACCTGTTTTCTCAATTGTGTCTGTAAAAGATATGCAACGCGACATTGTAGGCCTGTTCTTTTCATTTAGTTTAAGTTAAGGAAGTAAAAAACCCCCAAAGCTAGTGAATGTTATGATTGACAGGTAAGTCTTCAGTTGTATCTCTGAACTAAGAACAGTCTGAAATGGATTAAGATCAAGGAAGTCTTGCAATTAGGAAATATGAGTCCGTTAAATTTGCTTTCCTTATGTTTAGCATTCCATTTGTATCTTTCATATCCTCTGCCCTAGATTTTAATTCTTTGGTGAGAAAACAGATAAAAAACCCAGGTATATTTACATCAGCTCTACTCAGTCTCTTCCTCAGGCATGTATCGACCTGTCATTAAAATGTATGAAATCCTCTGGGAAATGGAACCTGTTCTGATCCTACTTGCATAGCAAAAATCTGTCTCCTTGTAAGTGAACATATTTGCTGTATGGTAAAGAATAAGGCTTCGTGTTATAACTCAAGTCAAACTTGCAAAGGTCCCTTCAGAAGCAGCTTTTGAATTAACATTTTATAATTGACTATTCTTCTCAGCAGCTTTCATTTTCTGTGCATTAATAGCCTAGAAGTAAATATATTTGATGACCAGAATTAGATGAACTAATGCTGTGGACATTTAAAGTGTGTGTAATAGAATGTAGTCTGTTATAGTAACTAAGAATACACTATATCCAAAATAGTACTTCATGTTTATTTCAGGTCGATAGTAACTGAATTATAATGAAGTCTTACAGTGTAAGAAATAAGTTGATAGTACTGACTGGCTAATAAAATTAATTTAATGGAAGGAAGAAAGAAAGAAAGAGAA
Source organism: Hylia prasina (assembly GCA_013397195.1). Classification (NCBI taxonomy): domain Eukaryota; kingdom Metazoa; phylum Chordata; class Aves; order Passeriformes; family Sylviidae; genus Hylia; species Hylia prasina. The sequence continues at coordinate 354,503 of VYXD01013944.1, forward strand.
AAGAAAGAAAAGGAAAAAGAAAGAAGAAAGAAAAGAAAGGAAGGAAGGAAAGAAAGACTGACTCTATTACTGCAGTTTAAGTGATGTGCAATTGTTTGGTATACTATGGGACCTTCATAATATCAGTAATGTGACCATTTCTCCAGAGTGCAGAGTCATGGGTACAGACCCTGGAGGAGAAAGTTCTTATGTGATGGCCAGATGTAGTAGTTAAGCAGTGCTTTATTTCCTTTGCAACTGCTTCATCCATTACCCATACTTTGTTAGACTGCTTTGCTCTGTTTCATTAGATTTTAAACAGACTTGGTCTTTATGAGCTTTCTTGCTCTGAAAAGCTAGAGATCTTACACAGTTTAAACTGCTAGAATCTCAATTTACTAGCTTGAACAGTGTGACTATTTATTAGCTCTCTTAACTGTCCATTTTTAAGTAAACTGTCAATTTTTTAAAACCTATCCATATTTAAGCAAAACATTAATTCCCCAAAGTGACCAGCAACTGGAAATGATCATTAAAACTGCTGGAAATCATTGCTTTGAAATGGATGGGTCTGGTCCCAGTACCTCTAGTTTGTGCCAAGCACAGTGAAAGCCAGCATACTGTATGTTTCTATCATCTGGACATGCCCAGCTGTAGGTGGAGACACAATTTGAAAATGGTTACATCTGTTTCTCAACTAATTAACTATCTGACTTATGATTTACCATCTACAACTCTGTATGAACTCAAGTCTGAAGAACAGTTGGATATAGCGTGCCTGTATTGAATAAAATGAGTGTTCTGTATGTGCTGCATGTCTGTTAGCAAACATTGATAGAGAGTAATTAATTTCTCTTCACTGAAGAGTTCAAGAACGATCTGATTTTGAAATTAAATATAGATGCTATAAAAACATATCCAGTAAGGTTAACTTAAGATTTAAGATGTACAATAGCATTTTTAGGGGAAGGGTTGGGGGAAGGATGAAAATTAAAGCAAGTAGGAGCCCAGAATAGAGAGTGGATTCTACAGCCTGGAATAAAGTGTTTAAATTCTCTATGCTGCATTGGTAAAAGGAGAGGCTAGGAGGAAAATGTGGGAGAAGAAAGAGGTGGCTTAGGGAGGTGACTTGAAACTCTTACAAACTGAGTGAAACAGAGTTGTCATCTGGAGCTAGCAAGTGGGGAAATGCCAGAGGCCCATGCCCGCCTCCCTCCAAGGGCATGTGTACCTGAGCCAGGCAGATTTTTTTTTGGAGGGAAAAAATGTTAAAAAGAATTTTAATACTGCTCATTGTCAGTGGAGATGATACAATTAGGAATCCTTTTGTGTCGAAGAGGTTCATTGTGTGGTCCCCCTGTTAAAAGGAGTTATCACTAGGAAACTGTAAAAATAGAACAAAAAATGCTGTTGTTGGAAAGATGGGTTGAAGAAGCAAACAAGCATTTGGGGATCTCAGTGAAAGAAGTAAATGACCTCATGGCAGTGACATCCATAGTTACAATTTGTTGTTCCAGAAAAAGAATGAAATAAGTCTGAGTGAGAAAATGATAGAATCCAGTGGGTAGCCTCAATATTTTGCTTCACAGTATTTATTTGACCACTGTATCCCCCCAAAGGGGGTTTTCAAACATCTTTCAAGAGTTTACTTGTCTTGTAAGGTATTGCCTCCTGTTCTGCTGAGTGATATATAAATAGCTAATCATTTTAACTTTAATTTTAAATCAGTATTAATAGCTCTTTGGGACCAATGTTTTACAGGCTTTTTCTATTTTTATGCTGAGTGGAAGAGTAGAGACGAGTCTAGGGAGGAGGAGAGAGAATGTGAAAAAATACCTTAAGCTATTCTTGAATTATGGAAAAATACTATGCACTTTCCCAAAGGAGTTAAAAAAGTTTATTTTAACTTTATGAAAACTGCAAAAAAACCCCTCCAAACTTGTTAAGTTTGAAACTTGAAGCCAAGTAGGCTTCTGAATTCTAGAAATTCAGCACTTTGTTTGAACACAAATATCTGGTGTCCAAATAATGCCACATTTAAGTGAGCACAATTTCTGAGCACAACCACTCACTCTTCCTTAGACTTTAGCAAATCATATTAATACTAGTCCCTATTTGTGAAAATGCACTTCCCATTTGGTTTGACCAGAAGACTCAAACAAAAAAAAATGCTGCTTAAATAATTTGCAGGTGGGAGATTTTTAGTTGCTTCTGTAAAATACACACGGTAAATTCCTCCAAACCCCAATGATATATGAACATCTGCTGGTGGAAAACCAGAAACCTTAACATTTTTATATATATATATATAAAGTTCCCCTGGGTTTGGCCAGTAGAAGTTAGACGTAAAGATTTACTTGCAGTTAGTCACACTGGAGCCAAAACAATCTAGCCTGGATAAATGAGGATATGGTAAATCTCAAATGGTAACTGTTTCATTGCAACTCATTATATTTCAGAAATCTCACCAGTTTTTCTTGCTGTTTGCATTTGCTATAGTTAAAGGTTACTCAGTAAAAAAGAAAATGCTAACATTGCCCCTTCTAAGCTATTCCAGTTCTCTCCCTTACCTGTAAAGCTTTCCAACACAAAGTCACTTCAGTTGGATTCTTCTGGCATTTTTAGTTACTTGCAGCTGTGATTAATAAACATTGCTGTCTGCCCAGTCCTTGAATTTCAGACCAGTTAACTGATTTATTCTAGCAGCAGAGTGCATGGAGAAGTGAGAAGAGAATGGGCTCAGGATACCCTCTTGGGCTCTGTGGTGCCTGGAGTTGGCAGAGAGGTGGGTTTGTCTAGGGACAGAGCCTGGGGTAGTGGAGGGTGAACAAGCCCTAACTGAGAGGTCATGGTGCAATCAGCCTTTTTTGGTAATTGCAATAACCAAAATGAAAATTAACTCTGGGAGTTTTGTGGACTTAGGAGCCATAGAATCATAGATTATCTAATTCCAACCCCCCTGCCATTTGGGGTACCAAGCAGCTAATGAAGGACCAAATTAATATTTGATTATTGAAGAAAAGTTACTAAAATGATCAGTTGTTGCCAAGGTACTTAGAAACATTTGGGAGACTTTATGTTTTGAGGATTCCTTTTAATTTTTTTTTATAATCAAGTCTAGATGAACTGTGTTTGTTATGACTGTTAAGCTCTTTTACATGACCTGCCAGTGGCAAAATTGCTTTTGCTATTTACCAAAAATTTTTTATATTGTAATACAGAATGGTGCTTCGCTTCTAGCATTAAATATGATTCTAATACATTGGTTAAAGAATTTGAGATAGTATTTGTCATTTTTGTTATAGATAAGTAAGTTATATGCCCTATACATGTTTAAGATGCCTTCTTTATTATTTGGATTAATAGGTTAAAGATTAATTCTCTTACTATGTACTTTTAATTCCCAGTGCTTGTGGGATACATCTACTTACTGTTGTGCAGCTGTTTTGATTTGTGAATTATAGTTCCTTGCAACTATACAACACATATGACTAAGCAAAGTCTGGTTTTGTCTATAATATAGTAAATGATCAAAAAATAAACCCAGCAAGTGACTAAAATTTTAGACAATAACTGCATATTTAAAATCCAGTATCAGAGAATAATGGTAAAGAACTCAGGGGCCCATATTTAGCAGTGGTAGTTAAATTACATAATCTTACATAGAGAAAACAGTACCTCTTTCCATTTCACAAATTAGTGAATATGGAATATATTAAAAATGTACTGGTTCCCTTAAAGCTTCAGAATTGGATTTCTGAAGATGGTGGTAACCATGAAAACAAGAGATGATGCAATTTAAAAGGAGAAAAAAAAGCATTGTCCATCTTGTTGATATGATGATAGAATGAATGCATCTTGGAGTTCCTTGAAATTACACTCTATAGTTTTAAACATGTAAGTATTTGGTGACATAAATATGATTAAAATATTTTAAGCTTATGGAAGCATTGTTTTCCCTATTTATCCTACAGCAACCATGTTTTATGTGCTGCTGTTATTTTATTGCTAGATAGAATTCTTAAACTTAGTTGTCTTTAATTTTAATTTTGAGATTAAAATACTTTTAAAATCTGTATCATTATATTTATTAACTTTCCAAAACAAATTGGTAACACTTATTCTTCCAGGTGATGGTAATTTTGGTGTTTATTTTTCCCTTTTTTGCAGGAGTGTTAGAAAAAACATGCTTTTATTCAAATGGAAGTGAGAGCCTCACAGTTAATGGTGACTTTGAAATATCTCATGATCTTTTGCCAAGTATGGTTGAAAATAGTTCCAAGACTGATCCCACAGTGGATCTCAGCACACAGCCCTCTTCCGGGACCACCATGCCTTTATCCCACACTGGCCAAATGAACAAGAACTCAAATATATTTAGAGAGTCTTTCCAGGAAAATTCCTTTGGTACCCCAACTCAAGCCACAGTGCTTGGTCATCAGCCTGCCTCTAATGCTGCTTTGGCAGAGGGCTCTGAAGACAACACTCGGCTGTTTGCCACTGCAGAGGAGGTGACGTGGTCTACAGGTGCTTCTTCTATCAACACAGAGAGGATGACCACTCTGCCAATATTAAGTCCTACCCAACCATCTGTGTCACAAAAAACGGATCAGAAAAAAAGTAAGTTTATATTTTATTTCCATGGTTCCGACCCAAAAACTACAGAGCATAATATTGGCATGCTCCCCAGTGTGCTTCTGTGAGGTCTAAGGAAGGTGTCCCTTTTGATAATTTATTTTGTTGTGTACATTCTGTGCTGCAGTCAGCTGTTTTTTAACCAGAATATTTGTTCAACCTGTTAAGGAAGATGCAGTAAATTATCTCAGTATGAAAACTTATAATACATTCTTCAGTTGGTGACAATCAGGCCCAAGGCTGGAAATGAGTTACTGCATGTATAAAGTCTGTAGATTGTATGTTCTGTGTTTCTTAAAACTATGCATGTGGCAAGTACATTCCTAATCTTGGAGTGTAATTGCAGTTACAACTTTTTCTGTCTTAATGGATAAATTTTTCTCTAATTTGAAGCAGTTTTTCTATGTAGCAATAAAGTTGGCATTTTTGAGGGAGAATAACAACAATTAACTGGGATCAGGATTTTTTTTTTGTTTGACTATGAAAGTAGGTGCATTTTATTAATGTCATAGTAAATGTTACTGATTCATCATGTGAGTAGTAGTGAAGGATTCCCTGATACTGTTTTGCTAATTGCTGAAACACAAGGGTATACCATATAGAAATGAAATCTGTTTCTCTGGAACTGCTTATCATTCTTTCCTTTCTTATTAATCCCACGAGCATACAAAGCAAAACTTATGAATAAGGTCATAGACAAAACTTAATGTAATTCACTGATTTATCAGTATTTTCTTCTCTCTCCTACACTATAGTGACTTCATAGGCCATTTGAATGGTGCAGGCTTTTTGCAGGTTCTATTTGCTAAATGATTTTTCTTATGTAGAGTTCTCTCTTTTTTTCCCCCTGCACCCCAAACTCAGAATGAATGTATATAAATGCACACTTTAATCCTATTAGTGGTTCCTTTATTTACTTCTTTTGGCAATGTGGCAAATTAGCACTGTGCCAAGGAACAACAAGAAAGCATATTGTGAGACACTACAAATACTATCATCATCATATTTGAGATACCTGAAATTTCAGGAAATATAGATGAAACAGTGTAAAGCCCTTTTGCCTTTTCTTATCATGTTGAACTCTTTTGAGATGCATATAAGTTGCATATGTAGTATGCAGCTGTGTGTGTTTGGCATGTGATATTTTTCCCTACCACAGTGTTAAGGCAGGGACAGCACTACAGTGACTCAGGACAGCCCTAGGTCTGGATTTCTAATCTTTCAGATATTTGGGGTTTGGTATTATACAGACAGGCACTTTTAGGACTTTGCAAGTATGTGTTCTATTCTGGTAAGTGCAGTTCATTCCAACAGCAGTATGACTGCGTGTATATTTGGTAGGTGTGACTACTTGGAATTCTGTTGTGGCATAGTATTTTCTGTGTAAAGAGAACAGGACAAAAGGTGTTCAAATACCAAATTTGAAATACCAGATTTCTTAAAAAAATCCCCACAACAACAACAACAACAAAACCTATCAAAAAATGAGAGACCTTTGCCAAAAGCAAAACAAAACCATCTGGAGATAGTATGTTACTCATCAATAACCTTGCAGTCTTTGAGTCAACTTTAAAGTGTTTTGCTTACCTGTATTCACAGGGACATTGTCTTAATTCTGCATGTAAATTAAAAAAAAATTTATATATATATATATATATATTTTTTTTTTTTTAAGTATCCAGAAGAATTTGATCTCATAATAACTGTATGTTCCCATGGCTCTCCAAGGCAGGGAGGACTAGAAAGCAGGGATTTGTAGCACTGTCTGCTACTCACTTCCTTTCTTGTCCTGGTCTTTGCAAATTAACTCCTTATACTCATCTTTAGTCTTTTTGATCTCTTGTTTTCCACTAAGCTTGCTTCATGGAGAGAGACCTAAGGTAACACAGGACATGGTCTGATGTTCACAGAAGTTCTTATGTATTCTGATGTGGAGGACAATGAAATATAACTGGGAGATGAGATAGGAGTTTTGGAACAGTGAAACCGGAATATTCTGTTGGAGTAAAAATGGTTTTTTTTTTGGGGACAAGTAAAACTTAAAGACGATGTCAGATTGGTGGTAGTAGATCAAATTATTTCTCTCTTGCATAGTGTCTGAATCCATCTGTGAATATTAACACATGCTTGAAGAAGAATAAACTAGGGCTGGCACGCTGAGACACTTGAATGCTATGTGGTAGTAGATTCCAGTGATCTGCAGTGAGTCCTGATGAGCGTTCCTTTGTCCTCCCATGAATTGACGTAATCACTTTTGAACCCATGTAAAATGGAGGTTTGAGCCTTTTAAGTATATCTTATAAGGAAATCAACCTCTAAATGAAGTGTGAGGCTGATATTCCTTCATCATCAATGCACCCTAGCAGATCATCCATCAGTACAAGTTTCATCTGGTTCAGATGTGGGGAGGTGAATGCATTTCTGTTCATTTAGTAAGCATGCATATCTTGGACTTTATGCTGATTTTATGCAGTACAATAAAAGATAAATGATATGTCATACAACGTAGAGACCATTTCAAACCCAACCAGACAAAATTCTGTGTACACATTTGGACTGGCATTCATGTAGCTGTTATGTTTTTGGTCTGATGCTAATATCCCTAGTGCTGGATTTGCTTTACAGGTGGACCACAGCTTCAATAAAAGACATTAATAAAAGAAACAATAAATATTGTGACCATATGGTATTCAGTCAAGACTTTAAACTAACACTAGTAAGATGTTGCTGAGTTACTAACTGGAGGGAAATGAAATTTGGCACATATGACATTAATTATTTAAGAAGTCCTTGAAGCAGAAGGAAGTTCTTTGGCAGAAATTCTAGCAAAGAATAGATTAGTGGGTAAATAGGAATGAATGATACAATAAAGAAGAGATGAAGTAGTTTATTTCCATTTTACAAGGGGAAGCAATGCCTCACAAATCTATTAGAAAGTTCTTTGAAGGAGACAGTGAAAATTCTGGTTAATACAACATCCTTGGCTTTTCAAAATGCTGTTAACAAGAGTATTCACTGAGAAGACTTACAGACACACTTCTCACAGACTATGCATTCATTAAAAGACGGAAGGAAAAATAAGAATGAATGGCTAGGCTCCAGAGTGAAGAAGGCTGCTGATGGAGTCTTACAGACATACAGTGTTTTCTGATCAGGGAAAACAAAATAGTCAAGTAATAACATTTCTGCTAATACAGATGTGGCTGCCTAAAATGAACTGCTGGGAATCACATAAAGGTTTCATAGCGGAGAAAGTGACTGATAAAATGTTTAAATGACTCTGCCAATAGATGCAAAAAAATGCTGGAGAGTGGGAAACAATGTGAACTCTATCAAATACCATGCTGGACTTTCAGCTAGTGTTGACACCAAAATAAGGACCTGATGGTTTGCTGCAGTCAGCATTCTGTCTCTATGAGAGCCCTCATCATGAAGTCTACAAAGAACAAAATGGAAAACCTTGCTACATCAGTGTGTAACTTCAGAAAAGGGTAGCAGTAGAATTGGAAAAAGGCAAATAGCAGGCAACCAGACCAGTAGAGACATGGAAAGACTTAGATGTTGGGAGGCACTAAATAGAAGGAAGACACTGTTTTCCCTCTGGAAAAGAGCTGGCTTATGAGTAAATTGTTGTGGTGGATATTCAGTTAGTTTTGAGGGTCTAGGAGAAATAGAACAGTTACTCAGTGTTTTTCATTATATGAGGG
>VYXD01013944.1:362845-379742 GCA_013397195.1 Hylia prasina
GGGGTTTGTTTTTTTTTTTTTTTTTTTTGTCTATAAGGCAGTAAGTTAAAAAAAAAAGGAAATCTCATGGAACTTATTGCCACAGGATGAAGGGAAAACCAGAAAGTTTGGAAATGCTTGGAGAACCTTGTGAGAGTTTGATCTGTTGAGGCTCGTAGAAACAGTAGTCTACTGGCAACTTCTGACTTGTGAAGGTTCAAGATTTTATGTTGTCAGAAGTTGTTGTTATAGTCCTAGGTAACCACCTAGGTTCCTTATATTTGCCCAATAATAATAGAATTTTTCTTGAATATATAATGCTGGCCCTTACCAAAGGTCAGCTTCTGAGTTAAATGTATCCTGTGTTACCTCTCTGTTGCAAAACAACTGAAAGAACATGGTTTTCGTGTTGAGGGCGCCAGAGGGCGCCGCGAACGCGGGTCCTGCGCCCCGCGCGGCCGGAGCGGGGCAGGAGAGGGTCGGGAGCGGTGCCTGGAATGGGGCAGGAGCGGAGCCGGAGAGAGGCGGGAGCGGGGCCTGGAACGGGGCGGGAGCGGAGCCGGAGAGGGGCAGGAACGGGGCAGGAGCGGAGTCGGAGAGACGCGGGAGCGGTGCCGATGAGGGGCGGGAGCGGGGCCACGGGCGCTCACGGTCCCTTGCGCAAGTGTGGAGGAGGGCGAACGCTCCCCGAGCCCTAAACGACTGCTTTAAAGAATGAACTGGAAAAGTGTTCTGGTAAAAGCGAGTCACTGTCGGACAGTTTCAAAAAGCACAGGGTTTTTATGTTTGCTTGATTGCATCTTTTACTCTCTCTAAGCGCAGAGGAACCTTGGGTCTCTTCACCTTTCTAGCGCATCTTTGAAACTGAGTGGCTTGGTTTGTTTGCAGTCCTCCACTCAGCCTAGATATTACCCTAATTTTATTATCTATCTGTGTTCAGTTTATACATGAAATAAATATCTTCGTCACTACCCAGCATTTCTTATGTGTTTGGGGTTCTGCCATTACTAGAATTCTACTACACAGAATTTTGTGTTCTGCCACTACTACTGTAGAGAGGGTCTGACTCACCTTTCTGTTTGGTAGAATAGAGCAATATGAAAATCACTGTGGGGATAGCTGGATGCAATGTGTCACAAGTGGCACAAAACCAAGAAATGTCTCTCTATCTCTGCTTTGTGCTTTTCGTACTAGAGACATTTTTATTTTTTTTTTTTTCTGAAGCTAAGGCATCCGGTAAGTGCCTCCCAAGTCAGTCCATGAGCGTGAGTCTCCCTAAACCCCAGTTCTGGAGTTGGGGATGTGTGTCCCTGTCCCTTTAAAGCTTGAAAGAATGGAAGACTTTCAGCTTTACGTCTGTTATGCATTCATCATGGGTTTTTGCACTTTGTTCCTTGTGTTTTAAATAGATGTTTGTTGTCGCATTGAACCATGAATTGACCAAGAAGCTAAGCAGGACATCAAATACTTAGTGAAACTTTCAAGGATGGGAACAATTGTTTGAGAGTTGTTGTAGGCCAACATTTGTTTCAGACCCATCAGCTTGTCTGAAACTATTTCAAAAGTATTTGTGTGGCTATTTCAACAAAAAGATGGTGTTAATATATCTTTTTCTGTTCTATATTGTGATTGATCACTTTGTTTCCAAAGGCACACCTTACATCTGCTAGCAGTATGTAATTTTATGATTGATTAAAGTTTATCTGTTTTGTGCTTCTGCATGGTCTGTTACGGGTTATAACATATAGAGTGCAGCCAGGTGTGGGTACAGAGTCATCGTTAATATAAAATGGTAAGTTCTAAACCCTTGTTGAAATACTGGAAGGTCAGAGTGTTGATACAACTAAGTGATTTGCAGTCACTGTCACCTTTCACAATCATGTGAAATTCAAGAGCAACAAAATGAGTACCATGGTTTGAAATCATTGTAGGGATAGGAATTTTAGAAAGTGATAAACAGCGAAGTACAGCCAAAGATTAATTTAGCTGTTAATCCATACAAAACATCTGTATTTCTCACCTTTATTATGACTGCCAATTTAAAACACTGTACTGTCCCGTGAAATAAAACAGTAGAACTTCATACCAGAAATTAGGAAAATTTTTTTCACTGCATGGGTAGTGCAGAACCCATTGCCTACAGTGGCTGTGGGATCCTTTTCCTTGGGTGTTTCCAGGACTCAGACAAATCATGGATCACAGCCTGCTGTCAGCAGTCTCGCTTGAAACAGCAAGTTGGGTGGAGACCTCCAAAGGGGTCTTTCTACCAATAGTTCTGTGATTCAGGGGTTTAAAAAAATTGGGAGTCGAACATGAACATTTTGCATGGTTGAAAAAAGTTTAACATTGCAGCTAGTTTAATGGTATTTAAGATAATTTAATCCTAATTTTTATGGGGGAACTTGTAGTTTCTCTCTAACTGACAGACACAATGAGCTATAAGAGAGAGCATTGAAGGAAACTATTGATATTTATTAGTAGATTTATTTTAAAGAACTAAATGGACTTTCTGTACTGGGAAAAGCAGTTGAAGTACAAGGTTTTAAAAATCTCAGTTTGCACAAGCAACTTGCAGGCATCACGATCCTAAGATTTGAATGCAACCTGAACTGATATACAGATGTAAGAAACTGAATCATGTTAAGCTCTTAAATATTTTCCTTTTACGCACTAAAAAATATGGTTGTTTTTGACCTCTAATTGCTCAGGCTGAGAAAGTTTGTCAGAATTCCTCTTTGTTCACACAGCAAAAACTGGAATATGTAACTGGAACATTAAAGAATAACTGCATTAATGTAGGCTTGTCTGTGAACAGAAGCATTCAAACTCTAGTTGTAGAAAAATGTTTTAAATGTTTTAAAAATACAAGGCTTAAAAGAAAGTTCCAGTGCTATAAACAGTAGAGTCAGTAGCAGTCAGATAAAGAAGTGGACAAGGAAGCTGTATCTCATGTCCTGCAACACATATTTTGCAAAATGGCTAACACAAATGACCTTTTAAAGACAATGACTATGCTATAACGAAACAAGCACATACGTACCTCTAAAAATATAGTTGTAGCAATTTCCCATAGGGAAAACAGTTGATTTGTTAGACTGATCAGCCTTAGCCTGATCAGCCTGAGACTTTGCCCAGATCTTAAACTTCCCCTGTGTATTTCCACATGGGAAACTTCAGGTTACAAAGCATATTTTTTGTGTACTTGCAGTGTTGTGATTTTCAAGTGAGGTGCTGTCCTCCCCTCTTAGGTTCTAGACAGATTTTGCAGGGAAGGGTTTGCTGTGTTAGTTTTATCTGCAGCTGAGGTGGGTATTGTTTCCATTATGAGATGTACTTGGAAAAAAGAAGCCTAATTTCTTATTAAATAGATCAGACAAGTGGCTATCCAAGAAAGGTAATTAACCAGATAGAACTGGACTGCTCACACACAGCCTATTTCTATGCTGATCTATTCATAACCTAAACTATTTTAAGTCTTTTACAAAGCACAGTGTTTTTTTTGTTTTGTTATGAACATAACAGTACTGGTACATAATTAAATGTTATCAATCAAACTAGCATTCATTTTTACTTATTGAAAACATGTTTGTTAGAAAAACCCATAAAAAAACCCAACCAAAAACATCTGGATGCCTGTGTGGTTCCAGTGGAGGCTACCATTTTTTATCCCCCCTTTTTAAAAAAAGGCCTATCAAGAGAGGTAAAGTCATGCACATATTTCAGAAGAATAGCAAAATCCTATCCAACTAAATGTACTGTGGAAAGTAGCCTCTAATGATAGATCTAAGTGTAAAATTACTTTCAGTATGTGCCTTTTGTTTATGGTAGACTCTTAGAAATATGTCTCCAATTTCACTACAGAATTGTATAATTAGGAAATGACTAATCAAAATACCAGACCTGGAACACAGGCCTGCTTGCAGGGGGTTAAATGTTTAGCCTCACCTTTGGCTCTTGAGCTTACCTGCTCTCAGCTGTGCCTGCCCAGGGGATTAAAGAAGTATGTGCTTCAGGCAAGAAGAGCAGCATCTGGAAGCAACTTGTTGAGAGGAGTGGGGCTCCAAAAAATGAGGTGACATGATGAAGTGTCCAGCCTTTTGCAATATTCTTTGGTCAAGGGATTAGCTGAGTTAGAATTTAAGACTTGCTTTGAGCAAGAAGTGTCTGGGGCAGACTGGGCGTGGTGTTGCATTCTAAAGCAGCTGGTACAGATTGCCTCAAAAAAATAATTATGATAACACTTCACCTCTGATCTAAAATATGAGTTGTATTTCCCTCATGGCTAATCCACTCTCTGTGACCTGGGAGATAATGAATTGTTTTCTCCCTACTGCAGGTGGTCAGTAGCCTCACCACCTCTCTCTTTGGTACCTGTGAAGCACAAGGGGGAGTTAACAATCACTCTTTCCTTTCAAATTGTAGAATTCTTTAGCTGAATGAAATTAAATGCAGAGCCATTGTTCTCAGTTGTGGTGCCTGACTCATGTTTCAGATCCATGGATGAGATTTGCTGTTCAAAATTTTGTTTTCCTCTTCGCCACACAAACTATTATGAGTCAGGTGGGCTTCATTTAAAGGTTGGTGATACTGTGAAGGTGTCCCCATTCCCTTTGCTCTGATCCACGCAGTGCTGCATGCTTTTTATGGCATTTGTTTGCTCAGTGAGCTGACTCAGATCTAACACTGGCTAAGTAAGCTCTTGGGTGGTTTGGCACAAAAGTTGTTTCAAAGGAAATGGCAAGCACACATGGTTGAAAGGAAGCAGTATTGCGCCATTGCATCAGTTCAATTGTCTTGTGAAATGTTTTTCTGACTGTGTCAGTTGACTTAAGTAAAGTCATGACCTTCTGTTAGAAACTTACTCGGGAAGTACCCTGCTTATATCTTTAGGCTACCATCACTGTTACTGAGCCCTCAGGAGACAGGAGTTTGTCAAAAGTCTACCCACATGTAAATGTAACAGACTTACTACTGCTTGTCTTCAGATTATGTCTGTGTGCCGTATTAAAGCTGTATAAATGCACTCCTCTTAAGCCTTTCATTAGGGATCAAGATATTACCTGTTTCGTGTGTAAATTGCTTCTGATAATTTCCCAAAGTCTGCAGGATCATTTATGCCCATTATCATCTAAAATAAAAGCTATTAGTGCTTTTACTTAAGTGCTTAATCTATGTTTTCATTTTACAGTATACTGTAGAGGATCTCTGTTCTAGCAAATGAGAAATGCTTATTTTTCACAGCTAGGATAGGGGCTTCTTTTTACATTGTTTTCCATCCCTTCATCCCTTTTCGTAATTGGTGGTGTTGCTGTTAGCACACACTTTTGCTTTTGTATTGTCTACAGACACAGTATTTACCAAAAGTTTATTGGCTGTGGTAGCCCTCTTGAAAGAGAAATACTGGTCAACCCCTCAAGGACATTTTGATCTTGTCAGGAGAGGCTGTTAAAAATAGGGACCTTGCCGTTGACAGTTGTTTGCAATATTGTGCTTTTACATCAGAGTATGGAGTTAATTTGCATTTTCCGTCACTTTGTCAGTGCTTAATGGATGCTTTTAGGTATGAGCTCTCTATTTCCCTGGTACAACTAAATAGTTTGTCAGTTGCAAAGGAAATGAGAAGTGTTATGGAAGTGGTGATTCTGTCACCAGTGGATTTGTTGTTTTATGTGGATGCTACAAATTTGGATAGTGATAAAACAACCCCTTTTTTTTTTTTTTTTTTAACAGAGAGCAGATACAAACGGGAGACAGCAACAAAGCAAACACTCTTTTTTCTCAGCAAAAAAGAGACTAAAAAAATCAAGGTCTCGATTTCTTTTGGCAAATAACTATGTGGTACTAGTTGGCATCAGTTTAGAGAAAGATAGCTGTAGAATAATTAATTTTTCAGTAAATTGCCGTCTTCAAAAATTAGAGATTAATTTTAATCTTGAAACTACAGCTTTTTATGCTATTTTTTTTAGAAGGTGAATATATAATAAAGGAATTATTTAGTTCTGTAAGAGGACCTGTGCTTTAGTTGTAGAACAATGAAACATGTTGCCTGATGTACATCAGCAAAGAAACCTTAAGAAATAAATGCTTTTGAACCATGTGGTTTGTATTTCATAAGCTTCTTACTGACAACAACTTCTTTTCTATTTATGGTATCATGATTGAAATTACTCCCATGCAGTTATCATTCAGTACTTATTTAATAGAGTTGCAGAAGTGAATTGTGTCTATTATTCTAGAAGAAGTTTTGAGCTATTTAGAGGCAGTTGACATGTATTTTGTACATGATGTTCCTTTTTAAGCATCAGTGAGGGGAAGTTTAAAATACTGTTTTGATTTTGTGCAAGTGTACCTGAATAAATAAAGAATGAATATGTGCAGTGCTCCTAGCAGGAGCCACAGATGAGCAGACATTTGGCTCTTCTTCATTCATTGTGTTACTTCAATTTCTTTCACTCCACTTTCCTTGTCATGAAGAATTTGGAACCTTCTTCATTTACAGATGTCTCTTTAGCAAATTTTTTATTTTTCCAGTGTTACGGTGACAATGTATCTTGGTTCACATTAAATCCCAAGGAGCTACAGACATCAAGAGAGTGACATTGTTAAAAAGGGAAGGCAACTATTTAGTACAACACTTGAGCATATGCTAACTTCATTCCTATTCAGACAGCACTTCAGCACATGCTTAAAAGTTGCTCTCAGTAGAGAAGCTGTCTAGCCCCAAGATTGAAATTCAAAATAAGCCGAAGTTACAGCTTTTAAAAAGTCTTTTGGCACATAGCTTCCCTGTGGATTTGAATAGGGTTTGCTGGTGCTCCGAATTTCTGAAAAAAATTGTCCATGTAGTATATGGCTAGCTTTTATTCCTACATGGAAGGATATAAGGAGTTTTAAGCACTTTATTCTATCAGGATCTTAAGAACGGTGCTAAACTTAAGAATTCCCTTAATTACCCATGGTCTGACAGAGAGGCTCTGCAACTTTTCACAAACCTCTGACCTCTCAGTCGAGGCATCCAATTAATGCTTACTAAAATAGTGCACTTCTAATGAAATAGATGCCTGTTAGAACTGTATGCGTCATTTTGGATATATACTGAAAGATGTTAAATCTTGGTATGGCAGTCTCAAATATTCAGTTAGTGATTCAAAATATGTAGGAAAATAAAATTAAGAACAGTCTTTTTAATGCTTTTGTTAGCATCTACAATTTTAACTGCATATAAAACATATGATTCATTTAGATAGACTGAATTTTGATAGGATGAAAAGGTAGTCTGTTTAAAACAAGTGTTTAATTTGTTATTTAGATGCAGGTACGTTTGCAGTATTTGTGTTCTAAGTATTTTAGCATTCCATGAGGGAAAAAAAATGGAACTGACGGTCAAGTGACATAAAAGTGTAATAGTTTTTTAGAACTGAGATATTAGTCCAAAAAAGCACCCCTAGTCACTATAAGTTTTAAAATAGACTGAAATGATATATGTCTGAGTAGCTTACACCCTTGTAAGTATTTCTAAAATTCTTGTGTAAATAATTTTCAAAAATCTTACATAAACCATAAACCATAAGCCATTAAGTGCAGAAAAGTTGGATGAAATCCAAGTAGCAGAAAATAACAAAGAATTACAAGCAAGGTGGGATGTGTTGAAGAGTAAATTGCACTCATGATTGAAGGATAATGTGCACTTGTTATATGTCATAATTGTTAGATAATGTTTGAGATCTTGGGTAGAGGAGAAAGTATACAAATAGGGATATAAAACTGTCTGAAAATAAGAGCTGCATTAATAACACAAGGTTGTAGAAATTATAGGATGAAGCTGACATTGCAATACAGAAAGTGAAAAGAAGGTAAAGGTAGAATATAAAAGGAAATATAATGACATGGGAGGTCATGTTGTATAAACAGTAATTTCCACTGTGTCCGGAATAAGAGAGGCTCTGGGGGGGAGACAGCAGGGGTCTTCAATAGATGGGAAGAATCATTCAGACACTGAAAAGCTTGAAATTGTCAAAAAATTGAAATGCTTTCACTGTCTCACTGTTTAGAGTGGCAAATTCAGCACAGATGTCTGAAAGATAAGCATTTCTAGGAGTCTTGAAGGGGAAATATTAAAGGAAAGTAGACAAAGACATTTTTAAAAAAATCTTTAACCATCTGATTTAAAAACAAAGTCAAGTGAACTGGATCCAAACTGAAAGTATGAAGAAAATTGTGACTGATATTGAATGGCATATTTTGAGTAGTATGGCCAGACTTTCTGTGATGTTTCTTTATTGACTTTTAACTGTGACTCAAAATACGTCCTGACACCAACAGCTGCAGATTAACCAACAGAGTGCTTTTTAGAGGAATTGAGAGTTTTAGACTGGGGGAAATAGTAGAAATGATACAGAGATGATACAGGCTTGAAATAATTTGAAGTCTAGATTTTTTTCAAGCTATTTCCTTCCACAGCTTAATTTTGGTTTTCTGTCCATGTAAAGTTCTCCTCTGGTTTATACTCTTATCTAGTCAATATAGTCTGACACCGAGGCTCATGAGAACTTTATCCTGTAGTGTGAATTGTCCTAATGATCTAAACCTATTACTGAATCTTTGATGTGTCTCTGTCTTTTCCTTGCTTCTGTCTAGTTTTCCATACAGAAAAATGACCTATAATTTCCCCTTCTCTCAGGCTTCCTTTCCCCTCATCACTGAATTTTTTCCAGATGACTCTGAGTCCGATGTCTCTATTTAATTTGTGCTTCGTTGGCATGGAGTTTATCTGGCCACCTCCATGCAGCAAGAAGCACATAAAAATTATCTAAATATGATGTGGCAAAGTGGAATCTAGGCTAGTTAGGTAAAGTATTTAAAGAGACAGTACAGCAATGCATGAGTTGATAATAACTTTGTAGAATTGTTTCAGTTCTCAGTTGTGTCTCAAAGAGTGTTCTCAATTATATGTTCATGCTACTTGAATTTGGAAAGAAAGGACATTTTTTATTAGACTATGATGGATTGCACTTTATGGGCTACCAGATATCCACCCAGTTTCTCTCTCACTCCATCCCCTCCACAGAACAGTGGGAGGCATGAAACAAGATGAAAAATGTCTTAGGTTGAGTGAAAGGCAGAGAGATCATTTACCAGTTGCTATCAGGTGCAAAACAGACCTGCAAAAAATGAATTTACTGTATTGCCAATTACATCCAGAACTGGATGGTGAGAAAAAAAAAATAAGAACTAAAACATTTTCCCTCATCCTGCCCTTCTTTCACCGACTCAGCTTCACTCCTTCATTTCCAACTCCTCCTCCCTGCTATGAGCAGCACAGGAGGATGGGGAATGGGGGTGTGATGAGTTCATAAGAGTTCCACTCTTCTGCTTCTTCCTCCTCACAATTTTCCCTTCTTCAGTGCTGGATCTCTGCATGGTCTGCAGTCCTTCCAGGCCAAATCCTGTGTGTAGGTCCTGTGGAAGGGTTGCAGTTCCTCAGGACAAGCGTTCTTTGGCACTGGTCCTTCACAGGCTGCAGTTCCTTCAGGACGTGGCCACCTGCTCTGGCATGGAGCCCTCAACTAGCTGCAGAGTGGATAAGTGCTCCATCCCAGGTCCCTTCTATGGGCTGCACGGGAAATTTCTGCTGTGGTGCCTGAAGCACCTTTCCCCCTTCTTCTCTCACCTCAGTGTTACAGAATTATTTCTCACACTTCTGTTTCCCTCACTCCCTCCCATGTTCAGAATGTTCTCTCCCAGGGTTTTGGGTTTCTTTTGGGTTGAAATGACCCCCGAGATACTAGAAAAAGTCCTTTTCCCAAGCCCCATGACTGAAGAAGTCGAGATTTGTCAGCTCTGTTTTTCAAGGTTGTTTATTCTTTCTTACCTAGTACATTCTTTCTTTTGCCTTGCTTGGGTTCTTGCAGCTGCTCAGGTCGCCGCCGACTGCCCGACCTTGGGGCGGCGTTAACTCTTTATACTAAGAGATACATGTGGTATATTTACAATAAACTACCAATACCTATCACCTATGTTAGACAGTCTGTTTCTACTCTAAACCAATCCAAAAGTGCCAGCATCACAGCAGAAGATGGAGGACAAGAAGAAGGAGCAGAAGGACAGGGACACACCCAGATTCCTCCATTTTGCCTTCTTGAGCCCCCATTCTAAAACCCCAAAATTCTACTTTTGCACCCTGTGGTAAATTAACTATCATTCTAATCAAACTCTTGTGGCTTGTAAATCTTAACACAAAGCTGGTAATTTTTCCCAAGGACTAAAATCAAAGGCACTGGTGTTTTTGACTTCGTGCCAAGGTCCCTGAGCCCCTTGCCAGGGTCTCAGACCAGCCAGGGCAGCCAGAGGAGTGTCCTGGGTCCTGACACCAGGGGTGCTGCCCTGGTGGCTGAGGGCTCAGCTGTGCCCTGTGGTCGCCTGCTGGGTGTGGCTGCAGCTCTCTGGGCTGGCATGGCCCAGCTCTGGCCTCTCCTCCCACTTGGGAGCTCCCACTGCCACCTACATCTGCTACTGAAAATGCTGAGAGAAACAGGCAACTTGTACACTGAATCGTGTAAGAGGAAGCAAAACCCAGAGAAATAATGCCAGAGAAATTATATCTAAATTTTGTTTTAATTATCAATAAATTACAGCCATGAAAGACAAAACAGGAGTTAATGCAGTGAAATCTTTTGGCTGGAGGGTGATGTGGTAACTTTTAACCATTTGTCTTGGTTTAGAAGACAGGTATCCACTAGGGAAAGCTGGAGTTTCCTTAGAATGGAGAATGGAAACCCCCCTCCCTCCGAATTATTACAATTTTGCAATTAAGGGCTTTCAGGCAAAGATATAGGAATAAGAGTTCTTTTACTAGGAATGTTAGAAATGCAAATGTAATAGTACAAAAAAGACAAGTAAAGAACAAACAAACAAAAAACCCAGAAAACCCTGACAGAGTCAGGGACACAATCTGACACCCTGTTGTCAGGGTGTTTGGAATCAGTCCTCCTGGAGAAACAGATGTGGCTCTGTTGGAGTAGATGATCCCGCTGAAGAAGGGTCCAGTGATGCTGAGGTGAGTCTGATGAGTCTGATCTTCCTCTGGAGTCCAGTGGAAAACCGGATTGCCTGGTTCTCTCAGTCTCAGTTTTTATCTAGGCAGGGACCCTGGAGCCCCCACCCAGTGGGTGGAGCATCTCACAATGGCATGATATAAATGTGTCATGTCATTGGTGAGCCTTAATGGCCCATTAGCAGAAGATATCCCCCTGGAGGGAGGATGGGTGGTGAAAGAGATAAGAAACAGTACCCCACCCGGTTTTAACAGCTGAACCATTATCAGAAAGGCATCTGCCCCCCTTCGCCCAGAGTAGCAAAAAAAACCAAACCCAAAACATTTCCCCAACTGCTTTCAGCAGATGAAAATAGAATACAATTTTTTGCTTCCATAACCCAAGACACCATTGCTATAACCATCAAGGCCTAGAGATCCTTGTCTACCATTACCATCATTTCTGTGCCTTCTGGGTAAATTTTCCTTTGACAGAAATGCTAACAATGCTTTATTCTCTCTGTATCACGTGTTGTAACTAAAAATATCCGTTCCTTCAGACATTATTTTTCTTGTAGTGTTAAAATTTTTGAATACGACACCCCTACTACTTTGATTTTATGAGTCTACTACCATAGAATTAGTTTCTTAAATTTCTTAAGATCTGTTATCCTGAACTTAAAGTGAACACTTGAAGTGTACTTTCCCAAGGATCCAAAAAGTGCGCTTCCTACAAGTTGGAATGGTGGGGGTTTCCTCCAGAATGTGTATGTATCCTTTTTATTTTCTTCAGTAGTGTAATGGGACTGTGAGCTGTTCTGTAAGGATTAGCTGATGTTTTCTCTATAATGTGTCCTGGAAGAGAACAAATAGGAGAGTGTAAAAAATTCCAAGAAGAAACTGAGAATGTGTTTAGAAGAGAAGAGTCACCCAGCATACACATTCAGCAGCCAAATTATCTCTTGTGTTAGGAAAGGGAGGCTCCTGTGAGTTGTGGAAATTGAGTTTGCAAGTTAGCATTTGTGTGAAAAAATTGCAGACACTATGCTTTCGTTGCAAAATTATTGATTTTAACTCGCAATACTGAAAAAAAAGAGAAAACAGTTTGTACATTTCCCTGCTGTATGGATTCCAAAGGATAGATCCTAAGAAAATTATGGAGAAAACATCTGAAATGCAGTATGAGATATTCAGTTCCAATTGGACTGTACATGAGAAAATTCATAGCTGGAGAGAGACCAAGAAAATCTGTCCATCTTCTGTTTGAATTGAAATGAAAAATATACCAAGATGTCTTAATAGTATATGAAAAGAAGTAATAGTAAATTTAAATTTTAGAAGACAGTAATGAGTTTTGGAAAAAGGTTTTGCTGGAAAAATCATATGCTGGGTGGGAATGCTACAGTCCTTTCACATGGAACAAGAATCCATGACAAAGCAGATACTAACTTACCAACAGGACAGAGGAGCTAAAAAAAGCATTGTATAGGTTCATATGTCTCACACAGGAAATTGTGGAATCCAGGAGAGTGACAACATTTTTTTAAGGTCAGGGGAACATAGCAAGTCGGGATTGGTAAAAAATTGATGTGCTGTAGGTCATTCCCCTATCAAGAAACCTGCAAAATGCTGCCATAGGCAAGTTACACTGGATGAGTTTGCTTTTGCTTCTTTTAGTGGGATTCTTAGAAATTTTCAAGACATTTTAGGATTAAAGATAAGATTTCGTTCCTCACTGGTAGAACTTTTGCTATGAAAGAGCCAGGTGAATATTGCCATTTTTCCTTGGATTTATAGAGGCTTTACCAGCAAAATTATGACTGCAACTGTGCAATTAGTAGTAAGGGCATGCTAAGCTGAGTTCTATAATGAAGTGGGTGGTGATTGCTGCTGCAAATGGAACACAGTTCCATTTCTGAAAGCTACTTAACGATGTTCTATAAAAGTTCCTCTGATTAAAATGATCATTCTCTAATTGAAACTTGAGCAAATTTGACTTGGGATATGAAAATCAGGCTGCCTACTTTTCTCTTCAGGCCCCATACTCTTTTCACATATTATGTTATGCTTTGCATACCTGAGACAGAGGCATGTTTTGTGTATCTTCTATAAAAATCCTGTTAAAAACATAGCCTGGCTAGGATCTAGGCTTTAACTGAGATATCATTTAACTGCATTACATTTTAGATGCCTGAAGGATCCCAGATGTGTTTTTATAGTGCAAATGAGGAAATGGATGCATTAAGAATGAAGAGTTACACCAAATTTATTAATTAGTTTTTTTGAGGAAAAATGTTCTTTTACTTCTCATTAGACAGAAATTGACCCTGATGGTGCAATTCAAGTATTCCTAACCATTTCAAAGGGCTTTATGTTGCTGGGAAGTAATAACACTTTATGTATAATCACTGCTTCAGCTGCTGTGAACAGCTCTGATCTTACCCTCTGGTTCCTGCCACTGCACTGTCCCACCCCTTCTCCTGTCCTGGATTTTTTTTTTTTTTGCCAAAAGGCTATTCAACCCAATTATTTGATCCAAGTGAAGTAGTTGTTTTTTCCTCCTCTTTCTCTCCTTTCACCCTGTGCCCACCAAAAAATTACTTTGTGGTGCAAGAGAAGAGAGAAAAGACAGGCAGGCTAATGTGCAGAGTTAGTTCATTGCATGGCCTCATAATTCTGGCAGAAGCAATCACTTCTGGATGAGGAACTGTGGCCTTACTATCATGACAGGCATGGCTCAGTTTTTTAAAACTAAAAAGAGTGATTAAGCTTAGCTGCAGTTCTAGTTGCTTTTCTTTGGGGCTGTCATAACCTTTGTCTTTTGGGAGACAAGGTGGGTGGTTATTTCCAGTCAGCTCAGCCTGCTAGTTCAGTGTATTTTGTGCAGATGCAGTCCATAGGAACAATCTGAAGAGGCGAGTAGGAAAGGGAAAATGTGCATTTTAAATTAGTTTCAGAAGGACTGAATATGAAATTGTAGACCTGCACTGCAATTGTTGGAGTAGAGGAAAGCACTTTTTTATCAGTTCAATCCATTTGGCAGTTGCTGGTGATAAACAGAAAACTTTTAATTCAGATGAATGTCAGAAATGACCCATATAATTAGCAACCATGCTGTTCTGATCAGCAGTGTTTTCACGTGCTGTTATTCCCATTCACTGCTTTTCTTACCTTTCTGTAGGTATTGCCAAAACTAGTTTATATTCCCCATAATTGCAGCCTTACAGTACCTGAAGGGAGTCTATGAGAATGATGGAGAGAGACTATTTACACTCTTTGTGTGATCGTTCTGTTGCAAGGACAGCTCTTGGGTTTAGTCTCTTTTTTATTTTAAAAATTATTATATAATTGCCACAAAACTCCTTGTTATCCATGGATTTTGAATTCATTGCTCTGCTGTCCAGCCAGTGAGTGTCACAGATAGCTCCAAGGAACTGTTCCCTTCTTTGTCAGGACTGTGTGAGTTTTAAAATGTCTAAAGCAGTCCATGCATGTGATCTCAACCAAAAACGTCACTGCTTCTTGCCACATGCCATGGCAGGGACTATCTTGCAGTTGTGCCTCAGGAGATGCATAATGATCTCATGAATAATTCTGATGAAATTTCCCTTAATGAAATTTCTGCTTGTGAAAGTAGAATGGTAGCGAAAAGAGAAACTTTATGGGAACACTAAAGCCAGCGCAGCTTCAGAACCCATTTTTTTCAGTGTGACTTCCATTCTCAGCTTCAACT
The DNA here is from genome assembly GCA_013397195.1 of Hylia prasina. Taxonomy (NCBI): domain Eukaryota; kingdom Metazoa; phylum Chordata; class Aves; order Passeriformes; family Sylviidae; genus Hylia; species Hylia prasina. The sequence goes on from VYXD01013944.1 coordinate 377,590, forward strand.
GAATTTTATTGTATCCAGGCTCTGTCAAAAAATAAATTGGTTTTGTTTTATTTCTATTCCTGTTTTGTATAAAGTCAGAGGTTTGTGAAAATATCTAAAAGCTTATTTGGTTTTCTAAGCTAAGCTTCTCTGGTTCAGTTTTTTGCTTGTTTTTGGACAGTATTATGATAGCATTATTGAATGTGATCTTACCTGTGAGATACCAGCATTGCTTATATATTATATATACTGACTAGTCAATTCAACACACGCTTTGAACCATCTACTCAATGGTCATACTGTTCTTCTAAATAAATTGTTTTGATTTCACAGGTGCCTGCAGAAATATCACCAACAGCCAGTGCCAAATGCTGCCATATAACTACACCACTGTAACTTCAGTTCTTTCCATTGTCAAAAGTATTGAAATGGAAAAGTTCCTGAAGTTCTTCAGTTACCTCAATCGCCTCAACTGCTATCAACACATCATGCTGTTTGGCTGTAGCCTCGCTCTTCCTGAATGCATCAGTGATGGTGATGACAGGTATTTGGGAATGAAAAGCCATCAGTGACTAGAGCCAATTGTGGTAAAATGCTCTCTGTCTAATCAGACAAGGGAAGATCCAAACTAAGCCTATGACCTCATTGCAAAATCCCTGTCTGTCAAAGCTATTGACAACATTTCTGCCATGATAAGCCAACTGCAACAGAGCTCTTCTAGAAAAATGTTGCCACTGTATAAACTAAAACTGTGATATTAGAGCAGTCAGGCTTATTTTCCTAAAGAAGCCTGTCCAAAGTTGTTCTGCCTAATTTCTCCAATCTGGCTATGCCAAAATGGAATGTTTTGTAACAACAATAATGCCTTGGATATGTATAGTTTTGCCATAAGTCAGGGTGGCCATTATTGAAACTTCAATTTTGTTTAGTCATTTCCTTCAGCAAAGTTAGTATTTTAAATATATTTTTGGTATTAAATCAGCAGAATATGTTCAGGTTGACATAACGTATTCTGGAAGCTTAATGACCATATATTTTTTCTGCATTTACATAATTTCACAGCATTAGTATAATGTGTGTGCACTTTTAAATTGAGTTTGATTTGAAAAAGGATCAGTGAGCTTAGCAGAGCTAAAATCAAAACATGACACAGAAAGGCTAAAAGGAATATTTTTTTAACATATGTACGCAATCTTTGATGTTTCTGGAGGGGGAAAGAGAGAAGATAGATTCCTTTCTCCTTGTTTTCATTTTTTTTTTCCAATTCCTCCATTGTGAAATTCAGTGGAAGAGAATATGACAATTGAATAAGTGTTTTAAACAACATATCAAGACCAGGAAGTTGAAAGCTGTGCAGTTTAGAAGGAATAGGATACTTATGAAAGAAATTCTGTGAGAACTGGTCAGAAATTCAGTTTCCAATGAAAGGTGCTGTCTCACTCCAGGCAATATATGCCTGCCACTTCCAGTGCATCACAATGATTCCTGGACTGGCCAATTAAGCTCACTAAAGTGAAAGAAAATTAACCCAGAGTAAAGGTGTACAGAGGATTACATGGATAGGATTAGTGGGGAGGAAAGGCAGGACAGGTAACAGCAGAATGAGACTCACCTTTAGACTGGCTGAGTGGTTTAAAACAAATGCATCTGTGTACATATCTTTATTAGCCTACCAAAACATATTTTCAATTAACCTTGTTTAATTGAGTGCATTATTAGTTATAGCACCTCTGCTCCAATTCAGTATTACAATTGTTGTACTTAGGGAATATGGTAACAAACAGCCTTACATTACCTGTTTTCTCTAAAAATCATTCAACAAAATAAGAAAAGTGGGTTTAGGTAATACATTGATGCATTTAAATGCTCAACAACAGAACAGGCCGTTTCTCTGTTGCTTCACTTACTCTGCCTTGTTGGGAATTTGACTTTCACAAACCTGTTGAGAGTGAGTTGTGTGTATCAAAAGTGCAAAGCTCTTAAAACAATCAAATAAGTAAAATTGTGGAAGAATAAATTTTGTGCATTTCTTTTCCATTTCTTCCCTGAAGACACGTTTTTGCTCTGGTTTTCAGTGACAACTGAAATACTTTGAGATTCAAGAGTCAAGGGTTTTCTTTGTGGCCTTCCCCTTCCCCCTTCTCCCTTCTCCCTTCCCCCCTCCCCCCTCCCCC
>VYXD01013944.1:379780-492890 GCA_013397195.1 Hylia prasina
TGCTTTTTGGGGGGTGGGACTATGGTTGTCTGGAACAACAGTATGACAAAACATCCACTAATGTTGTGAACAGTTGTTTCTGGCATCATCATTATTTCCTCCCATCATTTACAGCTGGTTCATTCTAACGTCAGTGGTTCTATATCTGATCATTACTTTTCATTTGTTGTTCTCTCTTTGTTTTGCGAAGCAATTGTTCCTAATGTATGTAAAGCTTAATTTGACAAATTTTTCATTTGTTGTTCTCTCTTTGTTTTGCGAAGCAATTGTTCCTAATGTATGTAAAGCTTAATTTGACAAATGTTGCTTACACAGTGTGGAAGAAATGAAACTCCTGTGATGCCTGGATGTCTATTCTTAGGTATTGTTGAGAGTCTGTTGGCAGCTTGCAGCCATGGGAGCAATAATTATAACAGTGCGTTACAAGAAGGAACAAGAGGGAAAGTTACAAGCACTAATCTTTGGCATCCAGTGAGCTGTCATTACATAGCTTTTCTCTGATATTTAAACTTATATCTGTTTCCCATTTATCTTTCATGTATTTATAAACATTGTTTTCATTAACACTTGAAGGAGATTAAGTTTCTAGGCAGACAGCATATTCGGTGTTTGTGTAGTTAGGTACAGGGATTTCTGAATACTGCCACAATACTGTTGCTCTTCAGGAATGTTCTTCTGTATCTTACTGAGGTGAAACCACGTGTGACAGTAAAAATATACTAATTTTAAAAGCAGACTTATTGATTGATGCTTTCTAATATTTCTTGCACTCTATGAAATAATCAAATTTCATCAAAAGACTTGGAAAAATAGGCAGGCTATATAAGATCCTGAAGACCTATGTACATGGCTTATTTTGGCTTTTTATGCTGGGAATAAATTTGAAGCTTATGGATTCTCAAACCCATGTTCTGTCTTGTTGCCTTTGAAAGAGAAATAATAGCTTGAGTACTTACATTAATGCTCTATTGTAGAAGTGTATTCCAAAAAGTTGAGGAAATGCCTTCCATTGAGAGATCCTCAGGGTTATAACAGCTAAACTCATTAAAATAATAAGATATTATAAAAACTACTTTTTAGAGTTGAGGTTTTTGAAGTATTTAGGAGAAAAAGCCTTTTTGTAAGGCTTTCCTATGCAATGTAAGTACTCAGTGTCAGCTCCAGTCTACCATCAAATTGATAGCACACTAATTCAAGGTGAAGTAGAACTAATTTACAGCAGCAAGGAAGTGAAATGGTTGAGAGGTGTAATACATTGGGTAGCATTTCAAACTAGCAAAACTGTCTGTTTAAGGTATCTGTAAAATAGCACTAGACAGTTCCTGTGTACTTTTGGAAGTGTTTATGTTCAGTAACAGATGTCATATGCAAAGTCATGATTGAAAACATGTTTCAGTGAGTGTAGTGAACAGACATGAATTTCTAAATATAAGGAGACAGTGAATAAAATCGGGGTGACTTGAAATAGAAAATTGAATCAGTAATAAATAGATACATGGATCAAAGAAAATCTACAATATGCAGATTCAGAAAGTGATGAAATATTTGCACAGAAGAAGGATCAAGAAGAAAATAAATCTCCAAGTCCCAATTCCTGTTCAAGGAAAGATAATTTTTCAAAACCCAAAATTTTATTTCTGCTGTCCTATGAGTGTAATGTTCATCATGAGACATGAGTGAGACCTTTAGTTAAAAAACAGCTGGTTTACATCTGGCTTCAGAGAAGGGAATGCTCACATTTCTCTGAAGTACTGGAGCGGACCATCTTGCCAAACATATATGCAGAAACTTGAAGAAAGAGTAGTCACAAAATAGCATTTCTGGAGATACACCTTTCTTTTCAGGGCAGCCTGTATTGTTCATAAGTAATTTCATATCTAATGAGTTATATTGTCTAACTGTTACTCATATGGCAGAAAACAATGTGCTAATGAGAAGATTGTAGTTTGCATTGTCCCTCAGAACTCACACCATGAAGTCAACATGTGATACTCATCAGCTTAGAAGCCACTACTACTTTCTCCCAAGCCGAGACAGTATAAAGGTGACAAACACCAAGAGTGCTTTTGCAAGGAATGCTAGGGAGAACATTGGTGATGATATGGCGTAGGCCAAAATGCCTGTATTTAAAGCTGACAAACATCTTAGAGGACCCTTTCTCGAGATAAGTATAATTTTTGGGGGGAAGAAAAAAGGAAAAAAAAAAACACCCTTTACTGGGTTTTTTTTGATGCCTAAATAATGCCTTGGGCAAAAAACAGAAGGAAAAAATGGGTTGCTTATGAAAAAGCACTCTGTAATCCCCGAGAGTACTCAAGTATTTGAGCACCAAAACTTTAAATGTATTTGGGAAGTTGCTCTAATAAGTACTAAGCTCTTCATCATGGCTGTTAGAAGAGGGAGATAAGAGAATTAGAAGATCAATTGTCTTTACCTTAGGGGAACTTCTGTTTATAAAGTTTATGTACCACGGATATGCCTATGGAACTTAATCCCCAAGTTCTAGCTTATATTTCTGAAAAACTGTGGAGTCTCTGAAAGCATCTCTGTAACTGTCATGGCTCAGCTGCTGTGAGTGGACCTAAAGGGTCTCAGTAGCTAGGGGTGGTACCTGATCTAGGTATAGGCCCTTACAGGAACAGGGCCTGAAGTTAACTCTGTGATGCCAGTTCTTTTACACAGGTGGAGTGTCAGGAAGGACAAACCAGGGACAAAATATAGGGGAAAAGGACAGAGAAATAGGATCCTGGAAAGAATATGTTTTCCACATTCAGAGAACTGTCCCTTCCCTGCCCACAAACTGTTTAGAATTACTGGTATGGATAATTTGTAAATAAGTCTATGTAAAGGAAGAGGGGCTTGCCTAAGAAATTAATTAAAAAAAAAAGTTAGAAAAGGAATATAGAAATATAGGCAATGGCATCCTACTTTGGCCAGAATGATATGTGTGGTCCAATGCATGTGAAGCCAGCATTTGCCATAGCAGGCAGCATCAAAACTTCATGAAGAAGTTCATCCTCCCCACTGATCTGAGTTCAAAGTGTGTGTTGGGGGCAATTATGGATGTACCAGAGTTAAAAGATTATCTGATAGAGAAACTTTTCTGAGAACAATCTGGGCATAGAAATGGCTGCTTGAAAATGATGTTTCACAATGCTTCACAGAGAAGTTAAGGGAAGGAGGCAGAAAGGAAAATCAGGAGGGCCAGTTATTTTACTAATGAATATGTTATTGATTGATTGCCTTCATCCCTGTTGTTGATTTACTGTGTGTATTATCTATTAAAAACTGTGGTTTATGGTTCCTTATTGGTATGTTAACTAGAGATCATAAGTCATTCTCCTGCACATGCAATATATTCTTATTAATAATATATTATTAATAATAAATACTGATAATTTATGTAGCTGAAATAATTGTTTACAACTACTCTTAAAATTAATGACTTTTTAATGACTTAAAACAAATGACTTTTTTTAATGTTTGTTTGCTAATTTAATCTATCTTCTAGAAAGACTGTGCCTTTTCACAAAATAAAATTTATTTAATTTAATAAATTGTAATAGTTGTAGGATAGAAACTTGCAGTAAAACTTTGCATTTTCATAAACATTTTGGGAGTATTAACATTGATCATTCCTTGTTGGACTGGTGTATCTGGGCTCACAACCGGAAACACACAGATGAGGTAACATTTTATCTTAGTTTGGTAGATAGAACTCCTCTACTAGATATGAGTACACCTCCTGTGCAGCAATTAGTAAACAAAATGGTTTCGGATTGAAGTGTGGTTAAATAATTCTCGAAGAATTCACATGCTTTTCAGCTCATGTTTAACTTCTTTTAGTACCCATCTTATTAACAAATAGTTTGTAAACCATCTGCACTCAAAACCTGTTGGGGATTCAGTTAGTGAGACATGCCTCTCACAAGTTTGTCTTCCCTGTCCGAAGTTATTGTTGCCCTATTGGAGACCTATTGGTGGTAAGCACCAGGCTCATGGGCTGAGCAGGGCAGTCAAACTAGAATCACAAGATTACACAAGTGGGGAGGAGAGAAACTTCTGGAACTCTTCTGGCTCAGAGCAGGATGAGCATTAAAGATGAATGAAACTCCTCAGGGCCACTCTCAGTTGGGTTTTGAGTATCTCTAAGAATGGAGGTTTCACAAGCCTTCTCGAGAACATGTTCCAGACTACTGTTTCATGATAGATAATGCTATATAAAATGCTAGTGGTGCTGAAAGAATCAATATTATCCTATTCTGCTGCTTGTTATTCCCCATCTCACCCATCTCTTTTCCATGTCCTGCCAAGAGTATTTTTTTCAGCTCCATGACAGATTGGATTTGGAAACCAATCTGAACTAAATTGGGAGTGACTGATGCTATCCATTGTGTAACAGCATGAAGTGCTGTGCTGGCACAAAGAAGTTGGGAAGAGAGGTGGGGACAGATTTTGGAGCAGACTGATGGGGGGTAGGACAGCTTCTTTAAATTGATGACATCTGCTCCTGCCAGATTTGTTTGTGAAACAATTCTAATGTGAACTTGAAGTAGGACAATAATCACGATACAGTGATTTTCTACTTGACAGAGAGGATCCTTGAATGTCAGTGAGTGATAAGTGTGTCTGTGATTCTTTAGGATTCCTGATAAGATGCAGCTCAGAAAGTTTTAACTTGGGTTGATTCTTGAGGTCTTCCTTTTGGCAATGCTCTGAAGTGCACAAGAAAACATGAGTTCTGGAAAACTGCATGAAATTAGGGGTACCTCTCACAGGGGTACCTCTCATCTCTGGAAATGGCAGACAGTTCTTTAGGTACAGTATTGTTTTGCTTGTCTTTATTATCCTGAAGACACAAATACTTAGAGCAGCTGTGCAGTGTATGATTTGCTTCCAGTTAATCCAGAATTCCTGCAGTAATGCTGTGATTGGAATACTGTTGTGTGATTCAGAGGACTTGCTGCCAACTTCTCTTTCCCAAATGTGAATTTTGTTTGCTAGAATCAAAAGATCTTGTAACCTGGATTTTCAGACATGTTAGGAGTGTGTTTTGGTTTTTGAAAGAAATTTCTATAGAGTAAACTAAATAAGCAGTGTGTTCATAATTTGCATAATAAATACTAGGCAAGAATTTTCAGAAATTTGACTTCATTTAGGAGTCATTTTGGCAGATAGTACAGGATTGTAAAAACAGCTTGTAATTGTAGCAGCATTCTTAATAATATTTATTTAAACAGATGCATGGCTGAACTAAAGCTCTAATGAATTAATTTAGTGCCTCTCTCCCATATTCACTGTTGTCTTTGAATCAAGTGATGGGATCAGTAAGAGAAATGTGGAAGGGCGGATTGCTTTAGTCAGGACAGATCATCCCAACTGATTATGGTCATTGTACAAAACACACTGAAAAATTTTGATAGATTTTTTTCTTTTCAATGCTGCATTGCAAAATTTATGCTTCTGCTGTACAGTGTATACTTTAGGAATTTCTGATTGTTGTGGTATTGTAAGCTCAACTTGTGATGCGTTGTGCTGTTATAAAAAGTGACTGAGGAGTCACAATCAGAGGGGATTTCTGAATTTGTTTCTTGTTGATTCATAGAATCATACAATATCCTGGGTTGGAAGATACCCACAAAGATCATCAAAGTCCAACTCCTGGCTCTGCACAGGATCATCCCAAGAGTCACACTGTGCCTGAGAGAATTGTCCAAGTGCTTCTTGAACTCTGTCAGGCTGTGCTGTGACCACTTCCCTGAGAGAATTGTCCAAGTGCTTCTTGAACTCTGTCAGGCTGTGCTGTGACCACTTCCCTGAGGAGCCCAAACACCCTCTGGGGCAAGAACCTTTTCCTGATACCAAGCCTAAACCTCCCCTGACCCAGCTCCATGCTGTTTCCTTGAGTAATGTCCTCACTGGTCACAAACTTGAAGAGCTCAACATCTGCCCCTCCATTTCCCCTCATGAGGAAGATGCAGACTATGATGACGTCTCCTCCTCTCAGTCTCCTCATCTCTATGCTGAACAGACCAAGGGTCCTCAGACTCTTCTCATATGGGTTCCCCTCTAGAACCTTCATCATCTTTATTGCCCTCCTTTGGATGCTCCCCAATAGTTTAATGTCTTTCTTACATTGTGAGACCCAACACTGTCCCCAGCACTCGAGGTGAGGCTGCCCCAGTGCAGAGCAGAGGGGACAATCCCCTCCCTTGCCCGGCTGGTGATGCTGTGCCTGATGCCCCCCAGGACAGGGTTGTTCCTCCTGCTGCCAGGGTACTGCTGATTCAGATGTGACTCCTTATTTTGGTCAAAATAGTTTATCTGGGTTTTGTCTACAAAATAAATTATTACACTGACTAAAAATTCTAACTTGCATTGTGGAGACTGTATATGTCCATCCTTATGGATATCAACACAATTTGGCCACATTGTCTGAAGAGCATTTCTAAGCTTGAAAGAGATGTTAAATAACTGCAGTTTATGTAGAAGATACAAAATTCAACAGCAGGTGCTGCTTCCTTTACTCATTTTTGGATGGATAAGAAGAGTCTTTTAAATCTAGTGGTATATTTGGGTTTGTTCCCAGTTCCACTTTCACTGGGATCAGGAATTTATATTTCCCCCCTCTGTCTGAGCAGCCTTCAGAGTTCTGTTTGAGCTCTTTGTTAAGTATGGTACTCTTGGATATCAGATGTGTTCTAAGACTTTTGCAAGTATAACTCTTTAGCTGTCTCTTTCCTCTTGCCATAAGATATGGCAACTATTAAGGAGAAGTTAATTTGAAATGTCATTCTTAGAGAAAAAATCTGTATGGAGCCACAGAAGAGATTCTAGTCCAGTTTTTTCATCTAATTAGGTTTTGCCAGTTTTCTGTTCTCATAGCCCTTAAACAGATTGTTCTTCCATGCTGCAGGCAATCCATTCAGTATCTCCATCTTTTTCATTCTCGTTGTATAACCCAGGCTTTTTTCAGTCTCTTGGAAAGGGCGTTTGTCTTGTGGCTCATCAGCTGCCTAGCTTCATGACAGCAAATGGGGTATTCATGAACGTGTGAGTTAGAGCTGGCCTTCTGCACTATCTGTAAATCCTTATACTGAGTCCCTGTAGGGCAGATGAGTGGACACTTACCTGCAGTTCAGCCAATTAATGCAAGGCCTTAATTTTGTCCAAACAGCTGCAACCATTATTCAGGCTCCCACCCCAGGGCAATTGAGCTGCTATGCCTTTTGCTAGGTTCACCTCTGAGGCCTTTTTTCTCCTTTAGGATGTTTGATGCTTCTCAGACTGTGGGTCCTATCCTTTTACAGGTAATTTTGCATCTTTGTACTTACATGCAGAAACCTGCTTTGAGAAAACACTACATGCATTTAAGCTAAAAAGTAGGTGGGAGGTAATGCAGCTGGCTTTGCTTTGAGTGTTACAAAGTGTTAGATGGAATTGAGGTGCCATCCTTAAATGTTGCTATGTGGATTCAGTACAATTTGGTCGAGGGAAAGAGCCACAAAAATCGAAAACAATCTTGCTTTCTTTTCGGATTTTATTATGTAAAGAAGCAAATTTCAGATTTAAACCCCTATCTAGAGACAAAATAGAAAATTTAGACTTTCAAATGAATTTGCAAGTTAGAGATGAAAACCAAACAATAAAAGATAAAAATACATAATTTTATTGATTATGTGAAACATTAGCAGCCAATTTGTTTATAAATCCATGAATCAAGATTTGAGAGGTTTATGAGTTTGTCTCATAAAACTCTGTCAGTGTCTGTGCTGCTCTCTATATTGGAGTACTGTGAGAGGGTACTGAGAAAGATTTCACAAGAATGGTCACTGTAGAAAACTGTAATCCTGGGTGTGTGTGTTTACTCTGCTGTAGAAACAACTTTTTCTGACATTTATATTCTCTGGAAGTCATTATTGTTAGAGTATCATGAACAGTATTAAATACAATTAGAGTGCACAAAGGCTGGTGTGTGAACTAATCACTTCAACTTGTTTGATTTCAGGGCTGTAGAAATAAAGAGTAACCTTGGCTTTCTTCTTCCCATAATTTCATCATGTTTCAGTTTGTCCTTGTACTCATCCTCCCTGCTCCAGCAATCTCTCACAATTGTATTACCAGTCCATTTATTTTGCCTCAGGCCTGAGATCTGTCACCATTCTTAGCGTGTGTGCCTGTGCATGAATGATACAGCAAAATATCCCGCAGTTTTTTTTAACTTGTTTCAGTACCTGAATACAGCTTATTGTGTGGCCACAGAAAAAGTTATCCTGGAACAACTGAAGGGATGAAGCTGGGGAAAGAACAGTAATGAGAACCAGCAGTCGCTGGAAATGTTCATCAGTGTGCCTGCAGTCAGGTTGTCTGTTGAACCACAAATATGACCTTTAGCAGATGCAGCCAACAGTTTTATGCTCTCGGAGTGATCTCCATGCTGTATTTTCAGCTCTTGGTTTTAAGCCTTTTGCAAATCATTTGCCTTCTATTGTTTTAACCTGTAAAATTGCAATAATTAATTTCTCAACAGGGCATGTCTATAGCAGTGCTTTTACCAGTGGAGACACTATTGTGAAGACACAAAGACATGCCACAGATAATAATGAGCACTAGATATATTATTATATTTACCAGGTTGCAAGGGGAGCTCCTGCAGGATGGTTAATTGTTTATTTTATTTAATTTAATGCTTTTGTCAGCTCTAGTAATTTCTACTTCTCCCTCTCTTGACACTTTATTCTTTCTTTGCCTGTATCCTTTTGGAGGAACCAATTGATTGCCAGATGAGAAAAAAAGTGCTTTTATTTTTGGTCACATTACTCCAGCTGAATCTGTTATTTGACCTCTTATTATACAGCCTAAAAACAGCTCTTACAAACAGCAAAACTGAAAGTAGCACAGAACCAGATCTAGCTGCATACAGTGCTGTTGCTTCCAGAAAAGTGCCCTCAGTGTCTGCTGGGGTTGGGAGTCAGACCCTTTAGCTAACTGGAATCTTGAGCTAACCTTAGAAAATGTGGTAAATTCTGCAGCAAGAGGAAAACAGTCACCATGAGGATCTTTCCTCTATCTTTCCTCTTCCTTCTTCTTACTGTTTCTTTGATAATTTCTAGTACTCAAAACAACCACTTAAGAGACAGAGTCTACTGAGGAGCCCTGTGCATGGTAATGTGATTGAAAAGAAGTATCAGAGGAGTAAATTCTGAAAAAAATTAGTCTAAAAATGTAAAATATCTCCAAGTTACAAGGAGTAAGTCCCTGTAGGATTATAATCAGGCAGTTTGAGTTCCAATTTAAGTAAACACTAGGTGATCATAATTACAAGGAAGTCAGATCATCTGATTTCAGTGTTTAACGTCTTTGGAAACTTAAAATCACTTAACAGAGTACATGCTGTATTGAATATACCTGCTTCAATGAATATTTAATATAAAACTTCTGATAAACAGCTTCTTCAAAGATGCCTAATGCAAATTTTAAACCCTTATATACTCTCTCCACCCTTAATTTTCTTTTTAATAAACGATAAAGAAGACTTCTGTTTCTTTTGGTGCCCTCCAGTTCTTAATGTTGGTATTTCTGTGCAGCTGAATTTACTGAAGTGTGGATTTTGAGTGGGGGGGAACCAACCACAGGGATAAAAATATGTCATATTTTCTTTCCTTCATCAAACTCCAATTTCAGGAGTTTTTCTATTAATATCATGAAGAGCAGGATCACATGCTAATATGTTATAACCTGCTTCTGTGCCTGCCACTGGTGCCAAATCAATTATGGCAAGATGGCCACAGACCTGCCAGTTTGTTTTTAAAATGATTGGTCTCTGAGTAGCTGTAAATAAGACTAATCAAGATAAAGACTTCTAATAATATTTTCATCCTTCAGCAGATTAAGCAGTAAGTCCATACTAAACTTGATCATTATCCAGAAACATTTAATTTATGGAGCACATATGACTCAACATTGAAAATGGGCCAAATATTGCAGTACTTGCTGGATAATCCCATGTTTTCTGATTTGTCAGAGCTTCTCTAGAGACTACAAATTCTTCTTGGTTGTTAGATCACCATGCAGTTGTCTTTTAGAAGACTGCTAATTTCTAAATTATTACTGTTCTGTGCATGTCTGACCGTGGCTGGTCACCAGGTGCCCTCCAAAGCTGCTCTGTTACTCCCCATCTCAGCTGGACAGGGGAGGGAAAATAGAACAAGTCTCACGGATCAAGATACGGACAAGGAGAGATCACTCACCAACTACTGTCACAGGCAAAACAGACTCAGCACGGGGAAAGTAATTTAATTCACTGCCAATCAAATCAGAGCAGGGTAATGAGAAAAAAAAAACAAACCCAAATCTTATAACAACTTCCTCACATCCCTCTCTTCCTGTGTTTAACTTTGGTCATGAATTACCTACCTCCTATCCCCTCAGAGGTGCAGGGGGATGGCAGGTGGGCTGCAGTCAGTTCATCACACATTGTCACTGTCACTCCTTCCTTCTCAGGAGAAGGACTCCTCACACTCTTCCTCTGTTCCAGCACGGGGGTCCCTCCTATGGGACACAGTCCTCCATGAACTGCTACAGTGTGGGTCCCTCCCACAGTGTGCAGTCCTTCAGGAACTGCTGCTCCAGTGTGAGTTCACCACAGGGTCACAAGTTCTGCCAGCAAACCTGCTCCAGAGTGGGGTCCCAGAGGGTCCCAGATTCCTTTGGGCATCTGCCTATTCCAGAGTGGGGTCCCCCAGGGGCTGCAGGTGAATATCTTCACCACCATGGACCTCTGTGGGCTGCAGGGGCACAGCTCTCTCATCATGGGCTGCCCCATGGGCTGCAAGGGAATTTGCTCCAGTGTGTGGAGCACATCCTACCCCTCCTACTGCACTATCCTTGGTATCTAAAGAGTTGCTTCTCTCCCATATTCTCACTCCTTTCTCCTGGCTGCAGTTGCCTTTGCACAGAATTCTTTCCCTGCCTCCTTAAATATTGCAGAGGTACAACTGCTGTCACTGATGGGCTCAGCCCTGGCCAGTGGTGGGTCTGTCTCCATCTGACTGGAGCTGGCTCTGTCAGACACAGGAGAAACTTCTGGCACCTTCTCATAGAAGCCACCTCTGTATCCATCCTGCTGCAAGAACCTTGCCATGCAAATCCGAAACAATATCTAAACATTTGCCTTGTAGTGTAATATTCAAATGCTGAATTGCTTAATTTAAGTAAATGAGATGAACTTCTTGTATTTGTGGGATTTTCATCATATAGATGTAAAGAATTCAATGTGCACATAAATCTTCTTAAAAAATTACTCTTGAAATTTTTAGAAGCTTTTTAACAATTATGCCTAAGTATAACTCTGCATAAATGTATTTTAATAAAACTTTAAAATATTATTTTAAAAAATTTGATTGAAATGAATCTTTGGTATGTTGAAAGACCTTTGGAAACAAGGAACCACGTGGATGGAAGCTTGCTACAGTTATGTTGTGAGAAGTTGACATACACATGCTGCTATTGCTTGATTGCTAAATGTCAGGCTATACCTGAAGTGTGGTACTTTGAAAGTTAATGATTTAGGTGTGGGTCAGAAAAAACAGAGATCATATCAAATACTCCAGACTTGTATGAAACTTCATCTGAGAGTCCTCAAAAACTCTTTATGGTCTGTTTGTTTGTTTGTTTGAGATTTTTTTCAAATAGCATTCCCATTTGTAGAAACCATATGTACAGATGGGTTAACTGTTACAAACTCAGATCTCTGTCACAGGCTTATTATAATCAAGTAATGTCCCTACTAACACTTTTTTCTGAGAACTAAAAATAAACTTTGCAGAATGTACTGTCTTTGAATTACTACTTATGATCATTAGGTATGCTCCATTGCACCAGTAAATGAGGTAGAATCACTGCTTACAATATTTTTCACTGTAATGCAGTTTTGTAGCATATTTTGTGGTTTTGTAAAAAATGAACAGAAAGTTAAATTAAGCCTATCAGATTGAATAAAATAAAGAGTTATCACTCACCAACAAGTCAAATCAATACTCCATTTTAGCTTTGTGACATCTTATTAATTACAGACATTTTGAAACTCAAGTGCCTTCTGTAGTAAGTGTAGCATTTCTTTTGGCATTTCTGTATTAGACAGCCTCTGTCAAACCAGAAGTGTTATTACTATATTAGCTAAGAAGGAAAAGCTAAAAAATGTCTGGAGACAGTCACTTGCCCTATTAAATCCCCTTTATTTAAGGAGTTTCTCAGGCTCCAGACAGGAGGCAGTAATGGCTGCTCATGAGCTCTTGTGCTCTTTCTTTCTCTCCATATAGAATAGGTTCTGTAAAAAGAGAAGAGTGTTTCAGAACATCTTTATCAGAAGAGCCTTTACAAATCAGATGAACTTAGTTTGCCAGTACAATGTGCAGAACTAATAAGTGGCAACTTTCATCTGTCATCAGATGAAACCATTCTTGGTTTTGTACACAGCCAAGCATGTGATCTTTGGTGCAAAAATTTTATATCTTTCAACAGATCACAATAAAAAAAAATCTGGTGGTGGAAAGTGCTATTTTAGAATATATATGCTTCTTTACAGGCAACAAGTAATCTGCCATCCAGGAAGCTTCAAGAGACAACTTGAGAGATAAATTCCTTGACTTGCTTCTGGGATAAGTTCAATACTGCAGCATGTGAAGTGCATTGTGTAAAAGTCCTTAGCATTACCTGGAGAATGTATCTCTAAAGACACCTTTTTTTAAAGAGTGGTTCCAACCAAAGTATGTAATGAACTCATTAATAGCACTAGCAGCACACTTGTCTTTTTAGATAGTAAAGGCAACCATACTGACTTCAGAATACTTATGCAAGTGAATATTTTGCTTTACACCAATATCTTTGTTAACATTGTAGTCAGGCAGCTCTGGCAGCTTTTTTATTCCTTTCCTGTGGTTGTTGCCATGTCACACAGTTGCTAAAAGTACTGTGTTACTCTGTTACTGTAAAATGAAACCCTTGGTTGGTAAATTTTAGGGTACTGTAGACTTCTTCAGTTCAGGCCATTTACTTGTTACTGAATATGGAATTCTAGCCATGGTTTTGAGATGGGCAGGTAGAACTGAGTCAGACATAAAGAGAAAGATATATGTGGTGTACCAGGAAAAAGATCATTCTGTGGCCTTACAAGTAGTTATGAACAAAGCAAAATTTCATTTGCTAAAGCCTAAGAGGTTCTGCAGTAATTTAGACATAAACTGCAAAAAAGCTGAGTTGAAAATTTAATCACTGTAAAGGAATGAGTGTAGCTCGGTAGAGTGCAAAATTTGTCAAAAGCACTTTTTATGACTTTTTGCTCCTTCTAAAAAGTTTTTGCAACCTAGTAAAGTAATAATAATTTTTAATTTTGCTCTCTGTCTCTTTTCTTTAGTCGAGGCCTCTTGCCCTGCAGAACGTTTTGTGAGGCAGCAAAAGAAGGCTGTGAACCAGTCCTGGGTATGGTAAATGCTTCTTGGCCAGACTTCTTGAAGTGCTCTCAATTCCAAAACAAAACTGAGAATGACACCACTACAAGGGTATGCTTCTCACCACACCAAGAAAAAGGAAAGCAGTGTATGTTTCCATTCTTAACTGTTTGACTGTGTTTATGAGTTTTCATTTAATAATCTGTTTTCTTCCTGTGTTGAAAAAGTTATGTATTGAAAGTATTATTTCTTGTTCTATGTTGCATCTTATTACTGTGATGAAGTCTGGCTGTCAGTTGATTGTAGTTTGCAGTGCTTTAATTGTTTAGGCTGGTTTTTTTCAGACGTGTTGATTTGGGACCTTTTTAATTTACATCAAAAATTCTGAGCTGTTTCAAGGAAAGAAGGTTGGAGGAAAGATGTTGAGATATTGAAGGTCATCCAGTCCAGCTGTTAACTCAGCACTGCCAAATCCATCACTAAACCATGTCCCTGAGTATCATGTCTGTGCATCTTTTAGATACCTTCAGGAATGATGACTACACCACTTACCTGGGAAGCCTGTTCCAATGACTGACCAGCCTTCCTATGAAGAAATTTTTCCTAATATCCAATCTAAACCTCTCCTGATGCTCCTTGAGGCTGTTTCCTCCTGTCTTATTGCTTGTTACTTGGGGGAAGAGACTCGCTGCCACCTTTGTACAACCTCCTTTCCGGCTATTGTGGAGAATGATCAGGTCTCCCCTGAGCCTTTTTCTTCTGCAGGCTAAATAACCCCAGATCCCTCACCACTCCTCCTAAGGGTTGTGCTCTGTACACCCTTCCCCAGCTCTGTTCCCCTTCTCTAGACATGCTCTAGCACCTCAATGTCTTTCTTGTACTGAGGGGCCCAAACTAAACACAGGATTCCAGCTGTGGCCTCACCAGTGCCCAGTACAGGGGGACAATCACTGCCTGCTCCTGCTGGCCACACTATGGCTGATACAGGCCAGGAGGCCACTGGCCTTCTTGGCCACCTGGGCACAGCTGGATCATGTTCAGCTGCTGCTGACCAGCATTTCCAGGCCATTTTCTGCTGGGCAGCTTTCCAGCTAGTATCTATAAACAAGACATTTCCATCTCCTCAAAGGTGCTGCTGTGTTCTCTAGATCCAAATCTAGAGGTGAGATCACACCTGAAAGCAGTAAGCCTGACTTTTTCCTCACTGACCACATTGCTGGAGTTCCTTTGCTGGCATCTGAGACTTTACTGTTGATAAGCATTCTGTGAGAGGAAGAGACTGAGACTTTACAGTCTATCCATGGATTCTAACTTTGTTAGTGACTTTGGTGTGACAATAAACAAGAAGAAATGGTATGATAGAAACTGTTTTTAAATTTTTTAATTAAAAAGCCCCCAAGAATTTATTCTTTAAAACTACCTTAAAAGATCAGGGAGGTTATACATTGTTTCTTTGAGTGGTAGTTAATGGTTAAAATTAAAATAGATTATGTATCCTGGGCTACCTACTTGCAGTTCCTGAGTATAGGTAATGATATAGTCTAAAATTATTAGACTAAGCCTTTTATCAATTGGGTTCTCTCCAGCTCTAAGGGCATATTTTTGAAGAGTCATGAAGTAAAGGAGGCTGTTGTCCATACCTACCTTCATCTGTGGGAACATTTGTACTGGCTGAGGTAGGGAAAGATGCAGAGGATTGTGTCTTGTTAAAGTTGAATGATTTCCAGTTAAATTGAACACTGTCCATAGATTTTTATTGTAGAGTCCTGTGCTATTTTGTGCAAGTTGCTGTAGTGAAAGGCACTGGGACCAGTGTCTTAACTGTATGATAAAAATATATGATATGTATGCTGAAAAAACTAGATCTAATGGATCTCTTCAAATGGAAACAGTAAGCAAGTACAAAATGCTTATTGTTTTCCGTGCCTCAAATTCCTTATGTAAAATGGGACTAAAAGTGTCCTTTTAGCTCACAGGGTGGTTGTAACCATACAACATGATTGTTTTTGGTATCATAAGGATATTATAGAAATTAGGAGTACCATAATTTTGTCTTCATGACAGAGTCAAATAACAATTAAGGTAAGAAGCTGTAGCATAAATAAATACATAAATGTGGTAAAGGTTTACCCATTGAAGAGTAATTAACCATGAACAATGGGTGGTTATCATATCATTAATTGACTATAATCATAAAATGAGGCATAATTCTCAAAAAAGCAACAGAAGACCTGGACTTCATGCCTGTGTGGTACATAAACTGAATACAAGGTATAATATAAATATGCCTGTTAAATTTTGACAAATGATAGCTGGTCAGAGTGTTCAAAAGCCCCCCCAAATCTAGATAGCTGAACTTAGATTAAGCCAGAAGTGATTTGTCACTTAGGAAACTTCCAAGTTTCAGAATGTCCTGTGGCTAAAATAATATATTTAGTATTGCTAGAGAAGGAAATTTTAAGAATAGTGCCTGGTTAGTGATTATTCCATAATCTGTATGGCAGGATTGGTATTCATCTGGTAGTGAACTGCAGAAATTACAGGTAAGTACACAGTGGAAGCTTTCTTTTCCTCACCAGGGGACGAAATGTAGAGCCGATTGTGAGATTTGCTGCTCCTAGCTGACAGACTGTGGACACCCTTATTGTTCTACTAAGTGTCAGTTCTGACATCCTCTTGAGTAATATAAAAGGGATTTTTTTAAAATTAACTTTTTCATTGTGCATGATGCTTGGATATGAATGGTTTTCATGTAGAATGAGAGACTATAATTGAACTGTCTTCCAGGACCTGCAGGGAGCCTACAAGAAGGATGGAGGCAGGCTATTTGCAAAAACATGTAGTGATAGGACAAGGGGACTGGCTTCAAATTGAAAGAGAGTAGATTTAGATTAGATGTTAGGAAGAAAATCTTTACTGGGAGGGTGGTGAGGCACTGGAACAGCTTGCCCAAAGAAGTTGTGGATGCCCATCCCTGGAAGTGTTCAGGGTCAGGTTGGATGGGGCTCTGAGCAACCTGGTCTAGTGGAAGATGTTCTTGCCCATGCCAAGGGGGTTGGAATAAGATGATATTTAAGGTCCCTTCCAACCCAAGCCCTTCTACAATTCTATGATTCTAAGACTGTGGAGAATATTTTGACTTTTATTTTTATTTTTATTTAAAAGCATGGTTCTAGTGGGGTTCCTCTGTGACTGAGAAAGGTAAGAGTTTTGGTTCAGTAGGCTACTTCTCCTACAGAAATAAACTGTGCTGTTCTTGAATATTTATTTCTGCAGTTTTTATATTTGAAAGAATTTACTTCTCTGACCACAGTAGAACCAAGCAGCTAGGCTGTTTCTCTGCTCTAATCCCTTTTCATGTCATGCTCAGCACAAACTGCTTTTCACACTCTTCTCAGGGTTCTGTTTCTGGGAATTTCGAGAGCATGTCCTTGGCTTATGACTGCTTATTTCTCAACTCTGTGGTTTCTATTGGGGTTTGGTGCCTCCAGATTACATGCAGTGAATCCTTCCCTGCCCACATGTGCCTTGCATATAATTTGTTTTGTGTGATGTAATTCTCTTTTGCATCTTTAGTTATATCCTGTGTTTATCTAAATTAAGGTCTGACTGCTATACCTGTTTGTTCCACATATTCTTGTACAGTGTCACCCAGTCACCCAATCTCAAACAAAATTTTCTCTTGATTTCTCTTGTTTATTTTTGTCTGATCGTGACTAAAAACTCCATATCCTCCACATTTTCTGAATTGAAGATTGTCACTCCTCAAAAAAATCCTTGAATGTCATGTTTTCAAGCCCTGTTAGAGAAAATATGTTTGAGTCATGTTCTGTTTAGAATCCAGAGCATTTATCCTGGGGACAATTAACAGTTTTCCTAAAAAATATTTATTGGTTAGAATAGAGATTGTCTAGTGGATATATACAGGTTTATGTGTCACATAGCTGATATTTATCTCTTTGTCTAAATGCCACAAGCATTGGCAATTGATTGTACAATACCACTGTGGGGAATCTATTAGGAAGTACATCCCTGATGTGAACACAGATGTACTGATGTACTGGAAAATCCAAGCTGTGCCATTATAGTAAAAACATCTGAATGTAAAATGACTGATTCAGTCATTCTCTGAGTCACAGAGAAAAGATGCAGGTCTGAAGGCTGTTGTCCTTCAGATTGGTATCTATTTACACAAGTGACAAGTGAATACTCAGTAGATGAGAAAATCAACTACCCTAATAATAGTTGTAAGAGTTTATGTTTTGAGATTTAAGGTAGATGGTTGAACTGGTTTCACAGGTCTAATGAGCTGTGAGCAGGAGGCATTATCAGTCATTGACTCCACATGTAACCAATAATGCATTCTGGGGGGCAGAAATCACAGAAATATTCCTGGGGGTTGTTATTCATGTCCCTACTCACAGAAAAATTTCAGCTCTGCTTTTTTCTCTCTCTCAGCTGATACTGTTTATTATGTTATTTTATTTGCTTTAACCAACCAGCATAACTGTTGCTGTTAAACCCATGGCAGGAGAAAACCCAGTAGCTTGAATGAAAAGTAAAGCAACACAATAATCTGACTTAGATTAACATAGAGCTGTCAAAAGAGCCCTGAAGTTATTTTTCTGTTAATTTGAATTGCAAAATGCTTTCAAAAGCTGCAGTGAATATGATGCTTCTACTGTTTATACAACAAAGCTCTGTAAATTACAGTATAGTAGAATTATGAGACATTGTTCACTTTTGTATTTTTGCTAAAGAGGTATTATGAATGAATATTTGTTTCTGTTAAAAAAGTGGTGTACGAGTGGCCTGAACTGCACTTCATTGCCATGAGATTTTGGGTTGGAAGAGACCTTAAAAATCATCTTATTCCAACCCCTCTGCCATAGCCAGGCACACCTTCCACAAGACCAGGTTGCTCAGAGCCCCATCCAACCTGGCCCTGAACACTTCCAGGGATGGGGCATCCACAACTTCTCTGGGCAACCTGTTCCAGTGCCTCACCACCCTCCCAGTAAAGATTTTCTTCCTAATATCTAATCCAAATCTACTCTCTTTCAGTTTGGAGCCATTCCCCTTGTCTTGCCACTACATGCTCTTATAAAAAGTTCCTCTCCATCTTTCTTGTAGGCTCCTTACAGGTATTGGAGGCTGCAATTAGGTCATCCCTAGCTTCATTCAAACTGGTATTAATTAAGAGAATTGTCTTTGAGGAATAACTTGAGTACAGAATTCAAATACCTGATTGCAAGAGGTATTTATTTTTCTGTAGGCAATGTAATTATATCCAGTCTATTACATCCAGTCTATGTCTATATCTAGTAGATAATTTTTCTGAGAAAAAGCTTTTAAAATCAGGAAGACATTATCTTTCTTTTGTGCCCTTGCATTTACTTAATGCAGTGAAAAGGAGAGATGATTTGTGTACATGTAACACTGATGGTAAACAGCTGCAAAAACAGCGATAGTGGAATAATGTTTTGAGGAAAACAAAAATGTTTTTCATAATTGTCATGGTGTTTCATGTGATGAAACACACATGGTTGATTAAACTATTTCCCCGACCTATTACTCTAATTCTATTGGTCTTGCATTATATTTTGTTGTGTTTTCTGGTTTTTATTCTCCTACTCTGCCTGTATTCCTGTTTTTTGGCTGTTTCTTTTCCAACTTGAATTTCGTGTGTGCCGTTTTTAGGCCACATCACTTTAGTGAAAGAAAAAGGTCTCCTGTCTTTTTTCTCCCACAGGATTTTGCATCCTAAGGAAATAGAGAAATAGAGAACAATTACCTGGGGGTAAGGAGTTGCCAGCTTTTCTAATTCCATGATTGTGATCATATCAAAACTTTCTAGAATTGACAGCAACAAGATGCATACACTGTACTGCAGGGTACATACATGGTATAGGGAGCAGATGATGAAAATCTGCAAGTGAGAGAATTCTGTGTTCCATTGACTATTATGACTGTATTGGGTAAGAGAAAAAGTCCGTCTGTCTTACAATTCTGACTCCAGAAGCAGACAAAATCAAATGCTCAGAAAAGGAGAACAGGCCAAGACTGTGTGTGGAAGTACTTTCACAAATACTCCTGTATTTTCCATTTGTTTGAGATTCAAGGATTTTTCTGTAATTTGTGACCTACCATAGATTTTTGTTCTATTAATGTGTCCCTTTGTTACATGGGTCTGTGTACATTTTAGCATCCATAGTATTGTGTTCTAGAATGTTTCAGCTTGTCAATGTATTGCATGAAGAGCACTGCCTTTTGATTGTTTTAATACCTCTTACTTCTTCCATACCATTGTATAGTAAGTGTGGCCTCCTCTTCACTTTGGAAGAAAAACTGGCAGCACTTTCCATGGTCATTTTCACAGTTATGGAATGCTTTTTCTGTTGCTATACCATGAAATGCAACCAGATGTCAGTCTTGAGGATGGTAAAATAATGTTTATTTCAGTCTGCACTCTCTGCAGCTTTCCAGGAACCTTTCCACATAATCTTCTATAGATGACATTGCAGTGATCTAGCTGGAAAGTACAGTAAGTGGTCTTGCCTCCTCAAAGACATTTTTGATAGTACACCAGACACAGGTAAAATGAAACACTTTTTAGTGTTTCACTAAATGTGTTAGTGTTTCACTGATGTTTAGTCCAGGATTTTGGAAGCTATTTCAGATTTTAAACCTTTCTGGGTAAGGACTAAAAGAAGCACGTTTCTCTATTAGCAAGGATTGCTTCCATTTTATTTGGGCTCATTTTACATAACATTTTTAATTCTTCTGGAATTTGGGTGTGTGTATATTTGCATGATTTTATTAATAAATGTGGAAATTATGTACAGAGGTATCAGTAATTAACATTTCCCAGCATATTTCTTTAGAGCAACATCTTTGCCATTTGTTATAATTTTGAGTGGAATGGTCTATATTTTTCCTATTTCAGACATTTATTTCAGGTATTATTTCTTCTGCTGCTGCTGCTTTGTTTCTAACAGTCCCAGTGTTTCTGAGTATGCAGCCTGTGTTCAATAAAGTTTTATAGATGGTTGCATACATAATCCACGAGGTTCCAAATACCAAAATTTAGCATTCAACAAAAGTGTTTGTTTTATAGCATTAGATAAGGCTTTTATAATTTCCATTAAAATCTGACCTTTGGAGGTATGATGGAATGGTCAGCCTACTGAAAACTTCTTGCACAAGCTTGATAGAAAGCAGAAATTACATTCATTGGAGTCAGTGTTCACAGTGTTTGTGCTCTCCTTGCCCTGAACACTGCACTGACTGTGCCAAACATATCCAGTCATTACCTATTAGAAGACTGCAAGAGGTGACATAAATATTTCTAAAGATTCCTTCTGGTTGCTGCTGGATGTTAAAACTGACATAAAGAAAACTAATTTCACTCTCCTCTTGTTTTTTTGTGTAACATACATGAAAACCAGGAAAATGCTTACTTTAGGTGTGCAGAAATGGAGAAGTGTTTTGGGGTAGGAGCAGAACAAGACAGAGATGTGTTAAGGTGACAGAGTCAGGACGACTTACAAGTGCTTCAAAACACTTTTGATCACAGCCCAGAAATGAATATGGGACCCTGGAATTTTTTCTGATCTGTAAGAAAAGTTATCGGATATTCCTGCTGTTAACTTTCATTCTCCCAGGCTGAATTGGCATATTCACAAAAGATAGGAGTCCATTACTCTTGCTATCTTAGTACCAGAGAAGCTCTATACTGATGGAGATCTCCATCAGAGCAAATCAAAATGGTGCCTTTTGGGCTATTTATGCTCATTTCCTTTTTAAACGTGAAGTAAATTGTGTAAAAACCAAGTTATAAGATTGTAAGATTACCAAATAGTTAAATTTGCCTTTCCAACCTCTAAGAGCCTTTCTTGTATGATGAATTACAAAATTTTGATTATGCTATCATATTGTATTTTTACCTGACATCATCATCTGTGAGATAAACACTGGTGTCCAGGGAACTAGTACTTCCATACCAAGGAAGTCTGTTGTTTCTAGGAGCCCCTGTAGAGCTTAGTGACTGCAGAAATCAGGAAGTGCAGTGTACAGGACAGGGAACTAGAGAAATCAAAAGATCAGCTTATAAGAAAATGTGACATTATCACATGAAATGAGATTCTTGCCTTGTCACTGCTGCAATGATCATGCTGACCAAAGCACTTGAATAAAAATTTTCTCTACTGTTCTTTGAACACTTCAAGCTAACTGGACTCTTCATTTGTATAGCTGGAGTTTATTTGCAACTGAGACACTAGCAGCTACAAGTAAAGGCAACAAGAGCTATTCTTTGAACATGTAAAATAACATCAGCCTTTACCCTCTGAAAAAAACACATGCTTTTTTGTATCTTATATGTTATTATTCATTACTTCTTCTCAGTTTCACTTTAATATCTCATTGCCTGATTTTTCCCCGCTATAAAATGAGGCTGTGAATGTTATCTGATCTCATGTTTGCCTTAAGGCTATCATATTTTGCAGTTTGTAATGCCTTTCCAAAATGGGTAGAATACAAGTGAGGCTGTAACTCTTCAGTAGAGGTTAGGACACATGTCCAACCACACAATGTGAGGGAACCTACTGAGGAGCACATCATAAGGGTGTCAAAAGGATGATGCTGGTGGTTTTGCACTACCTTGTTTCTGATGAACAGTCACAACATTAAATGGCACAAACTAGTTGAAAATTTTTGATTTAAAGTCTCTCAGTATTTTGGGCGTCTTTCTGTAAAGTTAGAGACCTCCTTTAAAATACATTACATAAGCAGCTTGCACTGAGTAACCATGTCCTCCACAATAACCATGTCCTCATTACACAAGTAGAAAATGATGTTGGTATTACAAAATCAAAAATTATTTGCTGTCCAAGTGGACAGTATACCTGGGAATGTCATTGGAAAGATTTTGAAATTACACCTAAGTTTTTATTACAAACAAATTTTCCATAAGGAGTGTATATTTCAGTTAACTAAATCTAAGTTTGCCCTGTTTCTTGGGGATGATGAAATAATAGTGAGACTTAGAAAAGAATGTAAGTATGTTGAAAAAAAAAAATCCTCCTGACAAAATTTAAAACTAATAGTGGGGGTGCTGAGAATGTGTGTGTTTGTGTGTATAGATATTGCCATAGTGTGATAGAAAAGGTCCTATTCTAGGACCACAAATAAGATTAAAAATTTAGATAAATAGTTGAATGTGCAGCCAGTGCAAGCTGGAGCAATTTGTCATTTTCAAAAAACACTGAAAAAGCATGTCCAGTGCTAAATGGTACCTCACAGCATCCACTCTATACCTATTGGTTTGGCTAACTGTGAATACCCAAGGGCTATACAGTAAAGCCTGTCTTAAGCAGAAATTATTGTATTTTTTTGTAGGCATATTCCACATGAGCACATAAGTCTCCTTCCTTCATCCCAGGAACAGATTTAACAAGTGTGATAGTCTTTTCATGACTGCCTGTTGAGGTCTTTTAAAATGGGTCATTCACTGGTAGAAGCTTTAAAATGGCTTTGTTCTATCTCAAAAATTGAGATTTTTTTCTTTTAGGTTTTCCTCTTGACCTTCTTGCAATCAGTGGTGTTCCTCTGAGAGCTATCCTAATGTTTTCCAAATTGGAAATTTATTTCAATCCCTGGGGGAAATACTGAGTATCAGTTTAACATTTGTAAGACTCTAATAGCACAAACTTTGTAGTGTTGATGCTAATGGTTTTTCTCCACATTCTGTGTTTTCTGCTCTCTTACAGCACTGTGTGGAGGAAAGGAGAGTTTCTTGTGTGCCAGTGGGATCTGCATCCCAGGGAAACTGCAGTGTAATGGCTACAACGACTGTGATGATTGGAGTGATGAGGTCCATTGTAGTAAGTTTCTTAAACCTTGCAATGTTCTGCTGAAGTGCTGAATCCATTCAGGGAAATCTGGAAACGGAAGCAGGCAATTGGCACAGAATAGGAGCTTTGCATAGTTGTTGCATATATTGACATTTGCACTCTGTCAGTTGCTGTGCACTGTGTTTAGCTTTGCTCACTCAGGCCACAGCACGTGCTTTTGATCTATCAAATTTTATGCCTTGAGGCAGATATTCTGCAAGGAGCTATGTGGAAATAAGAAATACTTGGTTTTTTGCTTTTTTTTAATGAATCAATTAGCATCAGACATGAGCACTTCTGATAATCAGCTGAATACTGTTGTAGCTTTATCCTGGTCCTTGGCATTGATTTTAGAGTAGATGCAAGACCATCTGTTAAGAACATTCCCTTGGTCTTGACCCTGGATGCAATTTATTTAAATTAATCACAGTATGTGCTGCAGTAGAATGTACATATGTGATAGCTTAAGTTTTTATTTATTTGTTTGTGGTAGTGCATATCTTTAGAGCTCCTATGTGTTTTTCTGTGTAACAAAACACCTTGGACTACAAAGACATTTAGAAAAGCTGAGCAAATGTACTGTAAGAAAACAATGAGAAGGTAAGAAGAAAAAGAACAGAGGAAAATGTGGAAAAATTACTAAAGAGAGTCTGTAGCAGAACATGATGCCATAAAACAGGATTTCTCATTCAGACTTTGAAAAATGTCAGACTGTACAGTTTACACTCAACTCAAAAGATTCTTATTAGTGATTTAATAGCCTGGGTATTCCAAGACTCACAAACCTGCTTTTAAGGAAGTTGTTGTTAGATTTTATCTGGGATACTCCAAGGAATAAATGAGGACAGCAATTTCCTCCTGATCTCAATATGAATAAAATTAGAGCTTACTTCCTTTAATAGCCTACAATTCATTTAACGGAGGTTGAGATAATGTCTATTACGTAAGAAGTATTGTATGTTTTTATTTTCCAATTTTTCATGTCAGTGTTAGCTTTAAAGTAAGATCAAAAATTTAAAACTGCCTATGAGACTATGGCTCTCAAGTTCTATTAGAAATGGGAAAAGAAGAAATTAGTAGTAAAAGACTAAATGNGCACCCTCTTCTAAAACTACTACTCTCATCCTGTAACAACAGGCCCAGCTAAAAGTCTGTCCCCATCTTTCTTATGAGTGTCCCTAAAGTGCTGAAAGGACACTCTTTCTCCAGGAGAAACAACCCCAAATCTCTCAGCCTTTCTTCAAAGGAGAGCTGTTCCATCCCTATGATCATTTTTGTAGACTCATCTGAACCTCTTCCAACAGGTCCCTGTCTTTCCTGTGCTGTGGGACCTAGAGCTGGATGCAGCACTCCAGGTGGTCTTACATAAGAGCAGAGCAGAGGGACAAAATCACCTTCTTCAACCTTCTGGCAGCGCTGCTTCTAATGCAGCCCAGGATGCAATTGTCTTTCTGGGCTGCAAGTGCACATTGCTGAGTCAGGTCCAGCTGTTCATCTACCAGTTCCCCCAAGTTTTTCTTGGCAGAGCTGCTTTCAATTCGTTCATTCCCCAGCCTGTGTTGATACCCAGGTTTGGCCTGACCCAAGTGCTTGTGCTTGATCCTGTTAGACCACAAGAGTCCCATGCACCCACTTTTTGAGCTTGTCCAGGTCCCTCTGTATGGTGTCGTGTCCTTCAGGTGTGTCAGCCACACCATTCAGCTTGACATTCACACCATCTCCCCACCTCATTTGCCATTTTGCTGAGGCTGTGCTTGATCCCTTCATCTATGTTATTAATGAAGACATTAAATAACACTGGTCCCAGTACAGAGCCCTGAGGGACACCACTGTTCACTGATGTCCTTTGGGATTCTGAACTATTGACCCTTGGGATGCAATCATCCAACCAATTCCTTATCCACCGAAGAGTCCACCCATGAAATCCATCTCTCTCCAATTTAGGGAGCAGGATGTTGTGGGGGGTTGCCCAGACCCATGTGCAGCAGGTCCTTCTGGACCCATACAGGCATCCTGCTTTAACCAGCTGAGCTTATCTCGGGGTCAAGTTGTTGAATGCAAAAGATTCACCAGGCTTCATTTGTGTTTAGTTTCATTTGTTCATTTGTGAGTACAGAATAGGAATTTGTATTTAATTTTATGAAAATGGGGATTTCCCCATCATTTATAAAATTTAAGCTGAGCCTTTTACAAGTGGCAGCTGTCAAGTGTCCATCTCATTTAAGAGAGTAATCAACTACCCTGTACAATACATTATTGCCAGTATCTTGAAGGAAATGTATATTATTAGGCTGTTAGATTTTCATCAAGTGAATCTTATTTCCCTGCAAAGAAGTTTGTATTCTGTTTGTGTACCCTATCTGTGTGGGCCAGTGAGTTGTCTACCCTAAAGGACACAGCAGCAGCTTCAGAGGTATGAATGGAAACAGGAATGGGGGTATGAATGGAAATGAAACAGTAAATTTATCTAGAGGAAATAACATAGAAAGAAGTTTTGTTTCATTTGCAGGAGGAGCAGTGGAAGAAGCATAGAAACTGTCAGAGTTGCAAACTGATCAACAAAATTAAAGGTTGCCAGAGTACTTCATGCTGTTACATATTCAAAACAAGTGATGTTTAGAATTTACTCTCAGCTGGGTGTTGGTCTGCTTACAGGAAGGAAGAACTTAAATTTATTTTCATTTAGTGTGGGGTTCTTGTTATTCCCTGTTTTATGAATAATGGTTCTTTTTGAAGCTAAGTTAACTATTGAGTATGTAGCTCATGGCTCAGCCATATTATTTTACTTCATATCCTGAAACATTTCCTTTGTAAATTCTGTTTGGACTTTCTAAGATAATATGAAACTTGATGAAAGCATTAATACTTCTGTGGGGGAAGGAGAGGAAGTGACTCATGTTTAAGTTCCAGAGTTTGTTTTCACCTAGGAGTTGAAACACTTGGTTGACATCTGAAGGGGTAGAAACCCCACTGCACCTTCTGGAATAGTTCTGCACTTTTCAATGTGTAATATCCTTAGAAGGACACCCAGCTTTCAAAGTGGAATGAACCACTGTGCCATCATGAGCACAGGAATCACATGCCCAGAGGAGAGAAGGAAGTGGTAGCATGATTCTGTTGCTTCGTGGTTGATCATTCAGAACAAAGGAGCCACTTTTGTTCTGGTCCCTGCTTTTTGAGCTCTTTCTCTCTGTTTTCTGGGGAAAACTCACTTCAAATGCCCACATATGCCAAAGGCACAAAGGACTTGGTTCCAGTGGCTTAGCTTCAACAGGAAGGAGGGATTGTTCACCCAGCTGTTCTGTATCTTGGCATTCTCCCTGGAAAGCTTGAGGTCAAGGAAAAGTCTAGAAAAAGGCAGTGAAACTGAGCTAGCCACTTCCTAGCTGTGTGCTTGAAATCAAAAGTTATTACTGATGGGACCAGATACCACAAACCAGAATTTCTCTTCGACCTGCTTAACTAAAACAAAGATTCCATGTTTTTATTGAACCTGATATTATTCAAGTATTATGGCTATTCTCAGAGAATATCTGGCAGGCTTTACCGATGCAACCAGTCAAGAAAAAAAGGTTAAAACCCACTTAGGACTAACAGTAAGATTTCCTTGATGAGAAGGCACCAAGCCAGATCTGAGCTCCAAACTGTGCTAAGCACAAAGCTCATTTGAAACCATTGTAATGTCAAAGGCAGGCTCAAAAGCAGGGTCTAGGGATCTTGATTTTGCTGTTAGAATCTTCATCTCCACTTAGTAGCCATATCAGGCACTCAGGATTTTCCTAGTAATCTACAATGGTGAAGCCTACAACATTTCTTAGAACTTTATGTGTATAAATTAATTAAACATTTAGGTCCCTATGTGCAAACGAAGCACTCTCGCCTTATGGTGTTGATCCAAAAAACCAGCTGGTAGGGAGAGAGTTAAAATTTCTAAAAATAGCTTTTGATTTTTCATATTTTTCCAGATTAGTTTCTCATAAACTGGTGCACCAGTATTAATGCAGACCTGTAAGTTGTAAGGTACCCAAGGTATCTTGTGTGTAGTCAGCACATTCCAGTGTGCATAGTTTATATTAATGTTCCAATGCAACTTTAACATTTTACATGCTTTGTTTTGTAGACTGCAGTAATGATGTATTTCGTTGTGACACGGGAAAATGCCTCAATTATACCTTTGTTTGTGATGGATATGATGACTGTGGAGACCTTAGTGATGAACAAAATTGTGGTAAATGAAAGTTATGTGCTTTTCTAAAGTCTTTAAGATATCAAGACTGCCTAAGCCAGTAATCTTTTTCCTTAAACTACTGAAAGAGTAATGTACCCTGCTCTTACTGTATTTGAACAAAGGGAAAACAGCTGACAGATTCTATATGCAATTTGAAAAGGTTTAAAGGAGAATTCTGGGTCAATCCAAATCTTTAAGAGGTTGGTATTATAAGAAATACTGCTATTTTCCATTTGCTTTAAACTAACTCCAAAAGATGCTTCCTTGCTAGCTTGACTGGATTTAACTGAGAGTAAAGCAAACTATATGAGGGTGCACACTGGTGGTGCCAACTGTTTTATAGCTGAATTGTTTTTATGTAAGATTCATACTGAAGTTGTATGTTTTGATTATAAAATTCTGTTTCTTTCAAATTCTCTTGTCAATCAACTTTGCGTGTTCTGACTCATGATACTTACCTGCCTGCTATATGTATCTACCTACACTTAACTTCCATAGGAGAAACAATGAAGTTTTGCCATTAAAAAAGAATAATCTTAACATGTAAATATTGGGAAACTTAGTAAGCCTTATTTTACTAACTTCTGGTCCTGTTACTACACCTGAGAAAAATTAAGTTTTCTATGATAGTTCTTTAACAGTTAAAATATTATTTCTCACTTTTTTCCTTTTGCTTTTTTAAGGAAATGGGCAAAGAATATAAAATCTGAAAATCAAGGCACATTTTTTTTCTGAGTTTTTTTAAAATATTTCTTCACCAAATTAAGCACACTCTAAGACCTTTCAATATTTTCTTGTCAGTTTTGGTTATTTAGTGTTTTTTTTCTTAAATAATCTTAGATTAAAGATGATTAAGTTTTTCTAAATGTTAATCTGTCTCCTATCTTTCTTACCTTGACATAGGTTTTTTTCAATACAGTTGTTAAAATCTAAGCTTTTGTATGTGCTATAATTGGTTTTCAGGCAAATTTGGAGGACTCGACTGTGTCTTATTTCCTCTATTTTTATGTATAGTCAGCCTGCTCAACAGAATGCTCTTCTTTGTGCATTCAGGTAGAAAGAGTAAAATGACAATTGGAATAATTTTTTTTTGTAGATAATTCTTATGGAAAATTTCAAGTACATGCAAAAAATACAGTTTCTGAAGTTGAGAAACATTTTTAAATTTCTTTGTAAAAACATAAATGAAGGACATCATTTTCTCTGATGGTTACTGAAAATGTTGGTTAACCGAAAATCATTCCCTGAGATGGTAAGCCAGATCTTCTAATGTGCTTAACAAATCTTAGAAACTTGCTTATTTACAAATAGTCACAGCTGTGCACTTGAGAGAAAGAATGAGTGCATCACCATACAGGCAATACAATTAAGAATACATGTAACTATCATCTGCAAAAAGTCTGGAGATACAAAATTTTCTTAATACAATTTATTAATGCCAAATGGCCCATTAATAAGAAGATTAACTAATAAGCATAGAACAACTGATCAGTAATATAAAATACACAAATGGTAACTTAGCATCCTTTTCTTCCCTTCAAATTTGCATTTTATGTAGATTGTAATCCAGTGACACATCACCAGTGTGGAGAGGGGAGATGTATAACAGCTGATTGGGTATGTGATGGTGACCATGACTGTATAGACAAATCAGATGAGATCAATTGCTGTAAGTTCCCTTAATCTCTAAATTATCTTTTCCTTTCTTTGAAAACTAAAAAAAAAAGTAAGATAACTAGTGTATTCACGTGTGAGGCAAAACTAGGGACTTATTTTATTTCAGAAGTTCACACTTGACAAATGTCCATTTTCAGTAGACAGCAGCAGCAAATTAAACATTTGTTGCCTTTGTTGAGAAGTAAAGAATTGCTTTGTGTTAGAGCTTCTTATTAATTACAGAATTAACTTTTTGTTAATTGTAATGTTCCCCCTATATAAGTAAAAATTATGTGCATTTTTTCCCTTGGGGAAGTTAAGACTTTATGTCAACCTGTTGCTAATACCTGACATTTATAGTTTCAGTCTCTGTAGTTAAAGATCAGCACAGATGTAGCTATTGAAAAATTAGCTGATGCATAATGAAAAATGTCTCAATCTCCAGTGCTAAGTAGTGTTATCAGCTCCATTCAGTATGATGTTTAAATATAATGCAGAGCTTCACTAAGCTACATTGATCAGAATATTCTCTTTTTAATTTTTTTTTCTCTCTAGCATGTCACAGTCAGGGTCTGGTGGAGTGCAGAAATGGGCAGTGCATTCCTAGTGCATTCCAGTGTGATGGAGATAATGATTGTAAAGATGGAAGTGATGAAGAAAACTGCAGTGAAAGTAAGGATATGCCTCATTTTACTCTTCTTACTAAACCTACCATTGACTTCTATGTTCTACAGTGCCTTTAGCTAAAGCTGTCTGACAAATGAGTTTCTTTACCTTTCAAGTAACACTTCCTAAGGCTGCTTAGGGTGTGTGCTTTCACACAGGCATTTGTAAGCAGACTTCTTTTAATACTTAAAAAAGATTGAGAAGTGGGGGTGATATTTAGCACAGTATTTAGTTATCTGATGTTATCAGCTGTACTTGAAATACATTAAATACATTCTTTGGAGCAGTGAGAATCTACTATTACAGGAATCGGTGCTGTTCAAGGAGGAATTTTCTCATTAAAATCTTTTTTTTTATCAGAACAGGGGAATCAGAGAAAGAATGTTTTCATAAGTAAACTAATGATTTAGTGTGACTAAGGGAAAATACACGAGGACATAAGTTTTCACAGTGACTTGACAGCTGTCTTATTAAGGTCTCTATGAGAGAAGAGGAAACTAAGAAATATCTTGAGCCCCAGAACGTGGTTTCCCAAAGACACTCAGAAAACAATGTTGTCATGATGATTTCAAAATTTGAAGGTACTTTTACGCATGTAGTTCTCTTATTTCTGGTAAGGTATAGATTCAGATTGCAGCCTTCCCTTCAATGCAAGAATTATTAATGTCTTTTTAAAAGAAATTAAAATAATTAACCTTATGCAGAAAGCTAGGGCTGGCAAATGTAGTGGTAACAGGACAGGCTATTTAGTAGTTGTTAGAGTAGAAAAGAGCTGTTATCATAAAATAGATACAGTGTGATTATATAAGCCTCATTTCATTAGGAAACCAGTCTAAAAGAAATCCTTTAATAAGCATGTTACTCAGTCCCTTCTTTTCATAGAAAGTTCTTGGGGTCTTCCTACTCCGATTTAAATACCTTCATTCCAAAAAATACCTGAGAAGCTGGAATGCAGAAATTATCATTATTTTTCTTCACTTTTAATGTTGACGTTATAAAAAGGTCTTGCATGAGATATCTTATGTATTTCTTATATATTTTGTTGTTTCCAGCAACTGCAAAAAAATGTAGTAGGACATTAATGTATTACAAAGACTTCTGCTCTACAAATTAATAAAAAAAAATTGGATATGTCTGTCAGAGTCAGTGAAGTTAGGGCTAATGCAGTCTGGAGTATTGGTTTTGTTACAAACAAAGTAAATATGTGAAATCAGCATAGAAATTTGAGGTCAAGGTATAATGACTTTCCCTTGCCTATAAAAGGATACGGGGATCTTGTGTCCTAGTACAAGTACATTCAGAGATTACAAATGACCATTGCTTCATCTCTGTCTGGATGAGAAAAGTGGTCTCCTTCAATACTTACCTTAAGGAAATTTAAGGTATGCCATCTATCTATAAGTAGTGCTCCCATTCATTTTGTGACAATAGAAATCTAATATAAATGTACTCACGACTATGAGTACTAAGAGTTTCTTTGATCTCTTCAAAGACAGGGTACAATGTGTTTGTAGAAATTCAGCATTATTTGTGCTAGGATCAAAAGAATCTACATTGTAGCACAGGGATTTTTAAAGGGTAGGAAGGAGTCGGAGCAAACTTTAAAAATAATTTTAATGTAAATATTTGGGATAGCTTTAGAAGTCAAAAGGCTTTTCCTGCCTTTCAAGTTCCATTTTGCAATCAGATGCAGCTGTAAAATAAGATGGTCAATTGCTATAGCAAAGAAATTACCTCTATTGCTTCAATATATAACATTTATGAATGGAAATAAATGTGTATAATTTCGATAGATATGACTAAATCATCAGTTCCTTTAGACAAGACTGTTGTCAAGGTTATTGAAACTAGATCTTTCTTCAACACCTTCTGTATGTCCAGTGGCGGGATGAATGATTAATGTTCATGGCCAGTAGTGCAATACAAACACTAAGCAACCAGGGCAATAAGCAATGTTAAACAGGGTAAGATGTAAACACCATCTATTTAGCCTCTCCTAACAGAATAGTAGATTAAATGACTGATATTGCACATGGAGGAGAGTTTAATGGTTTGGAAAGGAGCTATCACAACTATGAGAGAGAGAAGTCCAGGAATTTGTCAGATGAAGTAACTACCCTAGTAGTTCAGAAACTTTTGATGAAGTGCTGGTTTTATTTATTCTGAAGTCCAGCATTAGGACCATCATAGCATTTTTTGGATTTCTTTCTGTTGTTGTTTGTCTTTTAAGCTGTCAAAGGAGGACAATTATTCTTCATCTGTGACCTTTCTTCAGGATGTCCTCAGGATTGTCAACCAAAACATTCATAAAATGAGAAGCAGATCAACTGAATGGCATTGAAGAACAATTCCCAGTGTTCTCTTTCAGCTAGGACCTATTGTTCTTTTTGAAATGTGATATACATGACTTTTCATATTCTGCATGGTAAATGTCTTTCAGAGATCCATGCCTCTCATTCAGAAACTGGGATATATTTTTTTATATTGAACAGAAGGGTAAGAAAAGTGAGAACTGAACCATGTTGCACACTCTTCTTCCTTACTGCACGTGAAGTGCTGTTGGGTGCTTGTTGAAATATGTAAAGGAAATACTTAATTTTCATGTAAGCACTGTACTTCCTCATTACACTCCAGTCATTTTTATTATTCTGGTAAATAACTTGAAAAGTACATTTCTATTTCCCTCAGATCAAACCCTCTGTCAGGAGGGAGACCAGAGGTGCACTTCCTGCCCTGATCCCTGTGGAGCTTCTCCCTGTGAGATGAGAAACAGCCAGGCAAACTGCAGTAAGTGGGTCATGTGCTTCATACTGTTACTCTTTTAGGATGTTTTAGATTAAAGTGAGGATGCAGAGTAGAACACAATAAATAATACTTTAGTTTTCTAGCTAATGTACGTGTCTAATGATTAAGCTTTAAAAAGGGCAATGTTGAAACAAATGTGTCATCAAAGCCCTTGATTATTGATGTACTAGGATCTCTAACCTATCACATTGAGGTATTTTAATTTTCTCTTCTGTGAATTTTTTTTATTTTCTGCATGGGTGCTTACCATTGCACTTTCTCTTAGCATTAAATGCTATTTCTCTTAGCATTTAATTCAGTGTCTGTGTAAAGTAAACAGCATAGTGTAAGTGTGAAGCAGAAGATACTGATTTATTTTCAAAATGTAAAAACCCCCATGTTACTGTATTTAGAAGTCTGGAGAACTTTAAGAGGATCAAGGTCTCCAGCTCTGTGTATCCTCATATCTGTGTGCTGTTCTGTACCCCTCCATGCAAGGATCCAGTACTAATTGTGCACTTGTGAATAGCTGTTTTTCTCAATTGTGCAACACAGCAACATGAACAGGTAATCGAGAGAAATATATTCATCTGTTTTTGAAAGTGGGGCAGAACTGTATTAAAAATGACTCAAAATTAATTAAAACTTAATGTTGTTTTGATACAGTCACATCAATTCAGGTCACCTTGACAGATGGACAGACTTGGCTTCACTTAGAGGTTATTTTTACACAATGCATGTGTAATTGCTTTGTGCTGCAGTTGTCTCTTCAAAGTATACTTTGATACTATATAGTACCTGTGTAGATAATATCATTCCCTTTAGAATAGAATGGACATGGGAAGGGCAGCTAGTCCAAGCTCCATAATCTCTCTAGAGTTGTGACTATTACCTTCAAGTGTATGAGACAGTTACCACTCATGCTGGGGCCTTTAGATGCTGCTAAAGTAAATCTATAATATACTTTATAAAGCATAAATGCTTTATATGTACTTCTGTCAATGCTTTGCCTACGTTTTTGTAAAGGAATAATCCATGTTTACCATGTTTAGCATTTGAAGGAGGCTAGGTAACACCTTTGGTCAACAAGCCCAAACTCCTGATCAAGTCAGTCCCAATTAAGTTATGTTGCCCATGATCTTGTGCAGCTGAATAGCTCTATCCTTAAGGACAGAGATTCCACAATCTTTCTGAGAGATCTGTTCTACTGTTAGAGCACTTCCATTCTAAACACCTGTTTTCCATATAAATAATTGCAATTCTCTCGTGTCTTTTGCCTCTCATCCTATCCCTGCATGCTTCAAAAGGTCTGGTTCCATCTGATTTACACCTTCCCATTAACTGCTAAGAGCAATAGGATCTCCAATTAAAGATAATATTTAAGGCTTCTTCCAACCCAAACCTCTCTATGATTCTGTGATTTTTGACATGTAATATTTGAATTGTAAACCAATGTTCCTATGCCATGTTTTGAGAAACCCAAGAGCTTTTTAGTGAAGGTATTTCCTCAATATGTTATGGGCAATTGTCTATAGTTCTTAGCAGGAATAACATGTAGTCTGAACTAGTCTTCTGGATCATCACACTGTGTCCTTTTCTAGTCCAGTGAATATTTAATTGTTTATACACAATGGGACAACAAGATATTTTGGGAGAGATTTTTCTTGTATAACATCTGGAAGTACTATTGTCTTCTTTTCATATTATTTTCATTCTTCATATATTGACCAGAGTTATTTCATCTTTGGTAAGACATGGGAATTCTCATGGAAAATTTCAGATTTGAAAAAGCAGTATTTCTTGGCCCAGATACTATCTGGTTGAAAAATTCCAAAGCATAGGCCACATTTCCCAGTACTGAATATGATGGATGTTTTCCAAATGTGATAATATCAGATCAGTTTAGGCTGGCATTATAATGTATTTACAACATATTTAGGATAACAGAATGGATATCTGAAGGAAGAGTGTAAAGAAGACAGGACTCAGTGACAGGATCAGAGGCAACTGGCACAAAGTGAAACACATAAGCATAATGAAGCTCTGACAATAAGCACTTTTTTTACTGCAAGTGTGACTGGACACAAATTGTCCAGAGTGGTTGTAGAGACTCCAGTGGATAGAGAAATTTAATAATAAACACAGAAAGATATTAAATCCAGGCATAGTCTATGTGGTATAATATATAATCATATGGACTTGTAGCTGTTACATCTGTTTTGTCTTTGCTTATAATTCTCATTTTTTATTAGTTATGTCTTACCCAAATTAAATTATTAGCATGTAGACTGATTCTTGCTCAATGCTTGTGCAATACATAACCTAATAACCCATTCTTCCTTCAGATCTTGGTAAGCAAGGAAAAAGAATTAAAAGCAAATCCTGGCTTCTGTTTTCTATACAGAGAAATTGTGCATTCTCTGTAAATAGAGAATTTTACAGCCTAACTGTCTAAAGTGTTGAGAAGGCTGATCAGTCCTCAGAGATGACCTGCTTTGATCAGGGCATTGGAGTAGAGACCTCCTGAGATCCTTTCCAACCCAAAGTATCCAATGATTTCCGTCTTCTAAATTTTGGCAATTGCCCTGTCAGTGTGTGGTGTGCCATGGTACCATAGTAGGTACACCAGTGGGAAGTGTTTTGCTGTACAATACACACTCTGCTGGTTTAAGGATGGTTTATTGTATCACCTTAAAGTTAAGGTGTCACTCAGAAAGTTTATGAATATTAATAAGGAAATAAAAGTATCTTAATGGGCCATGAGGCAGGCAGAATTCAAACCCACCTTTTCTGGTGTGAATAGGCTTATAAGGGATCTCTGGAACTTGTAGTTTCTCAAGCCTGAGAAGGTATCCCCCAACTGAGAAATTTGTTAAATAAGTATGGAATTATTTCTTCTGTATTGAATTTAATTTCACACCATGTGTGGTTCTGTTTGTTTTCTCTCTGTGAAAGGTCAGTGTGAACCAATTACTCTGGAACTTTGTATGAACTTGCCTTACAACTATACTTATTACCCAAACTACCTGGGCCACAGGACACAGAAGGAAGCTTCTATCAGCTGGGAGTCTTCCCTTTTCCCAGCTTTGGTTCAAACCAACTGCTACAAGTACCTGATGTTTTTTGCCTGTACAATCTTAGTACCAAAATGTGACCCCCATACAAATCAGCGGATCCCACCTTGCAGGTACTATACTAAACCATGTTTCATTTAATTCTTGACTGTCTGTCATAGTAGTTTTTCCCAATTTCGTGCTTTCATTGAAAGCGCTAAAAATTTTGCTTTGGAATTCTATAGGAAAAGGCTACTGCTGACCAGCATGCCCAGGTCCCTCTTTGGATGGCTGCTCTCCAATTTGCCTGGTGCTACTCCATCCTGGGTGCAGGATCAGGCATTTGTTCCTGTTAAATTTCATGTCCTTGATGATTGCCCAAATGCAAAGGTCTCTAGTCCCTTGAGAGTCAACACCATCTCTTGGTTTTGTACAATCAGGAAACTTGCTAATGATGCACTAAACTGCTGCATCCAGACCATTGATAAATGCACTGAACAGGGCAGCCCTGCAATTGAACCCAGAGGAGCAGCACAGGTGACCAGTCACCAGCCAGGTCCCTGTTTGCCAGGACCCTTCAGCCACTTTTTCACCCTGTGCACTGTGAACCTGCTCACTCCACTGTTCAGCAAGGTGACAAGAAGGGTGCAGTGAGCTTTGTATGAAGTATTTTCCATTTCTGTGTGTTTGATTAGAATTGTGCCACTATGAAGGACGTTTGAACATGGAATCAATTAATTTAGTATGAAACATCATCATTTTGTAATAGATCCTTGCATTAATACATTATTTGATGCAAAGCCCTATCCAAATGCTCAACAAAACCTGAGATTTTAATGAATGTTTACCTTTCTAAATTAGGACTGCCACATAATTTGGAATTACAGGCTAACTTAGGTTTTCTGCTTGTCAGAGTAACTATTCCACCATCCTCATTGAGTAACATCACTGTGCTTTATAAAGTTACACCTGTGTTTGACAGAGACTATGCTCTATAGATCTCATGGCTTTCTTAGCAGCAGTTGTTGCAGGTTAGGAGATCTAATAAACTTGACCAACAGGCAGAGCTTTTTGACCTACTGGCTGCTAGAGCCCTCTCATTCTGTATTTCTGCCTCTTTTGTTGGGCCTACCTTGACAGTATCAATCAATTAACATCTTCTGTTTGAAAGGAAAGTGCATCAAAAATTGCAGTACATATCCTAAAATTTCTTATCATATGATACTTTTGCCAAACAGATAACATTTCTTTGTCTAGTGATGTGCTTCTTAGTGCAAGGTATGAATGAACCACAAGGAACTTTATGAATATACTGTTAAGTTCTCACACAGGAACCTAATGGGACAAAAAAATATTGCATACACAACAGCTTCAAAGTTACAGACAGGTTTGTGTAAGCTCTGTGTCAGACTTGCTAGTTTGAAAATCAAGGGTGGTTTTTTTTAAAGAAAGCAGTACAATAAATAAAAATTGGATTAACTTATTCCAGTGTAGAAGGACATAAGTTAAATGACAGGCTCTTTAACATCATACCCAGCTAGCAGATTTTAGGAAGTGTCATGATACAGTTGAATAGTCTTCAAATTCAAAGTATTAAACAGATGAAGGGGAACTTTATGGAAAGCACAGAACAATTTGATAGGAGCCTCTGGAAGTCATCTGGTCCAACTTCCTGCTCAAAACAGGATAGCATCAAATTTAGACCAAACTGAATATGCAACATAAAACTTTAAATCATAGGATTCAAAGCTCCACTTTTATGATAGTTTTTAGGTTTCACGCTTAGGTTAGGTCACAGATAAATAGTGTTTTTATCAGGAAGGGACAGCTTTGAATGTTTTAGAAATGAAAACAAAATAACCTCATACCAATAAAAATTAAATAAATTTGATATTTCAATATAAATGTAAATCTACATTACAATTTGAAGCTCTGAGAAGAGAAAATGTTACATTGTCATCACAGAAATTACATTCTAAGAATCTGCTGCTGTCTTTCAAAATAACTGCCCTCTTGTTCAAATATATCAGTGATTAGTTGAGCTTAACAGGACATATGTATTGTTTTACCTGTCTTTTCCTGTAAATATGAAACTGAACTCAGCTAATGCAGTTTTTCAGTGTTATGTTTTTTGAGTCATAGTGTACTTTGCAACCATGATTTGCAGATTAATGTTATAATTCTGGATCTGTTATCATGTAAATTTATCAGAGATGCATTAGATTTTTTAATACAGGCACATGGATCTGTTTTCTCATTCTAGGTGGTGTAACTAAATTATTTTAATTCTACTCCCCCTGTATAAAAGAGCTGTCCCTGCTTTACAAGGCTTTTTGTTGTCTTTATGTTAGTTTGGCTGTCAGGCTTTGTTTTTTAGCTGTAACAGTCTTCATTAAGTTTTATTCAAAGTAAATAACACAGGTAAGTGATTTTTTGGAAAGAACTGAACTTACCGTTATTTATAACATTCATTGATATATCAAGTATGTTTTCAATTTCTGAACATTATTCTTCATCTCTGATAAGGCATTGATAATACTGGTCCAGGCCTACTTTGAAGTAGATAAATAGATTCTAGTTTAACCACAGACAGACAACTAAACGGCTTATAATACCTTGGGAAAGGTCAGCTTTGACCAAAGATCTGAGTGTGCAGAGAGCACAGGACAGAAGTGGCTTAGATGTCTTTGTTATATTATCATTTTTTTGTTGTGGGTTTTATTTTTTGTCATTGGAAAATAAAAATTCTGTCATTCAGAAATCTGAGGTTACAAAGTGGTGTCAGTCAACCTTTTTGATATTGAGGAAAATCTAAAAGGAAAGAGAGTCTGTAACATGGTTAACTGACATCAATGCATTGTGTCTGTCTGTTCAGCTCAGTGGTGAATTGTTTGGTGTGGAAAAACTTTGGGTCTTCGTCTAATTCCTCAACGCAAAATTAAATTTGGGTGGATTAATACTGTATTATTTTCCCAAAACAGCATAAAATAATTAATCCTATATGGATTTGTTTCATTGATTTTTGTCACAACATTTTCCAAAGCTAATTGCAAGAAAATAAGAAAGTTCCATTCATCAAAAGGCCAAAGGAAAATGAGTGGAATAAAATGCCTTCCATGAAACGAGTGTCTCTAGAAGAAAGATGTGTAAATATGAATCAAATTTCACAGAGGCAAATTAAAAGTGACGTAAAAGAAAAAAAAATGGTGGGACCCTTTGGTTGAATATTTTTCAAGCTACAGCTAGGATCCCAGACAAATGTAGTGGTTAAATATTTCAAACATTAGGGGATTTTTCTGTGCATTTTCTCTTTGTAATTTTGAAGCATTTGATGGTGGCTATTTTGAGAGACACAATAGATGATTTTCAATCTCAGTGGATTGAACAAATTTTGCAGAGTCCCATCTTTTAAATGAGTAAAAAAAAATGCTGCAGAAGGAATATATTCATGCCTTTTTCTGATTTGACCAAGCAAACTTATCTAACAACAGGTGAATATGTGGAAGGTATTCTGCTGCTGTATCTGACAACAGCCTCAAGAATGGGTTGGTCTGAGCTTTGCTTTTCCTAAAGTTTTAATTTCATTGAATTCCCTGGGAAGTTCTTCACTCTTTTATTTGCAGGCTTAAATATTTTGTCCTCCTGAAACCACGTGGTTTCTGAGGTAGCATAATCAGAAGAGGCAGCATTTCACTAGTACAAAATGTTTGGATTTTTTTTCCCTGAAGGAGAGCAGTTAGTGCTTCTTAAAAAAAGTTCTCTGCCACCCCTTACAGAGGATAGCTTGTCTATAAGCAGTTATCGTTGGTTATTAACCTATTTTTAACATAACTGCAGAACGCTAACTTAAAATAATGTTTCAACCATAGCAGTCTTTGATATATGTATTTTTTTCCATATTAAAACATCTGTTTAACCGATCTTTTTTCTTGATCTTCATCTTTAACCTTGGCTAGGATTATTAACTGCTAGTATCTGTGAATTTCTAAGCCATTCATTCAGTTACTTGGTGCAATTTTGCTTTGTCCCCTCAGGACATTATGTGTACAGTCTAAGGAACGCTGTGAGGCTGTGCTTGGGATTGTAGGTCTGCAGTGGCCAGAAGATACAGACTGCACTCAGTTTCCAGATGAGAACTCGGACAACCAAACTTGTCTAACACCAGATGAAGATGTAGAAGGTATCTCCTAAACCTATTACAGCAAATAAAATATGTAAATGGGTTCCCAAAGCCATTGGTGTTTGCTTTTTTTATACCTCCTCTTTAAATGGCAATATTTAAACTGTGGAAATTATTCCAAACTAAATTATTCCAAACTGAGTTCCCCTATTCAGCCATGCTAGTCTTTCGGGTTCTTTGCTAGATTTCCCAGGGAATTGCTAGCACCCAATGAAAGAGTTCCTTAAGGATCTGCCAACTCTGTTCCACTCCTTTGTCCCAAAACGGTACTGTGAGATGAGGCAGAAGCAGTGAAAGCGTTAATTAGTGGAAAATTATACCTGGTGGAAAGTGGAAATAGACACATAATTGCCAATATTTATTTATTTACTTATTTATTTGTTTGTCTGTTTGTTTGTTTATTTATTTATTTATTTATTTATAAATCCTACGGATTTCTTATACTTATTTCAACACATAACACACCACCACAATGGTGAGAAGAGTAGCTAGGAACTGCATACCCACAGTCTAAACATTGTATGCCAGTGATCGGGCAAAGCAATGACATTTGACAGAAGGCATCATGTGAGGGAGAGCTCTGCAAAATGCTGCCCCACCACCTTCCCTGTGCAATTATGAAGAGTCTTGCCTGATACACAGTTCCACTCTCACAAGCTTTCTACCCTGTTATTTACCCTTCTTAAACAGCCCTGGTGATAAATAAGCGCCCTTGTCATGATTAAGCTGTTATCTTATGGAATCCTGTTTGTCCCTGTTCATTGTCATTGCCAGAATGCTCACCCAGTCACTTCAAGTGCCGTTCTGGGAGGTGTGTCCTGGCATCCAGAAGATGTGACGGTCAAGCTGACTGTGAGGATGATAGTGACGAGGACAGCTGTGGTAAATAAATTCAATGAGTTGGTAGCTGCAGCATTAGAAAATGAGCTTTATCTTTTATTCAGTTACTTGAATTGTAGCATGAGAGTTCAGAGAATAAGCCTCTTTTTTTTTGGTATGTTTAAAAATATTGGGTTTTTTTTAAGACAGTATCAGTAAAATATACTATAGCAAGAATCCTTCTTAATCAACATGAATGCAATTTGTGATAACTGATCATTTAGA
The DNA here is from genome assembly GCA_013397195.1 of Hylia prasina. Classification (NCBI taxonomy): domain Eukaryota; kingdom Metazoa; phylum Chordata; class Aves; order Passeriformes; family Sylviidae; genus Hylia; species Hylia prasina. The sequence goes on from VYXD01013944.1 coordinate 420,793, forward strand.
TTCTGATAACCATACTCTGGGATGTTTGAGTATTCATTAAAGAATCAAGCTAAAAAAATTCTGCAGATTTAGTTCTTTTCATATTGCTGAAGGCTTTACTGAACCAAAATGTAACTCCCTGGCAGATGAAATCTTGACTCTGTAAACGTAGTTTTAAATTTGTACATGATAATGTGCTCGTTAGGATGTGTAGACAAAAGATGTCATTATGATATATTGTGTTGCTGAGGTGGATTCTGCATGTTTTTTTCAGATTGGTTAACCTCAAGTTACAGATACAAGCCTAAACCCTCAAAGTTTATCCTCCAATATGTTTCTGAGTTTACTTTTAGTATAGATGCTTTTGACTTTTAACTTAAGAGAATGTATTAAGCCTGAAATAACCAAGAAATCTCCTGGTCACTATGTATCCTTGAACATGCTGGCAGGACAGTTTCAGAAGGTGAAGGGAGTTCTGAATATTTCTTAATTGACTAAGCTGTAGCCTTCAGGGGGGTCTGCATGCATGCCTGGCATCCTTAGGAGCAAAGAGAATAATTATACATCTCTAAGGATTTAGAGAAGAGGTGTGATTATAAGCAAAGGACTGGAAAACATTCCAGCACAGTAGGGTTAATGTGGACAACCTGTGCATTTTTTAAAACTGAGAATGGGTTAAGAGGGAAGCAGATTTTATGTGAACAACAAACTTGTGGCAATAAGAGAATTTCTACTCCTCTGAGACAATAAAATAAAATCCAACATCAGAAAGCCAAAGCTAGGCTAAAATTCAATCTTGGCAGTCCTATAAAATGCTTCTTTTAAAAAGTAGATTGTTCTAATGTTTGCAGTAGCCAAGAGTTTATTTGTCCCCAATGTGTGATGTATTTTGTCTCTGCGAGTTTCCAGATCATGCTTGTATTCTCTCCCCTCCCCTCCCCTCCCCTTTCTTCTTTCTTTCTTTCCCTTCCCCCACCCCTCTTAAAAAGAAAGGAGAAGAAAAAGGATATGTTCTCTGAAGTATGATTTAACATTAGGTCATTCTTTTGTTTGGATTATAAAGAAAAGTCAGAGCTCATGATCACAGTGACTCTTTCAGAGTTTGACATCTCTTTACTTTGAATCAATTGTCTCAATTGTCCTCCCTGCCAAATATTTTTTGTTGCTACCAATTTTGAACTCCTTAGAGTTATGTTATGTGTCTTCTAGGATAATTTTATTCTCTGAGACATTAACATATGAAATATTGTTCTAATATGTAACATTCATTTCTCGAGTGTATCTCTTTTTCTCCAAAGTCTGTCTAGACAGAATGTCAGAAGCAATCAGCAGAATTCTTATCAGTTTCTATAAATATGGAAGACTGTATCAGCTAGGAAATTACTGGTGTCAGAGTGACATTACATTGACCAGGGCTAATACTGTTGCTGAAGAACAAAAAGTCCTTGTAGAGCTCCAGAAGCAAGCTGTCTCTGACTTATTCATATTCTATGTGACCAGGACAAAATCAAAACTTGATAATCTTTTCATGTGTAAATGGCTAGCTCAAATTTTATTAGCTTTATCCTTTTAAATTGGTTTTCTAACATTAAAAATCGCTGAATGTTTAATTTGAAACCCTTGTATTTGAAGTGCTTTAAATGATAGACATGGAACAGCTTTACGGTGCAGGCAGAGGGAGGCTGAAAAAGACAAGCTACAACTTTCTTATGCTTAGACCACTCTGGCCAAGAAATGTGAGCTAGAACAGTCCAAAGGGACTGAGGTATACTCTCCCCATGCAGAGTAGAGCTCTGTTCAGCACCCATCTCCTGTTAGCAATCCCTGCCATACTTTCACATGGTCTTTGTGAGAGGAGGTCCTCCCCATGCAATTGCAGTGAAATCCTGAGACTTTAGTGCCATTTACACGGGGATTTGGGGAGAAAATCTGACTGAGATTATTGGAAGTGAGACTTCTGAGTGCAGTGAAGTGTAGGAAAGGTAATTTCCAAAATATATTTTTATGAACCATGTCACGAGAGTTTGTGGTATTAAATATAGTTGGTTGTAATTGAATGCATTAAATTGCTGACTGCTGAATAATGCCTCTGGCAGGGAGCAGGAGAGGGTCCTACACCTACTAAAGAAGTTGAGGACATAGCATTCATAGCATTCATAGCATTCCTAACCAATGCTGTCTTTCACTATTTTCTGCAGTCGGGGTTTGGACCTGTAGTATTTTAGGTGAGAGTAAAATGTGGTGGTCTTGACATTAATGATTTAATGATAATTGCGTGGGAAATGTATATATGGATAACAATTGGTAACTTCCCTCATATTTTGAAGAACAATGAAGGTAAGATCATATATGAAACTATATCTCTTGTCAAAATTTATTTTTGAGATGGGGTAATGTATATATAGGCAAGTTTTTCTACCTCTGTTTTCACTTCTCTTTCATTGAATTAAAAATGCATGTCACAAAAATAATTAGAGATGAAATATAAATACTGCAAATAGTAGATGATCTCTACTAATAAAACAGTGTATTTGAACACGGAATTCAGTAAGTAGTGAATTTTTCATAGGGAATTGTCTCTATATTTGTCTTTGTGATTAGTTTTGGAGAGTCCTGCTACACTTCACAGTGTAACACTGTAATGTGTGATGAAGAGGAAATGCAAATATGTATTTAATGAATTGTAAACACTGCTAAAAAACTGCAAGGTTCAAAAATTATGAGAGGTTTAAGCTTTCTTTATTTTATATTCGTATCAAGATCCTAACATGGCATTCCTTGTTCTGTATAAGAGTAGAGATTTTGTTTGGTTTCAATTAATTGTTCATTAATAGTTATCACAAATATTGTCAAGAGGGAGACCTGGAAAGTAGTGATACCCAAGAAAGTTATTTGATCATGAGGAATTAGTTTCTAAGGTTAAGGCTATTTATTTCTCTGGGCTTGAACATTTATTTAACATGTTTTTTCAAATCTAAACAAAATCAAGCACTCCATACATCCAGGTACAGTTAAAACCTGAATAGATTTTTCCAGTAATCCAGTAGGGATTCTCTGGTTTGTATATTTAAAGTATGTACTTCTGAATTAAAACTTCTTGGAAGCAATAATTTGCTTAGTAACTTACTGCTGATATGCTTTCACATTTCCACGTCCAGGCAAAGAGAGGTGCTGCTTTAAATACTGTTTGTAAATTTATACCTGAGCTATTTGCATGTGCGAACATCAGGGCTATCAATTGAATTTCCCCTTAGATTAAAATGAAAAGTATCATCTATAGAACAGGCCAAACAAGGCAATCAAATAATCTAGTTTAGTCAGGACAACATGTCATTTTTATGGCTTCCTATAAAATCAGATTGACTGACATGCAGAACATTAATATGTCAAAGTATTTAAACTGGTATCACAATAAAATGCTTTATTAGTTGATGGAAATAAAAAGTGGAATTAAACAAGAGAAAACTATTTTCTAAAAATGTAGCTTGGGCTATTCTTAATTTCCCCTAGCTGACCAACAGGAATTTTACTGTCAAAGCTCTTTGACATAGTTTTGTATTACTTCTCTTTCTACCTTTCATTGTGTTTCTGTGTTAGATTCTGCATCAACACAGCTGGAAAAAAAGTATTTATTTTCTACCGTGTTTCATGGAGATTCTGTGCTTTTATAGGATTTGCTTTTGAAAGACCAAGGAGACTTCAGAATTAGAAAAGTTTTCATACTACTAGTAAATATATTTCAAGAATAGTGGAGTATGGGTTTTGAGCTAATTGAGCTAATGCCTAAACCATTATAGATATGTATAATATATAATCATAATACAATTATTACTTTAAAAGCATTGAAGTATTATGAAGTGTTATAGTATTTAGATCCATGTATCAAGCGTGCACTGTGCCAATCTTATTTCCATTTCTTCATCAGTAAATATTCTTGGTACATTCTAAAATTCATATTGCAAGTGTAAATATTTTGTGTCTTTCAGGACTTTTAAGGAAGAAAACATTTGATTCAATATTGCATGCAAGTATTTCAGAACTGTGCTTCTCTGTCTCCAGGTTGTAGAGAAAGAGGTCTTTGGGAGTGTCCTTTGAAGAAGCTGTGCATCAAACACACTATGATCTGTGATGGTTTCCCAGACTGCCCTGATATGATGGATGAAAAGAATTGCTGTAAGGACTCATGCAGTTTGTTACTCCCTTAAAAGGCTGATCACATTTTTGGGATGTTGCAGTGCAAAATAAAATCAAAGTAAAAATGCTTTATGCCTTCTATAGGCAAAAAGACTTAGTCATTTCCTCAGTTTCCTTTTCAGTTTGTCTGTGGCAACAATTTCTCTCTTTCCTCATCTTGTGTCCTTTGTTGTTCATGTCCTTGGATCCTTGCTGTCTGTTTGGTCACTCTTGTCCTTTTTTTTTTTTTTTTTTTTTTTTTTTTTTTTTTCTCTCTTTCTCCCTCCTTGTTCTTGTGCCTTTGTACTTTGATTCCTTGTAGATTTTTGACTTCTTTTCCCAAGTTTCCTTAGCTTCATTCTATACAGGCATAGTTCATAGCTGCTCACTGCTCAATTTTTCCTTGATTTCTACTTCATTTTACTTCTGATCTGGTTTTTGGTAAATGTCATATGTCTCCCTTATTTAGTTTCTTTCCTGATTGACATTTGTTAGATTCTGCCTCCCTGCTTGGCACCGCAGATTTCTTCTACAATTCAAACTGTGGTAACCATCAAGACATAAAATTCCTTACGGTACTGGTGGCATGGGCATGCTGTCCATGTGCACAGTGTAAGTCAGTTCAGAGTGCTGGCTGTGTGCAACTGGTCCCCTGGCCCCTGGCAAGGGCTGCCCTCAGTTCTGTTTCCAGTGTTTCCATCTGAGAATGGGATGGGAAGTGGTGGAACCATCTGCAAACAGCAGCTGCTTTGCAGGCTCTCACCCTGCATACTAAGCTGGGAATGAGTGCCCTGAGATCTTAGCTCCACTTTCATTAATATATTAGTGGTACTCTGAATTCTCTTCTCTTGAGAAAACCTGGTGTGTGAGCATGTTCCCAAGACAAGAAAGTAGAAAAGACATACTGGGAGAAAATCTGCACAAGAAAGGAGGGATCTTTGATTGGTAATGAAGGTTGAAAACTGAATTTTTTCATTCTCTGAGTAAACCTGGTATTTTTTCATTTTTGCTGGATGTTTGGATATAATTTTGTGATTTAAAAGAAGTTGCTCCTGAGTCTGGAGTTCTGTTGGTAGGAGCAGAATGGTAGGCACATTTTATGTGCTACATGAAACCTATGAATATGTTTGCCAAAATGAACAGCAGCCTGCATGTATCGCTAGATCAAACTTTGTTACTTTTTGGGAAGCTTAAGCTCACAAAACATTTCTAAAGGTTATACCATTTAACTTCCAAGCTCTGCGCTGTAATCTGAAGAGTGGAGATAGTATTAAAGTGATTTACTAGTGATCACACATTAAGATCACGACAGAGAAAAGATTACCAAAGTGCTAAGATTCAGCTAGTTTATAATTACCAGAGTGTATTTCCTCTCTGCTTTTGAGTTGGGGCTTGAACATTCTAAAATGTCAGCAAAGCTTTCCCAGCAGAGGATTTCCAGTTTTTGAATTACACTCCCTCTGGAAGATGGAGTTAAAGTGCTTTTTCTGTTTTTGCATGCTTTATTCCAGAGCCAGAAAGATCAGGGGTAGACTGCGCTGCCTGCTCTCTCTGAATGGTTTTCACTGTGGGGTGCACTCTCTGTACTAGTGTTGCAAATAAATGCTTGGATTGTATGGCAGTATAAATGCTGTTCATCAGCCAAACATGGGCACAACTAAATGCAGCTCCCTCCCATGCATTTTCTCCCTCTGTGCCCTCCCCCAGGTCTCAGAATTCCCTAAAGATGGGGTTTATAGAAACTGGAAGTGTGTTAGTGAGGAAGGTACTGTACTTCTACACACCTGCCTTTTGGAAGAGAGGTTGTTGGGGAAGAACTAATAGTCATTTGCAAATGGAAGCTCTTGTGGTTCCCATACTGAACAGACTCTGGAAATCTGTATGTAAGGATACCAGCTGTGAACTGGAATGTCTATGAGTACAGCAGTTCTGTACCTCTAAAGTGGAGATAAAACTAAATATATGATTTTCAAAAGCAAAAGCAAATTCAAAAATAAATATGTAATTGCTGTGGATGAGAGGAAATAGATACTTGTGGTAAAATAATTTTTTTCAAAAGCCATGAAGAATTAAACAAATTTGGGTCAGTTGGCTAAAAAGTATGGAACAGTATTTTCTCTTACAGCTTCTGAGGCTCTTAGTCAGGTTTCATATAACAAGACCACAAATGATACTAGCTAATCACAGATCTTTCATTTGTAGACACTCTTCCTTTCCTCTGAATTGCAATGCCCTCTGTCACTGCATGGCAGGCACCACCTTCTGCATCAGTGGTATCCATCCTGAATTTTGTTGCAAATGTCTCACTTACTTTTTCCATAAATCTATATGAACCTACCTTCACCCTCCTTCTCAATTTTTGTTCTCAATGTGAATTTTGCTTTGATCATGTCTTTCTCAAGAGGACGCATGTTTTTGTCTTTGCAGCATTTTGTGAAGAGAGTGAACTTGAATGTGCCAACCATGAATGTGTGCCACGTGAACTCTGGTGTGATGGGCAGGCAGACTGTAGTGACAGCTCAGATGAATGGGACTGTGGTAAGTTTCTGCTGTGTGCTGCCTCAAAGTGGTGTTTGGGTCCTGGTAGTAATCACTGGTGGTTTAATTCAGAATGCAGTGGTGGAGAGGTGCTCCCTCTGTTAGTAGAGAGAGGACTGGGGTGAGGTTAGGAAAGCATGCAAGGAGGTGGGAAAAAGAGAAAGCAAAAGCTCAGTGTGAAGTGTCACAGTGCAAAGATATAAGAAAAGTGATATAGCAAGAAAATGTGTAGATGGTGTGTGTAATATGGGAAGTATTGTGGATAGAGAAGAGATTAAGAAGACATTGAGATTTGGAAGGACCATTAGAGAATTATGTTTTTCATGTGACAAAAGCAGTTCCTGAACTTTTATATGCAGATTAAGAGAGAAGAAATGGTGATGGTCATTCTATTTAGATTATCTAACTACATTAAGGCTATTAAAATTAAGGCCATCAGCAACCCATGTGAATCTGTGCTGGTGAATTAGAAGTATTTGGGTTTATTCTTACCCTCTTGAAGCCTTTGCTGTTTGAGCTTTTTGTCCTGTTCACTCTTACCAAGGTTCTGATAACCACAATTGCCTTGGTTTTAAATTGCATAGCTATTCAACATGTAAAGCTAGGAAAAGTGCCAGTAACTTGGAAAAATCTTGAACTTAGTTGTGTGTTTTCAGTTTTCCATCTATAAAACTACTTGAAATAATACTGAAGTTTTCTTCCTTTTTTCTTTCCAGTTACACTGTCTCAAAACAGAAATTCCTTGATGCTCCTGACGGTTCACAGGTCAGCTGCTGCTAACCATGTTTGTGCTGATGAGTGGCAAGAAAACTTAAGCCAACTGGCCTGCAATCAGATGGGTTTAGGGTAAGGTCAGTAGTTTGTAGCTTTGATGAATTTCTTAGGACAACTGGAGTGCTGGAGTTAGATGTGAACTATCATTGATCACTGCAATGTTAAACCTAGTGTGGAAATGGTTCACAGAGAAAAGAGGTAATGAAATTTTGTGAACTGTGGCAGGAACAGGATTTTACTAAAATCTAGGCACTTTCACCACTTTATAAACATTGCATGATTGTTATTAAAAGTGCATAGTTTTGAAAAGATAATGATCTCAGTACTTGAACTTACAGTTATTGCTGAGGCTCAGAATTGGCAATGTAATACTCTGTTTCTTCCTAAAGAACTAAAGAAAACTCAGGAAATACAGGAAAAATCATCTTCACTTATTTGCATTCTGCAACAAATACTGTAAATTAGACAAGTGGATGTATTTAATTGGGCATCTCTGAACAACAAATTGTTAAAGACAGGGTTTCTGTATGGAACTCAGAAAATGAAATAGCCTCTAAGGGTCTTACTGCATGCACTAAATTGTGGAATAATTGATGGAAAATAGAACTTGTATAAAAAACAAGTTCAGCTGCTCTGATATTCACTGCTGTGTCTTACTAGGAAGAGGCGTATCTGATGGTATATAAGGCTATTTTTTGCTAGTGTCTGGTCCCAAAACTGAATTAAGAAGTGTATTTCTGTTTGGCTTTTCTCCACTGCACATACTGACATGCATGTTCTTTGTACCTTTCTCAAAATGCACCGGAGGATAAAGACCCTGGGTTAGGGAGTCAGAACTTAATTCTGCAGTCTTCCACTTCAAGGGATACTTGACATTCATTCTAACAGATGCCCTGAGTTGAAGATCTCCTGTAAATGGACTGCTTGCCATTCTAATGCACAACAATTTTATACTCCTCTATCTAGTTTAGTGTATCTAAATAATATTTACATTATCTTTATGCTTTTGCTTTATATAGCATCCTAATAAAGCTTTATAGAATCATAGAATATACTGAGTTGGAAGAGACCCATCAATATCACTGAGTCCAACTTGGGGCCCTACACAGGGCACTCCAACAATCACACCCTGTGCCTGAGAACATTGTCCAAATGCTTTTGGAACTCAGACAGGCTTGATGTTGTGACCACTTCCCTGGGGTCATGTTCCAGTGCCCAACCATCTCTGGGTGAAAAACCTTTCCCTGTTACCTAACCTGAACTTCCCCTGATGCTTCATACTATTCCTTTGGGTCCTGTTGCTGGTGACAAGATTGAAGAGATCAGTGTCTGCCCCTCTGCTTACCCTCCTGAGGTAACCAGCTGACCTCATACAGCTTCCCTTCTGGCCCCTTCACCATCCTCATGGCCACCTTTTGGTTGCTCTCTAATAGCTTAATGTCTTTTTTTATACTGTGGTGCCCAAAACTGCAGACAATATCCAAGGTGAGGCTGTCCCAGTGCAGAGCAGGGGACAATCCCCTCCCTTGCCCAGCTGGCCATGCTGTGCCTGGTGCATGGTTGACCCTCCTGGCTGCCCGGGCGCTGCTGACTTGTGTTCACCTTACCATGGTCCTAACATAAAATTAGCTTCTCTTTCCCATGATGCTTGCTGCTGGGAAAATGAAAAGGTATTAAACTATCACAACACCTCTGATTCCTTCCTTTTTTCAGAGGTGCACCTAGGCTGAAATCAGCATGAATAGAAACCTACACCTTCCTGCTTCTGCACTGATGTTTGCTAACAGGTGGTATCAATACTACACTTTTAAGAAATATAAGAGACAAAAATGATTCTTAAATCTCACAAGTCCATTTTCTAACATATTCTACTAATCAATTTTCCTACAAAATCTTTTCCGTAGTGACAGGTAATTGTGTCAAGGGCAGTGGGAAATTCAAATCTGAAGTCTACAACTTCAGTTGGACTCCAATACTAATTTCTAATTCTTTCTTGCAGTACTTCAGAAAACCAGATTCCTGTTGGTCTTCCCTTTCTTAATGCCCGATTTTATCAATCACGTGAAGCCTGATTTTCTTAGCTATTCTCCAAGTTTTTGTGGAGTGGCACAGTCAAAACCACAGTAAATTAGCTTTGAAAAGCCATAAGAAAAATGAAGATTATCATGCGTTACCAGAACTGATTTCCAAAAGGAGTAATATAGTTATTTAATTCTTTTGTTAACATTGAATTCAGTGAAAATGTCACAGAGTGAAATGTTTTCTATATGGTGAAATGGAAGACTGAATAATTGGAGTTTCATGCCATGGTGAAATCTGATCTGAAGCCATGAACTTCATCTTTTGGCATTTATGTCCTGTATACATTATTTAATTGACTTATAACAAGAATGGCTGAATGTGAGGTTGATAACATTGATGTTTTTAAGCTCTTTCTACTCACCATTGAGGGTGCGGATAAATTAGACTGTATATTGCACAAAACTCAAATAATGATAAAACTTCTCCTTTTTACATTTTAAAATAAATAAATAAATAAATATAAAATGTTTTATGCAGTGCTTTTCTGCAAATATTCCCAATGAGAAATCCATTTTACTCCTTCAGAAAATTCAAGCTGTGAATATGCAAAGTCTGTCCACATTAGAGCACACTGCTGAACCACCCAGTTTTGTAGCTGTGTAGATTTCTTTAATAATTACTTACAGCAACACTTGATTTTGTTTGAATAGCTCTCCTGTTCACTCTTAGAGAAAAAAATAATGCATGTATTATAGATACAGAGATATCAAATTGAAGACTTATTAATGCCTTAGAACAGGAATTACATCAAATGGTAGCATTTGGAGTTTTTATTTTCTGTAAAGCTCTGCACACTATTTTCATAACTATCTGGTGCTTTGCCAAATAAAAACTCTCAATTGCTATAAAATGTGGTAATATTTAAAATAGAAAGGCAATGTCTGTCTAACAACTTTTAGATATTTTAGTTATTTCATGATAACAGCTATTTTAATACTTTAGGCTAAAATAATCTGAAAAAACCAAATGAAGAGAATTAAATGATAGTGTTAAAGTTAGGTTAATTTAACTGATAATGGTAACACATTTTACAAATAGCAGTCTGTCTGTTTGGAACATATAAATCTGAGTCTGAAGCAACATTAAAAATAATCTGTGATTGCCCATTTCACAAAATGCAAGCCCTCTTCCTGGCTGTTTGCCAGTTTTAATTTCACAGATGATGTGGTTTTCCAGGTTTTCACTGCATGACTCATGGAATGTGTTGTGTGATGCATGATGCAAAGCCACAAGTTCCAATTGTCTGAAAGGCTTTTGACTAATGATGGCTGGTGCACAAGTTATGCAACATGTATTCTTAACAGTTCTTATGTTTTCCTCTTGTATAAAAAATGTTAAATTTGTTTGTTTGTAATGCTAAGAGCTTAATAGGAATTTTCAAGTCTTAGGTTTCACAGTTTACAACCAGATGGGAGTATCATGTCACCTAATCTGACTGCCTCTTTATGTCAGGACATGTAAGTTTATTCAGAGACTTCTGACTGAGTCCCAAATTTCACTACAGTAAAGTTAAATGCAGTCTCTGGCAATTATTTTTCTGTTAACACAGGTAAAGGACAGAACAGCACTCAGTCTCATATCTGTCCTGGTATGTGCTAGAGGCTGGTATGTGCTGCTGTGTCGGTTCAGATCATTATGTTGGAAGAATGTATTTTGACATGATGTTCAGTTGAAGAAACCCACTTTTATATACTTGGAAGTCCACATTCTTTGTTGATGAAATGGTGATCATAAAACCATGGTCTGCTCAGCTCTGAAATTCAGTGAAGGCAGTAGTGGAGTTGTTCTGTCATTCTGTGAAAATATAGTGGAATAATTTGTCTTTCTTAGCTGCCCTAGGATGATAGAGCAAATACAATAAACTTCAAGAGCTTGTACCCACGGGAGTACAGGGTAATTTTACTTTACCTGCTTGTTCTGGTCTAGTATCAGTGTTAAATCACAGCTGTCTACCCAGCTGCTTGTTTTTCAGAATTTGCTTTTATTTATTCCTGTAACTGCTTCTCCTTTTCTTGGAGGCTGTGTGGTCCACTGAATCCAGTAGCTCCTTTTCCTTCTTTCCTCTGCTGCAGCATCTGCTGTGTGTGAATTTATGAAAGGGATGAACAAGTCTGTTGTTGCTGCCTGGCCTTTTGTCTTTCCTGGTACTTTTTCACTCAATGTCTTTGGTATAAACATCTTGAAAATTTGACAACTGAGCAGTCAAGCTGCTGGGTGAACAGTCTCTTGTTTTTACATGATTTAATTTTTAATTTTTTTTTATTACTCTTAACTATTTCTCCAAGAGGAATAATGGAAGCTCAGTTTAATGTTTTATTTGCTTAAAGAATATAACAGAAACAAAACCCAGAATCCTTCTGTCATACCCACATAATAAATTCGAACTTCTGAATGAAAATTCATTATTCTCCAAGAATAAAAGTGACATTTAGTGAAATAAATTCCATACCAAAGAGGAAGAATTTGAACTCATTAATTCAATCTAGATTTCTAGACCCATTCCAGAGAATGTAACATACTCTTAACCTACCTTGAATCTGTTCATGTTTTCCATGACCAGAGTATTCTATTAATCCTGTAGTTGAGGCAGAAAGATAGCAGTTTTTTCACATTTCATTTTATTTTTTAAGAATGGCAACTAATAACTAATTACTGAAATATACTGCAAATAGAGCTGTGGTAGATGTGGAAAGCTGTTCTAATAAATTGTAGCAATAATAAACCAATGTTAAATTATGTAGACTTTATTCAGTNACCCAGCTGCTTGTTTTTCAGAATTTGCTTTTATTTATTCCTGTAACTGCTTCTCCTTTTCTTGGAGGCTGTGTGGTCCACTGAATCCAGTAGCTCCTTTTCCTTCTTTCCTCTGCTGCAGCATCTGCTGTGTGTGAATTTATGAAAGGGATGAACAAGTCTGTTGTTGCTGCCTGGCCTTTTGTCTTTCCTGGTACTTTTTCACTCAATGTCTTTGGTATAAACATCTTGAAAATTTGACAACTGAGCAGTCAAGCTGCTGGGTGAACAGTCTCTTGTTTTTACATGATTTAATTTTTAATTTTTTTTTATTACTCTTAACTATTTCTCCAAGAGGAATAATGGAAGCTCAGTTTAATGTTTTATTTGCTTAAAGAATATAACAGAAACAAAACCCAGAATCCTTCTGTCATACCCACATAATAAATTCGAACTTCTGAATGAAAATTCATTATTCTCCAAGAATAAAAGTGACATTTAGTGAAATAAATTCCATACCAAAGAGGAAGAATTTGAACTCATTAATTCAATCTAGATTTCTAGACCCATTCCAGAGAATGTAACATACTCTTAACCTACCTTGAATCTGTTCATGTTTTCCATGACCAGAGTATTCTATTAATCCTGTAGTTGAGGCAGAAAGATAGCAGTTTTTTCACATTTCATTTTATTTTTTAAGAATGGCAACTAATAACTAATTACTGAAATATACTGCAAATAGAGCTGTGGTAGATGTGGAAAGCTGTTCTAATAAATTGTAGCAATAATAAACCAATGTTAAATTATGTAGACTTTATTCAGTGTATTAGAGTTGTGCTAGATTAATATCTGATAGATTATGTCTCATCTTTCATGTACATACATAGTTTAAAATAAAATTACTTGGATAAGGCTTTTTTTGAAGAAATTCCAACCTTATAATTCCTGACAAATTGTGACAATTTCTTAAAATATTCATTAAGCATGTGGTCAATCCCCTTATGTAACACCTTCTAGTTCCATGATCGGATATTATATTTTTCTTTTAAAGTAAAATGATAATTTTTATTTGTAATTTTATTATCTCAAACAGCCTTGGAGCTGTCTGAATCTGCTTCTGGGTAATTTGCCATAGGTGGCCATACTTGACCTCCAGAGGTCCTTCCAAGCCCAGCCATTCTGTGATTGATTAAAAGAAAGATACATGATAACTACCAAAGAAGGAAATGTTCTTATTCTAATGATTGGTCACAAATCCTTTTTCAAACTATTTTATGACATCACTTGTACATTATAAACTTACTGCCCCCTTTTCACTTTTTTTAAAATCTAGGGGCTTCTAGATTCAAAATTACTCCATTTAACACTAAACAGATGTTAAATCTCTCTGCAGTGAAAATTTATCCTGAAATCTGCAAGTTGAGATGTTTTGGTTTTTTTTTTGACTTATATATTGAAACTCAAATAGTGCAGATTTAGACTAGACATGAAGAATAAATGTTTTACAATGAGGATGGTTAAACACTGGAACAGGTTACCCAGAGAAATTATAGACACCCCATTCCTGGAACTATTCAAGGTCAGGTTGGATAGGACTCTGAGTAACTTATTCTATAATTTAATGATGTAACTTAAGACCTTGAGAGGGGCAAGGACTGCAAGAAACAGCATCTTTTATCAGACAAGCTTTCAGGCAAATAGGTCTTCCTTCAGTTTTGTTCTTTCTGCTATGTAATTCAGGAAAGTCTTATTTGACCTCCGCACCCTCTCCTCAACCGTTACCAAGCATCCTAATGAAAGACATCCTCTGCATATAAACCTGTATCATTAAACAGACAGGCATCCTTTCAAAGGTTATCTTAGTGCATCAGATGATGTTAGCATTAGTTTTAGATATAAAAAGCAAGCTCAAAAATTTAAAAATGCCTATGAGACTATGGCTCTCAAGTTCTGTTAGGGAAGAGAAAAGAAGAAATTAGTAATAAAAGAATAAATATGTTGCATGTCTTTAAAAAACAAGCATAAATTACACTATGGGAAGATTTATTAGTGATTAATAATTCTGTAAAGGATGATGAACAAAGAAACAAGTGAATTTTGTTCAAATTCAGTGAATAGTTTCATTACAGGGGAAAAAGGGTTGAAAAATCAAGTTACTAGTTTCAAATTTTTGAAATTAACTAAAATTTTGTTTCAAAACAACATTTTTTTCTGAAATACATCCTTTGTGTTTTTAAAATGAAAAGCTAATTTACTTTAAATGAAGGACTTTACATTTAATTTGAAGTTGAATTAATACTTCGAGCTAAGAAAATCTAGATTTTATTTGAACCTTTAACTTTAGATGGTCCCAACTGGTCTTTTTTTAAGTTTAGCTACAAAATGATACTTTATGAAACCTATAATCTACAGACTCAGAGAACAGTGTTGTGGTTTAATGCCAGCCAGCAGCTCAGCCCTGCACAGCTGCTTGCTCACTCCTCCTGTTGGGACGGGGAAGACAGGAGAGCAGAAGTAGGAAGGCTCATGGGCTGAGATAAAGAGAATTTAATAGGTAAAGCAAAAGCCATGCACAGAAGCAGAGTAGAACAAGGAATTCATTCAGCAATGCCCACGGGCAGGAAGTTGTTAAGCCATCTCCAGGAAAACGGGATCCTTCACCTGTGATGATGACATGAGAAGACAAATGCCATCACTCCAAGCATGTCCCCCCAGCTTCCTTCTCCTTCCTCCCACTTTTCATGCTGAACATGAAGCTGTGTGATGTGGAATATCCCTTTGGAGACGTGGGATCAGCTGTCCTGGCTACTGAGCCCTTGTGCAGCCCCAGCCCCATCACTGCTTGAGTGGGGTGAGGAGCAGAAAAGGCTCTGACTCTGGGTAAGCCCTGCTCAGCACAAACTAAGTCAGCCCTCTGTTATCAACACTGTTTTCAGCTCAAATCTGAAACACAACCCCACAATAGCTGTGAAGAAAATTACCTATCCCAGCCAAAACCAGCATGCAAAGCAAGCATAAAGCAAGAGGTTGTTTTTTTTTCCAGTATAATTATGAGTTAACTTATTCTTCATAGGTTTGACTAGTTTATCAGCGAGGAGATAGGACTGAGAGATTTTGAAACCTGAAAATATCACAGTGATTACCAACTTTCTATCAAGAAATTTTAAGAATAATTTAATCACATATGTTTATTTTTTCTATGAATGTGGTGAATACTTTTAATTTCTATTTTCTATGTTTCAAAATGTTTTCACTTTAAAATTTCAGATATCTCTGATTTTAGTGCTGTTAAAATCAAGGTTTTGATCTTTTACTCTGCATTTTATGGCACAGCTGTGGCTTTAGAGAATTCTGCTCAAGACCAAGAAACATTTTAACCAATATGTACAGACAGGAAACAGATGCTGTTCCAGCTCTGAAATAGGCCTAATTTGTTTTAAATTAGTGCCCATATGGGTATAATCCACTGCCTTCTGGCCTAACTCAAGGCTTCCTTTCTCAAACCTGCTGTCACATGAGGCCTGCAAGGATGGAATTATAGAAACTAAACTGAAGCATGTCACTGTTGCTTGGAAGCAAGAAGTAATCCAGTTTATGGATTATACTTAATGCTAAACTTGCAATTTAATATATTTGAAGGAGTTTTTCTGAATGGAATAGGGAGAATAAGGTATTGAAAACATTGCTGTACAGAAGTATCCCAAATGTGTTACAAACAGAATTATGAACTTCATAGCCTAAAATTAGTCCTTGCCTTCTAATTTGTTTTCTTTGTTTATTGTTACAATTTAGTATGCAAATCATAATGATTATTTTTCACTGTAAAGTTTAACTGCTGTGCACAGTGATCAGCACGTAGCTGACTAGAATGCTCTGAAAACTTTTTATTAAATATTTCCATTGTACAGTTTATCTGATGAAACATTACTTTTCCCCACTGAGAGCACAACCTGTTCTCTTTTTTTCTCTTAATTCTAAAAATTCCTCTCTTAAACACACATAACATCCATAGCTTGAAATTAAATTTATTAAAGGAATATTCCAATTTTTAAGTTGAAATTGAAAAATTAGTAAAATTTAGAAATTTCTACTTGAGTTTTGTGAGTGTTACTGCAAATTGAAATGTTTTGCCTGATTTTACAATAACAGGTTTTTATAACCAGTTATTAAATATTTTTTAAATTTACTTAGATTAAAGGAAACATTTAGATTAAAGGAATTCGATATGTTAGAATTTTATGTGCCCTGTGATGTTCATTAGATCTAGCAGACATCTTTCTGTGAAGGAGCAAGACTAATTTGGCTAAGGCACAAGCTGTAGGGTGACCTGAAATGGAAAGTAAAATTTTAGGCAGAGTGAACATGTAGATCAAACCTACCAGAACTGGTGTAAGACCATAAGTGTCCAGAGAAAGAATGAGAAAAGCCAGGAGTATTATATGGAGTGGGGGGAGGGAAGCAAAGCAAGAAAAACCCCAAAACAAAACCACAAAGAAACCTTAGGAAATCATATTATGTTACTAAGATAGCAAAGACTTAAGAAAGAGGGTTAGAGTAAGAAATTAGTGGTGCTCTTCAAAGTAGCTAGGTTTTTTTTTAAATAATCTAAGAGCATTTAATATTTATGGCTCTGATGGGTCTCCATTATGGCTGACAGTAAGTGTTTTGTAAGTTGTTACCTTGATTTAGAAGTACATTATCTCCTTAATTTTGATTGTAGCATCACTGTAACCTGTAATTCAGAATTGCAGGTTTCATCAAAAAATCTGGTGTTTGGTATAATATAGATCTGGATTCATCAAGTGACATGATATCTGCATCTTTTTGCACATTTTTGAGTTACATAGTTTATAGATCAGACACTGTTTACAAGTTCATAAAATATCACTGCACACAGTTATGAAATGGTGAACATCATTGTTCAGAGAAAATCATAAGGCAGAATGTCATCATAAGAAAAAGGTTTGATAGGAAAAAGGCTGGGAAGTATGGAAGAGAGGAGACCTTTATGTGTATGCTAAAAGCAGGCACTGAGAAAGAAAATTCCTTTTACAGCAAACATATGCCTGCACATTCTGGTTAGTAGATCATGGAATGATATTTGCTTAATATGCCCAGAGAAGGTTCTGAAAAATAAGTCATGTAACAGGCAGGGTCCAGGGCTGTGACCTCAAACTTCAGGTTATTCTGCCAGCTGTGTTGAAAATATTTCCATATGGTTACACTGACAACTCTACCATAAAACATAATTCTTTGATCTCTGTTAGTTTATGCAATCAAGTGGGTGAAGAATGTTGGTGTTTTGTAAAGATTTTTTTAAAAAAGAAATATTGTCAGTATTGAGAATTGGACTTAAAGACAAACTAATATTCTGGCTGGCAGCACCAGGCACTACCATGAGAGACTGGGTTCAGAAGCCAATTTGAGGACATATCACAGTTTTTCTGAAATTCTCTCATTCTCTTTTCCATGAATTAGGATTTAAAATTTGGCCTTTGACCAGGATTGATGGCTAATCATGAATGGTTCTGTGTTGGAAAGCTGCATGACAAGTAAAGTAATTTAGAAATGCTCTATTTTTTTTTCCATTTGGCAGTCAAGGTATAATAAAATAGCAATTTCTTGAGTCTTATCAGGCAATAACTAAACTGAGGAGGTGGATATATGAAAGTATCTCCTGGTGAGCCATTCTAACCCTGACATACTTTTTGGGTTGCTGCAGAAGAATGAGTTTGACATTGTCACCAGTGATTTGTTCTGTTTTGCAAAGCAGGCAGCTTGGACTTAAGAGATACTCTCAAGTCTTACTAACAAGACCTAGACTGCTCTTTACTGTTAAATTTTAATGGATTTCCAGTGACAGGAATATAAGAAGATATTTTTTCTGTTACCTCTTTTACATATGAAGATCCATTTTTTTTTGCATTTTGGAAGGCCAAGAAACTGTTGAAATAGTATCAATGTGTGCATTACAGTAAATGCCACCAGGAGGTTCTTGCTGTTCCTGATTCCAGTTCTGCTTCTTGTTGGGAAATGCAACATGATAGTCATATGTTGGCTGGCTTGGCTTCTCGGGGTGATTTCATTCTCCTGACTGTGAATCTGCCACTAGTGGCTTTGCCATATCATTCAGACATGAATCTTCAGAATAAACAGATATGTTAGGGCCTCTTCACTTTCGTAACTGTAACATAGAAACCTACCAGAAGTTCTATCAATGTCTTTTAATTTGTTTCAGAGGACCATCCAAAACAGAAATAGTAATAGAAAATGAGCAAATGCTGGACCAAAAATGGCTGAATCTGCGCTCAGACTGGAAGAACAAAAATACATCCACTTTACATGCACTTCTAGTGAATGGGTAAGTAGCAGGTAGAAAAAGACATATTTCACTGCTGTGGGCGGTCACTTATCAATGCAGGATGACAAACTCCTTGGTGAGCTCTTTCTATCCATGGTATCTGTGTAAAAATCCAGCACATACTCATGTAAGTTGTTAAGATACAGTGTACAGTTATTTTAGTATCAACAACCACTGCAGTCTCTTTTGAGACCATTTTGTTCCTCAGGGGCCCGTTCTGGTAGATTAACAGCATTTGAGTGATGTCCTTGAAGCAACAGGACCAAACACCTTCATTAAATCTCTGCTGAGCGAGAAAGTCCAGCAAGTACTATATAGCAAAATGTACAGCAACATCTCACCATCCTCTGCAGCCCATGTAGTCTGGATTCATTAATTTGGAGCAACCATAGCTTCTTCAGTAGAGGCTATATCCACTTACAGTAGGTTTCCTTAGCTCTGGCTTCAAATGATGGTATAGTTCTTTTAATTAACCCAACTAAACAGGGTTCAGTTACTAATGAGAAGCCATGATCTCTTGGTTGAGACTGTCAAAGTGTGACTTTGAAGAGCCAGTGAAGTAGAAATCCAGGGCAAAACTGGGAGAGCCACCTGATCCCCACTGGCAACTGCATTCTTCAAAAAGCAGATTCATGGTTTCCCTATTTTCTTTTACATGCCCAGGAGCTTTCAGAACATCCTTCTTCCATAGAAAATCCTTCTGTCTTGCAAGAAAAGATTGTCTTGGGTAACTGCAGAAATACAATATTTTGTTGTGAAGACAAAAATCTGAGGAAGAAACCTACCTTTCTTTTGCTTGGCTCCATTATTTCCTATACTCAAAGTTTTCCCTCATAGCAGAATACTAAAGACTGTGCCTGGCAAAGACCTAATTTTGCTTTCTTACATCTCAATTTTGTACCTTTTTTGTTTTACGTTGGTATTTTCCCCATTCCTTTAAGTTAGTTTATAGTTCTTCATCTAGAAGGGCCATTACTGAATGGTGCCTGATACTTGAAAGTTGTCTTTTTAACTCTTTGATTTTCCTTTCTCGCTGTCTTTTTTCCTCTAGCTTAACAGTATCTAAATGCTTTTCTCCAGAGTAATACAAGAATGGGTTGTGATCCAGAATGTGAATACAACCTTGGGTTGTGACCAGATGCAGTGGCAGATCCACAATCATATTCTGTTCAGTCACTAAAGTGCAAAGCAGAAATTTCAAGATACTTTTTGATATTTTTGAAAGAGGTCTTCTAGGAAACATATGAAGTAATGGATCTGAAGGCTCTGAGTTACAAATTCGAGTCACAAAGTGCAAGTTAAAGGAGGGAAAACATCAGTAATGAGGATTGTTGTTAAATCTGTTGCATAAATGAAAGTTGCATGTAGGAAACAGATGTTCCAATTCCCCTAAATTCAGAAAATGGATAACAAGAAGTGAGAAGCTGAGGGGGAAGGGTGCATGAAGGGTGAGGCTGGTTTTGTTTTGGCTGCATCAGGCATCCAGTCCAGATGACTGGAAGTGGTCTGAGCCCTGCAGTCTAGGTGTATTTGTCTGGGTCAGCTGCAGCATGGAAAACGTTGGTGATGTGGAGTATTTTGTATGTTTAACAGAGTTGCCAGGCTTCTGGACTAATGGGAACTTGGCCAAGAACTAACGAATACACCACTAAATCATAAAGTTTTGATAGGAGGGAACAGCACAGTGCAGGCAATGCACATATAAAAGCTTAACGTTTTTTCTTTAGATCTGGCTATATGGTAAGTCAAAGAAACAAGTGTAAAACATGAGCATGGCTGGTCTCAGTTCTATTCCATATATTTTCTTTGCCTGTCAAAATTGTGCACAAAATTTTACTTTCTGAAATTGGTTGCCTATCTCTACTATCTTTAGAATAATAATTTTATGAACTGGATTTTCAGGAAGAGAAATAGACTGGTTTTCACAGTGTATGAATGAGGTATGTGCAATGTAAGGGACAAAGATTTGGTTAAATTCCAGATTCGAGGTAATCTGGTGGGCAGGCTGACACTGTTGTTTTGCCCACATTAGTATCTATGACTTAACATGAAATGCAGCCTCTTTTTAGGTGGTTGCAGTTTTAAAGATACTACCTACCTGCTGGGATTAAAGTCTGAAAAGAATTACCTGGTGAAGAAATGGCCTGTGTATCCAGTCCAGTGTAGCTCTGCACCTGACTCAGAAAAGCATGTACACACTGGGAATGAAAGAATTGTGGAAATAAAAAGGCAGTCATCTAGTTGGGCAACAGTGCTTGCTGATTCAACTGTGATTTCTCCTCCCTTGACAAAAAAAGCCAATTCTTCTCTCTCTTATCTGAAGATTTTCAACAGAAATTATAAGTTGTTTTTGTTCTAATACCTACTTATGCAGACTTCCTGGATTCTTTTAAAATAGCCAGATTCTTAGGGCATGAAAGATCATTTGTTATCAAAGGCATTTCAAAGAAAATCCTGTCCTTTGACTGTAAGGAAGAGGAGACTGGCAATCTGTGCTTTCAGGTGCTGTAAATAAGAACTGGACACACTGTGCATCCCAGCTGACCTCAGAGCTGGATCCGTGCCCAGGGAGCAAGGTAGTCTGCAAAATATGTAACACCTACTCATGAAATGTATTGTAAAGCTAAACTAATATTTTGAATTATCTTCAGGCAGATGCTGGAAACCATGGATGATCTGGCATAGGAAGCTCCTTGAGTTTCTTTTTACAGTTTGAGGAAATTTTTAACAGCTGGATTACAGCAATGAATACAATACCTGTGCTGATTTTCAAATTACCAAAATTAATCTATTAATGAGATTTCCACCATGTTTTGTTTCAATATTTAGACAGACGTGTCAAAGCAGAAGCAAAGTGGCTCTCTTTTGCACTAAGGAAGGTAAGAGAGAAGTGCTTATATAATAGTTACTTTTCAAAATGTGTTAAATCACTTTAAAAATGCAGATATTTGGTGTGGATTTATTATGAAATTTTTACTAGTTCTCTGCAACATCCAGTTTTGCACTGGGTTTATTTTTCTCTACTCAGTTTCATCAGCTTTTCTTATATTTTGACTAGGATACTGTGTGTTAAGGTAGCCCATTCTTGATACCACAAAAGGAATTTTGTCAGCAGTTAGGTTTCAAAAAGTGATTTGATAAAACTTCCTGCTGAAGATATCCTTAACCAGCAGAGTGGTTAGCAGATTATCTGCCTGGGAGTTTAAGCTGTGATCCATTTGTTAAGTTCAAGGGGACAGAAGAACCTGAAATAGAAAGTTGTGGACTAAGTCTGTTGGCACAGAAGGTTGTGCAATTTTTAGTGGTTTGAAAATGTATAAATTCTTCATCTGTGATGACATCATGTTCTACAGACAAGGAGAACTTTGCTGAAGTATGCTTGAACTACGAAGTAGCTTGAGTCAGGGAAAAGGAATTACAAGACAGGAGCTAAATGTGGGAGACTAATCAAAATATTTGCTACTCGTCAGAGAAAAGAAAAAGCTCAAAGGAGCTTTCTAAAAGCTTGTTGAAGGTATTTTGTTCTGAAATATGTTGCTTACTCTATGAAGTTAAATGAACGCAGTAAGAATTATAATATACAAATAACCATTGCTCCAGTGTATTTCTTCAGCACTAAATTCCCAGACACATGCAATGGCAGCATATCCTTCCTTGGGATGCTAGTTGCAGAAACTGGTGTTCTTTTGTTCTCTAAATTAGACTATATTAGAGTATAAACAAGATAAATAACAAGCCTGGCATCTTTCAAATCCAGAAAATAAAGTGAAACAAAAGTGAAGGATTATTTTAGAGTAGTACCTGGCAGGTGGTAATCTGGTGTAATTTCTACTGGAAGTGCAAAGTGTAATGGACAAAGTACTAGAATGTCTTCAGATCTTTAAATGTTAGTAATTTCTGCAGGCAAAGTGACTTTTTTTGCTGTGTAACTGAGTAAACGGCAAGACATTAACCTCACACCTGACTTAAGAAAAACCTTATTATTGCTGAGCAGATTTTCCAGAAGCAATTCTTCTGGCTAATACAAAGTAAGCCAAACATGTTGCTAGCTAGAAGGGAAAAGACATCAGGAAACCTCCTGAGTGAAAGGGTCCTGGTTAATATTTCAGGCTGATCCAGGCAAAACTAATAACCGGAGAGCAAATCCTTTGATGCAAAAGAATGCAGAAAGTGGCCGAGTGTTTGATAGTGCTGCATGGACGGTGATTGCTTCATTTAGTGCATTGTTTAGCCCGATTTTTGGGGACTGTTAACCCCTCGTGTGCCGAGCCGTTCGCACTAACGCTGCTGTCCCCGCAGAGTGCGGCCGCCGCCCCGCCGCCCGCATGAGCAAGAGGATCCTGGGCGGCAGGACCAGCCGGCCGGGGCGCTGGCCGTGGCAGTGCTCCCTGCAGAGCGAGCCCAGCGGGCACATCTGTGGCTGCGTGCTCATCGCCAGGAGATGGGTCCTCACCGTGGCACACTGCTTTGAAGGGTGAGGGGGCTCAGATGTTTTACTGCTCCTGTAAGCTTGCACGCGTGAATTGCCAAGTCCTTCCCCCTCTACTGAGCACAAGGTACCGAGCACAAGGTACCGAGCACGAGGTACCCAGCACAAGGTGCCCAGCACAAGGTGCCCAACACAAGGTGAAGACCCTTGCAGAACGGCCAGTCACAGAGACCTGGTTTTAGGAGACTAAAAGAGAAAGCGAAAAGGGACAAACCGCCACCAGCTTAGGTTTTCACGTGTTTTAATATTCATTGCGGGCGTCTCTACTGATGAAAGCTAAATGAAAATGTCCTGACTTTCAATAGGAAAAGGAAGACCAAAGCACTAATTCTACAGCTGTCATACAACTGCCGTGGGTTTAAAAAGCATCCTCTGTACCAGTGTAGTAAAGACCTTGAAAAAATGCTGTGGCCACTGGTAAAAAGAAAAATGAGTATTTACTCACAGTGCAAATTGCATATTGAAGTCACTGCCTTTTCTTTTTATATGGTCTGCCCTTTAATTAAGATGGCAATCATTAACAAATCAGTATTAACAACTAAGTGCCTTCTGGTATCAGGGCGTGGTGGAGGGATGGTCTGGAGCAGAGGATGTTTACATTTCTTAGCAATTGTTTTGATCATTACCAGCTTTTTGGTGCTAACCAGTATTTCTTTTTGATGAACCACAGATTTCAGAGGGAGGTTTATTACCTCATTTCTTTTGTCTTGTACCAAAGTTTTTTAATTTGGTTTCTAAAGAAAATTTAAACAAGTGTTTTCTGCTGTAGTTAGCAAGTACTTCTCTGGCATGTGGTTGCTTAATCCTGCTTTAAACTGGTGCTTGCTCACTGGAAATTACTTTACACTGCACTAAACACTTTGTGTTTAAGCCAGCAAAAATTCTATGTTAAGTGAGATTCTCTTGAACTGATATTTCTATATAATGTTTGTCATTCCCTTTTCAGTAAAAATTTACATTTTTTTCTTTCTATTTCTGAAAAACTGAGTTTGGTGTTTGTCCTTTTAAACTAACCAAACCTGTGCTAAACCTGAGTAATATAAACAAGATTGCTGTATTTTATCAGATTTTGGTCCAGAAGGAATATCTCTTTTTTCTCCATCTATTTTTAAATACACTGCTGGAATATTTCCAATCCTTTGGAAGAACACTTTCTGGTGATCTAAAATAAAGTGTAGGACAGAGGTTTATCCTTCAGCAATATTGGACTGCTGTTGAATTTCCTGGATAAGATTTTTCTCATTACTGAAAGATAAGCAAACCAGCTGTCACATTATAAAGTAAAAATTCTCCCAGTTTTGTCAAATGCAGAAAAAGTGCCACTACATTTTGGAGCCATTCATTTACCCCTCATGTAGAGCTGTGTAGTATCCCTGTGAGCTCAGAGTATAACTTGCTGAAAGTTTCTTTTAAGTTTATATTCTAAAGACTTTCAAGTACTAAGATATTCTGGTCTAATAATTGATTGAGATGTTATATGAACTTTTTCTCTTCTGCCTTTCTGAAAAGATTGGGGGGAATATACCCAGAAGCCCTGAAATCTTGGAATTTTTCATTTGTAAGAAAAAATTATTTTTTGTAAGCTTAATATCATCAGTAAGACCATTCTTGATGTCACAATTATTTTTTTTTGATATAAAGTTGTTAAAAAATTCTCAAACCAACCAGATAAGACAACAATATGAAGAGATTTTAAAGTGCTGTGGTTCTTTATACGAAATACTCCATTTTGTGAAACTCCCATGAAGTTTGGAATACAAAACATGAGGACCACATAAAAACAATACAAATAGTCATGAATACTTGTAGAAGGCATAAATAGAAAGAGCTGCATTAAACATCCTTCATGAGGATCATTTGTGAGTTTTCTTATTATAATCCCCAGAGTTTTGTCAAGATAATTTTGAAATGCATTACATTAAAGCATCCAAAACATTTGAAGATTTTTTTTAAATATATGTAGGACAATGCATTCTGGCTGTTTATTTCTCTAGGCAATGCTATTTTACAATGGTCATAAACACAATAGTGTGTGAATATTCTCAGGACTTAATTTCTGTAACTTTATGGAACAGCTCACAAATTAATCATGATGCTAAAATGACCATTATAGTCTGAAATGCCAGAATTTTCAACCAACTCTTACAGTAAATGTAGTCTTGATTTAGCAACCAAATCTCTTTACAAATTACAGGAATTACAATCCTGTTGAGCACTAGGAAAAAGCTGAAATTTTGCCTGTTTTTACTTACACTGCTTTGAATAAGCTTCAGTCCTGTCAAAGGTACTTAGTTACATGGAGTTGTCGTTCAACAGTTGTGAAAAATGGTGACTTTTTTGAGAGCTTTTAGGATCACAGAATAATTAGAAACCACAAAGAACCTGCAACTCATCCTGTGACCAGTTAGGATCAAGAGATTACAGCCTTGAAGCCTTTCATAAAATCTAGGCTTTTCTGATGTGTCTCAACGGACAATAGTTCAGGGCTCCCCCTTGTATCGTATGTATCATTGCTTTGTGGTCTTGTATGTGTACCAAAAGAGTCTCAAAAAATTTTAAAAGTCAAAGTAACCTTTGATCTTAAGCATAGAAAGTATACTTGGCACAGACTGAATGTTGAATAAATAAGGAACTTTTCCCATGGCTATCAAAAAAAAATTTAATTTACACAATAGAATTACTTCTTTGAGACTACTTATGGATTTCAACGGGACTTAACTGCTGTCAGCAGCAGACTATTGTACAATATTCCCACCCCAGTGAAATCTGTATGTGCCCACCACTGAGTATGTGAGCAATTCATGCTGGGAAGAATCCAAGGGATGAGTTTGACAGCCTTTAATACAGCAACTAATGCATGGTTACATATCTTCGGATGGAGTAAACTTTAATGTATTTGATTACAAGCAGGAGGGAAATGGAAAGCATTGACTTCTGTTGCTCAGATCTTTGCTGTAGGGAATAACATATAAAACATTTGTTTTCTTCTTGTAGTATTTGTATGCTTTGCAAAGTGCAGTGTGCAAAAAGGGACAAAAAAATATCTTGGGTATTTTAGCTTAAAAGAAAGACCTTGACTGAAATTTCTTTTTTTTTTTTTTNGGAGAGAAAATGCAGCTGTCTGGAAAGTAGTGCTTGGGATTAGCAATCTCGATCATCCATCAAGTTTCATGCAGACCCGACTAGTGAGGACCATCATCCTCCATCCACGCTACAACAGAGCAGTTGTAGACTATGATATCAGCATCGTGGAACTAGATGAGGATATCAACGAGACAAGCTATGTAAGACCCGTCTGCTTGCCCAGCAAGGACCAGTTGGTTCAGCCAGACACCTACTGCTACATCACAGGCTGGGGACACATGGGCAACAAAAGTAAGATGAGTATTTCTGTGACTTGTGAAAAACAAGTGAAGCTTCTACTGAACTAATCAAATAAGCGATACCGTTACACACTTTCATCCATGTATGCTCTTGCTGATTCTTAGTAAATACTAGGGAAGTGTAACTACTCTTGAAGGGATCATGCTCTGACTATAGCCTGGCTTTTTTAAGCCACAGCCTCAATTTGTGCTCCTGGCTTGATTTTTAAAAATGTTGAGGATCTGGAAACTTCTATCAAGAAAGTCCCCTGCATTAGTTATGATTTTACCTCCCTGGTATTGCAAAGGTATCACATCATCAGTCCAAGGGAAACACTCTTAGCTCAGTGAAAGCTGGAGGCACTGGAAGCACTGGCATACAGGCTGGAGGAACAGGGTCATGAATGATTTTGTATTTGTGACACAATTTATTCCATAATCACAAATGTTGCTTTTGTATCTCTGAACAGAACGTTAGTGTGTTTTCTTGTTTGGAGGCTGCCAGAATCCTTGACAAGAACTGTTGTGTTACGTAAATCTTTATTCAGGCAAAATGATTCTGCAGGAATAGTATGCAAATTAGCCTGGCCCCAGCACTTTTAGTGCACCAGCCATTGTGCTTCTTCCTTTGCTATTATTATAGTAATTACTAGGGATGGCTCTTCTGTAGGCTGGGTAAGGAGATCTTGCTTTCCGTATTGCTTCAGTGGAAACTTCAACTTGCAGTGGCCAGGTTAGATGTGGTAAAAATTAAATTGCACACTTGAATGGTAAGCTGTTTACTAGCACCTCTACCCATCTAAAAATATCTCTATATGATGTCAGGAAAAAAACTCCAACAGAATGTTTTTGCAGCACTGGTAAATGGAAAATGGTTTTCTGTTCTCTAATGTGGTTATTGTTATTTTAAAGATATGCTAGCAAGCATCAAAACCCACTGTGGCTACATAGCATTTAGTACTGCATAGCCTAGGTTGAAGAACTTTAATTATAATTTGAGCTTGGTCAGTTGCTTAGACTAGGAAGAAGTCTTCTATTGTCCCTTGAACATACTACAATAATTTCATTCGTTTCAATTTCCTGGTACATTCTGTCAGTCAAATTTACTGAAACATAACCAGAATGGCTGTGATCATTACAAAGTTTTACCATGACAGACACCAAGAAATAGGGAGGTCTTGCCATGGAACAGTGAATCAAACCTGTTGTCCACCTCTCTCACATTACTGTTTTCCAGCCACTACTGCCCCCTCTTAAAAGTCACAAATTGCATCATGTCAAGGTGCAAATGCTCTAAAAACAGCAAATGTCACACCATTCCACATGTGCTTAGTCTTTCACCAGAATGCAACGCACAGTGCTCTTTACATTTAATATATATATATAGAGCAATATTTATAATGTATCCCAATGGAAATGTTTGTCATACCTCATGGAGTTGTAATAGGTAAGTATTTGTGAATTTGTGTATAGTAAACACTTAATTCTGTTTTTCAGTGCCTTTCAAGCTTCAAGAAGGAGAGGTTCGCATAATTTCCTTAGAACAATGCCAGTCATATTTTGACATGAAAATCATCACCAGCAGGATGCTGTGTGCTGGCTATGAATCTGGCACTGTGGACTCCTGCATGGTAGGCTTCTCTGTACGGAGAAAGTTTCAACAAACAAAATTGCTTTCAGAAATCAAACTACTGTGATGTTAATTAGGTGTAGCATACTTTATTCTAGGAATGACAACTGTCTATTTACATACTTTAACCCAACTTTTATTACTACTATTATTGCTAATATTGGTGTAAACAACTTATATTCATGATAATGAAATGCTACTAGAAGACGCTAAGGTTTATCTGTATTAGTTTAATTTGTATGAGCCTTTTGCAGGTAATTTTTTGTAGAAATGTAATGGGTAATAGATACTGGTAATGCTGTGTGTCTGGCTACACAGTTCATCAGAGCAGCTGGTTTTTACAGCTGGGTTATTTGCTGAAGGCAAATGGCTGTAGGAACTGTGATACTGCTTTAAGCTTGACTGCTGGCCACGTGTATAATAGAGTGTTTTTAACTTTCCTGTTGCAGGGTGACAGTGGAGGACCACTTGTGTGCGAGCATACTGCAGGGCGCTGGACTTTGTTTGGTTTAACATCTTGGGGCTCTGTCTGCTTTTCCAAGGTTTTGGGACCTGGAGTTTACAGTAACGTGTCACATTTTATTGAGTGGATTGAAAGACAAATATACATCCACACCTTTCTGCTAAACTAACTCCAGATGGTAAGAACTGTGCTGACAGACAAAAGAAAAAAGGAATCAGCCCTTCAACACTGAAGGTTTTGCAGTCCAGAAACTCTGTGAAAAGGAGTTTCAAGCTCTGTCTGTTCTTGTGTGGAGCTATGGAATATGCATAGTATGTTACTGGTAGATTCTCTGCTCATGAATATACTTTGTGGTAGAATTAATAATCCTTTTGACTTTTCTTTTAACTGTTGTGGTGCTATTCCAAGCACTGCAAAAAGCTTAAAAGAAAAGAATCAACCACTTTCTGCCTTTCAGCTATTAAAACTAAGCAGTAGCACAGACTAGAAAAACTTTTAAAAATAATCTATTTTAATACTATTTAATTAGCAGCACATGCATTTTCACTCACTTCTTGTGATGAGGAAGGAACTTGGTGCATTCATATAGCACTGCAGGACATACATTCACAAGAACAACTCTCAACAGGGCCATACTACATGCTGGAGTGTCCGGGTGAGATTGGTGGGTTTGTACATCCATGTGGCACAGGACACATCAAAGCACACGTGCAGGTCTCCAAAGGTGTGTAGCCATACACTCCTGGCATGCCTGAGCTAATGCATTTTGTCCCTCAGGGTGATTAATTTGCATGGCCATAACCCTGTACTGTCCTGATTCCACAGCTTCTGTTCCCAGAGCCAGCTTGGGCAGCTCTTTGGGGTGATGGAGGAACCAGCTGGCCAACAGATCCGTAACTACCAGTGGAGGCACTGGAGACCAAAACTTTATTGTTCCGACTCTTTGGACAGCCTCTAGCACTTAATCTTCCATAGCTTCCAATGTCCTAATGTGTCCAGGAAACAACCATGGCTCAGCAGCACTACACTGATCATGGCAATTATCAAACCTGTGCCCCACTGGCTTTCCTCCCCACTTTGTATAATGTGTTCAGCATACAAAGCATGCACTGACCATCTCCAGCCCTCTAAAAACATGAGGGTTGGCAATACCACTGCAATGGTTTCCCCTCCTAGAGTCAGCTAGTTTAGACATCTTGTGAGAGATGGAAAATGCAGATTTAAAATGCAAAAGATGCAGCGTGGGCACTGTCACAAATATTGGGGAACTGGTTAATTTTTGTAGGTCTCTTCTTGTACTTTGCATTTAAGGTTTAATTTTGACTAGCAAGATAAAATATCTGGGAAAAATAATAATAATAAAAAAAAAAAAACAGAAAGAAAATGAGTGCTAGGAAGCTTGGGACGCCAGCTTCTGTTCAAGTGGGTACCCTGTGAATCCAGCCTAAGGCACATAATATCCCTCTCTGCTACCTCTGGCATGGCCCCATGACAGCATGGCAAGGCCTTGTCAATAGCATGACTGCCACATGGGGAAACATGCACTGAAAGACCTAACACATGGACATTTCAGGTACTATTAGTCATGCTGCAACTCATCTACATAGATCTATTGCTTTCATGAAGGTTTATCTCTTATCTATGAAGGTTTATCTCTGTATCTTCTTAAACATTGCTAACATTAGAATATTAGTCACACCAGACCACACTGTAGACATGAATATTAATAAATACTCAATATTTATGCTACAGATTCTGAAACTATTTAAGTGATTATTGAGTCACTGTTTCATGCTCGGAAACAAAACTCTTTGAGGCTTTGCTAGGTTTGATTGTTGGGGTTTTTTTTTTACTTTTAATACCTTAAGGATGTAACACTTAAATACTCTTCTTCCCCCAGCTTTAAATGAGAGAAAGCAGGTGTGACCATGTTTATCTAGTGCAAGTAGATTACAGCTGAAGCAGGTTATTGATGCCCTTGCCTCAAGGATATGGAGGCTGGAGTTCTCAGTCTTCACTTCAGCTTTCCTCTGAGGCTGGGATCTCTGTGGCTGTAGGGCAGAAAAGCTCTGAGTCCTGGAGCTGGTTATCAAGAGCTCCCCGAGGAGAAGGTGGTCTAGTGGTTGTTCGAGCCAGCTTCTGGCCAGGTCTGTTCCAAAGAGGTGCTGTTGCAGAATTGAACAAGCCAGCCTGGCTTCTCTCCACCAGACACGGCGGTTAGCAGCTCTGAAGGCTGTAAAGCACCGGAGTACATAAAATCATTCATGTAGGTATTAGCATTACCAAATGGTAACATGTAAGTACACATTTTAATTAACTGGATTTGGCCTGCCACCAGTTTCCAAACGTCCCTCCCATGAAATGAGGGAGAATCCTGCTTAAACATAAGGTCCAGCTTCATCCTATATGGGATCAGTCTGACGAAATTCCAGGCTGAACCCCATCCCAAATGGCTTTAGGAGGGAGCACTTGGGTCTTATCCTTTCCCACAACTGTGTCTGACACAACATTCCATGTAAAGAGGAAATTTGTAATTTTATAAATGTATTTTTATACTGGTTTTTTTAATGTGTGCACATGAAATAGGCAAACATGCTCCTCCTTCCACTGTATCAAGCCTTTTCTAGTGGCTGACATAATGGCTATGATCACAATTATGCTGTTTGTCTCACAGGTATAGCTTCCTTGTAAGGTAATGTTTGTTGGTTTTGCTTCTACCACAGCTGTATCTCCAAATGGAAGCAATGCCACTCAGTCAAGCCAATGTGTTTCTTTCTAGTTGTACTAATAAAAATTTACAATCATCCCAACCCCAAATTCTCTTTTGAAAATGTGTTTTAATCTTTTGAGAGACTAAATGATAATATGGAAGTATTAAGTTATAACTTTAGCAATAATGTCTAAAAAATAGCCTTCAAAAGGCATTTTTGAATCCTTAGCTGACTTTTATAGCAGCCTTGTTAGCACTGCAATACTTGTGGAGATTCTGGCACTGCTACCACTATACAACTTGCAGTTTCTTCTGTGTGTATGCTTTCAATACAGAATATTACCATGAATACTGCTGCCAACAACTACTCTGGACTTTGAAATCTGAAAAACTAAAGCTGCAATCAGATCTGCAGTCTGAATACATTCTGTTCTATAATTTTGCTCTGGAATGCAATTAATTTTAAATAAAAAAATCTCTTTCTACTTGTACATGGTATTTCAACAACATGTACTCAGGCTGAAATCAAAATAATAATAATAAAAAAGCTTAGAACAGTTAAAATTTACCTTTCTGCTGCAGTAAGGAAACCAGGACCATGAGGGAAAGAGTAACATAACCAGAATAAAACAGGAACAAATACAAAACTCAAACTGAAATTCAGCTATGGGAATGTTTTTAAGACAGTCACATTCAGAAGTTTCTCATTAGCCTCGGCCAAGAGCCAGGGCTGGTGGGAGCAGTGGGTTCTCTGCCTTAGCTGGTCCTCAGCCAGTCCTCAGCCTTGTGCTGCAGCCACTGTGGGGCTGTGGAAAAAACCAGCTCGGGCTAAACATCAGCTCAGACTGTGCCCCAGGTACAGACCAAAGCTCACTGTGCTGCCAAAATGCTCAGCAAAGGCTGTGGCTGACTGCCGCCTGCCGATGTTTAGCACAGGTGTGGTTGCTGTGAAAGAAAAAAAATTTAAAACATGTACTTTCTTCTGTAAATCAAATATTGCACATCAAAATCAGTTAAGACTGTTCTAGATGCAGCTACAAAGTTTGGGCCATCGGAGGTGGTTGTTCTGGTGTGTTTTAAAATTAAAGAAGTGTAAATCCTGTGCTTCTTTGCATGACACTGGGAAGGCACCTGTGAGATGCTCTTAAAAAGCTTATTTTCAAAATGGAAAAGTCAGATCTGCTGTGCCTAAGTGCAGGAGTGAAGAAGGAAGCAGGTGATTGTGACGTTTTCAGTGCTAAAAAAAATAATAAAGGGAACACTGAACTGTTGAGAAGCAGAGGGAGAGCAATTTGTTTCCACCCTTCATTTAGCAGTGCTTTAGTTATGGCCAATTAACATTTTGAAGTTTTCATTAAAGACTCACTACCCTCACGCCCCCTTCAGTAAAAGACAGCAAAAAGTCACAGCAAATGCCCTCAGGTATTTCTGCTGTTTGTCCACCACAAAAAAACCCCAAACAACAAACCCAACCCCAAAACCACCACACCAAAAAAACTAGCAATGACAAAAAAACCCACCAACCCCCAAAGCAAGCTTTACCCAAGAGATTATCACCCAGATTGATTGCTGAAATCCTCTAATAAAACACAGCCTGTAAGAGGACGATTTTAAGCAGTATGGAATACCAATATGCAATACACACACACACATACAAGTGTTATTTTGCACCACTTCAAGTGGTACAAAAGCACTTATAATCTCAGCAGAGAGAAGCAGTGTCCTCCTGAAAGTCTCACTGCAGTAAGTTGTGAGTAATTGAGTGACGATGCTTTTGAAGAGTCACATAATACCAATTTAACTGTCCCAGAGGCATCATGCAGCTGGTCTTGGGTCTAACAGATGTTTCTTCACATAGTTATTTTGATGCCATGGCTTAGTCAGAAGGTTTTGGAAGATCTTACTCTGAATACTTACAGCTTTTGTATGAAAAAAATGCAAACCCCTGACACTAAATGAGCATCTACCTGTCAAATCTGCTGGTAGGTTCTGCTTCTGCAGCAGAGGCAACAAGAGGGCAGGTCACAGGCTGGTGATGTCCCAAAACTCTTCTTCACAGTGACAGGGGGGACAGAGCTGAGGCCTGCACTCCCTCAGGTCACTGGAAGTGCTGGAGCTCCTCCATGAAAGGTCAACATTCTTCAGTCATGGAGACTTGTAAAACATGGACGAATCTCCTCTCAGTGGCCACAAGTACAGAGAGGCCGTGGATTTAAAGTACAGAAGAAACATTCAGGTCAGATAATGAAAACAAAAACAGTATTTGACTTTGAGGGCAGGAAAGCACTGCCTGTTATCCTGCTCTTTACAGCAGGATAACATCCACTAGGAAGAACAAGGGTGGAGCTGAGCCTGCCTCGGAGCTGTGGAGCAGAGTAGATGATTTCACTTCATCCCAGTAACTCTCTTCCTAATAATTCTGCCCTGGTACCAGCATGTCTCCCCACACAACCTGCTGACTGTTTTGCAGCCTTGCAGCTCCCATTTCTTGTTGAGAAAACTCAGATGTTTTACTTGGGAAATCTGGAGTATGCTCATGGCAAGGTGCCCTCCCACAGCAAGAAGGATGTTACAGACAAACATCTGAAAAAGTAACTCAAACCAACATGATCTCTTGGAGTTTTAATGTCTGCCATCACTTTCAAAGGTCTCCACTAACTTTATGTTAGAACTTACCAAAAAACTTTGTCATTTTTTTGAGCTGAATTAAAAAAAAAAAAAAAAAAAAAAAAAAAAACATACCATAGAAGCTAAAAATAGGAGNTCAAAAAAAATTTTCTTTTTTTTTTGACTAAAAAAAAAAAAAAAAAAAAAAAAAAAAAGTTCAGAAATGGCTGTCATCACTTTCTCCTTCCACTACTTTTCTTCTACAGGCTAAACAAAAAGTATATTTTCTCTTTTTCTCCTCACTAACACTAGGGATAGAGTCAGCCCTAATTACATTCTACCTTTTGAAGACAGAGCTGTTTTAAACATTTGGTAACATGTGGTGACCAGCATTTGAATGAAATCAGCATGCTCTCAATATCTGCCCTATGTAGCAGCAGCTGTCCAGACCTCACAGCATTTGTTTAAATTCTTTCAGAGATCTTAAAAGATGTGGAATATGTAATGTTGATCATTGATGTGGAAAGCTCATGGTTCAATTAAAAAGCAGAGCCCTTGCCCGAAACATGGTGCCTAAAAATAAACACATGAATCTTGGCAATTTGAAAGCAAAAACTTGTAGAAAGTAACAGAACCAAAAAATGAGCTCAGCACTAGTAAATCATTAGCAGCTACAATTTGAGGAAATCTGTTTATTTCAACAGGTGCTAGTGAACACAGATTTCCTAAGTTCCTCTCTAAATTGTCCATGCAACTTTTTGGGAAGGGAAGTAAAAGCTGTATTTTAGAGAGTCTGGAATCCAGAAGTTTCCACATGCACCTCAGCCACTTCTTGTGCAGTGTGTGAGGAGTGGGAAACTGGCAGAGGCCAGGACTCATAAATCTTGGAGATAGATGAGTAACAGCACTCAAATGTGAGACATGCAATGCACTATGCCTTCTTTTGAGCAGCCTTTAGAGACACTTAAGCTGATCAGTATAAAAGCCTGGAGGAATGCAAAAACACCTGAGAGTGAAGAGGAGTGATGTTATCAGCTAGAAGCTGCTGTTTTTAAGGGTAGACCTGCAGACAGACTGGAGCTCCCCAGTGCTGCTGGCAGACAATTTTGCAGTACAGGCATGAGGTAGTTTAGAGAAAAGACAGCCAGCCAACATCTGAATTGGGTGAGGTGGGAAAGAAGTCCATTTGGTGGCAGTAACATGAAAAGGCACATGGAGTCAAAATGGAGTGATGCAGCAGGAGGATGAACTGTCATGGAAAACAACAGGCTGCACTTAGGATTTGCTCTTTATGTGAAGAGGAAGGCGAGGGAGACATGTTACATATGTCTCATTTTGGCTTCTCTCTTATGGTTAAAATGGTGTTTGTCCATCAGTGAGATGGCCCATGCAATAGCCTGATGAACAAACTGGACCACAGTGGTTATACAAATTACTGTCTATACACACCACATGTAATAAAAAGTCTTGAACAAGCCAACCAGTAACACCACATCCCAGCCCTGCTGCTTACTTGTATTTCAGCAAGTGGTGAATTCCAGGACATGCTAAGGTTCTACGGCAGCAGTGTAAGGGAGCAGGCTGACTTAGCTGAACTGGATTCTGCAAATCCACATTCATGCAGTGTCCTGTCCACAAAACCATGAGGTGTTATGCAATGTTGTACATGCTAGAAATAAGCAGTAAGCAAAATCTACTGCATGGAGAAATATAAAAAATAATCCAGACATTCAGACCTTGAACATCTTCATAAATTATGGGTAAGTCTTATAAACAAAAAAGCTTTTAAGGAAATGTGTTCATCATCTACCTTGGCTGAAGAAAGCAAAACCACAGCATGGCATAAATCAGCAATTACTCCTCTGTTTAACCAGCTAGCATTCCAACTTTGTAAAATACAGTAAAGCATCTTCTTCACACAAAAAAGAACTCAAAATGGCTTTGTGTGCTAGAGATACAGCACTGCTGCCCTTTTCAGGAGCACACACATAGACTTTGGCACGTGAATTATTACCACCAAATGTAACTGTATTAGTTTTCTTTGATAAATTCAGTCTTTTCAAAGTCCAAGCCACTTGTACTCCCAGACTCATCCTGAATGTCTGGTAAGAAGGAGGTGTTCTTTACTAACCCATCTCTTGAACAGGTCTGAAAAGGTGTTTTAGATGCTGCCAAAACACTGTCAGTGCTTTCTTCCTCTGATACAACACCTGCAGCTGAAGGCACAGAAGTAGGTTGGAGTTCCACTCTATCATTCACATTGCACTCATTTTTCCATCTCTGAATTGTTTTCCTCTGCTCCTCTGGGGAAAGTCTGACAAGGTACTTGGCTCTCAACACTGGAGATGGAAACAATGTTCCTTGGAGAACTCTTATCAAATATCTACAAAATAAACACAGTTAAATATAAGCTGTTTAAAAGAAAACCCAAAACTGTTTCCAGTGACTAAAGGAAATCAAGCACCATTCAAATAACCCTGAAGCCTAGTTCCTGGACTGGAACTAGATGATCTTTAAGATCTCTTCCAACCCAGGCCGTATTTGTGATATTAGAACTGACTTAACTGGCAACTTAGCTTGGATTTAATCACAGA
The DNA here is from genome assembly GCA_013397195.1 of Hylia prasina. NCBI lineage: Eukaryota > Metazoa > Chordata > Aves > Passeriformes > Sylviidae > Hylia > Hylia prasina. The sequence continues at coordinate 457,288 of VYXD01013944.1, forward strand.
TTTTTGCAGTGAATTTTCAGTCAACAGGGCATCCAACATCTGTCCTTCCGTAAGGGAACTTCTCCTTTAAACCTCCAGTGAAAGCCCTAGTCTCACTCCCTGCATGCTAGAACCTGCAGAGGACCCCCTGGCTTCACAATGCCCCTAAGTGGGGGCTTTTCAGATCATATCAGAAATTAACATGGAAAAAAAAGTGTGACAACAGTAGTCCCACAATAGGCACTTCTGCTTCAAATCACTGGAGGAAAAAAGCTGAAATCAGCCCCAACAGCTATAAATCTTCTGAGGTGTTGACACAAGGAGAGTACATATGACTTAAGGAATATCTAAATAGTTTGCCTTTAATTCACCATGAAAACCACTGTTGTCCTCAAAATTGAACAGACACATATCAGAAGTAGTCACCAGGCTGAAACCTTTGTCCTACCGTGGCTCTCTACAGCCCTACCAAAAGGTCCCAGAACAGCCTTTATCTATTACTTTGTCATATAGGGGAGATTTACTGCGTGTGAAAGAAAAGGCTCTACTGTCACCACCTGAACCAGGCTGAGAGCAGGGATGGAAAGGGAAGAGGCCATGTGTTTCTTGCACCTCACAGTTTGTCATTCTGCTGAAGTGTGAACCAAAGCCATCAGTCAGACCAGATCAGTCATGACCCCAGTGAGTGCAGTAAAACTCTTGATGACATGCTTAACACACGGATCAGACACGTTCAAACAGTGGCCACTGCAGGCATCTATAGGCATGGCTCTGCCAGCTTTCCTGCTGGCAGGACTGATAACTTATGCAGCCTCTACTACAGCACTTGATCCAGAAAGTGTGCTCAGATTGTGTCTAATGATATAAAATTACATGTGGTGAGCAGGAAGCAGCACTTAATCTCCTCAACTTTTCTCAGTATCTGTGCAATTCAATTTCAAGTCTCATTCCTTCTGAAATGATATAAGAGGGAAAGAAAGACGTAACACAGAACAATGAATAATTAGCACTGCAGGCTTGTAGGCAACAGACTTGGGTTCACACTCAGCCAGTGAAATGAAGATAGCTGTGGCTACTAAAGAAAGCCAGAGGGTTTGATGAAGTCTCTTTCACTGGTTTTCCCATGGTTTGTTTTGCTCTGTTGGTTCACTCAGGTGTCTCCCTACTCAGCATGCTGGAGTCCTCCATCCTCATCCAATACTACTGCCCTTCCAGGGTGAATGAATTACTGAACTTGAACTTCACTGTGACAAAAAAATACCAAGACCCCTTGCGAATCTAGTCAGCATGCTTCCACACCACAAAAAAGCCTCTACATGCCCTCTTCATTCTAAATACTCTTGTACATATTAATGACATAAATTTCAAACAGAAAGTCATTTCACAAACTAACACAGACTAAGCGCAGTACTTCTTTATATATAGTACATGTCCAACTTTGGTCCCTAATTTAACTGATTTGTATATAAATTATGAACTCTGTGATTACAAAAATTGCTGTTTCTTTACCCTCCAGAGCCAATATTTAATATTATATAAACCACAAAAGAATTTTTTTTATTACTGAAATTTACTTGGGGAACTAAATGGCACTAAAAAGTTGTCCTCACATAGCTTGGTCTAACAGAGTAATGAAATTTTCATTTTTATTGGGGGATGCTAGGGGAAAATACCTCTAGCCAGAGATTTGTATCACTGACTCACAGAAAACTAATTTTAGTAACACCAGCAACCTACAATTATAAAAGAGAAACTCACCTGGGTAACAGAGCAATGCAAGTGGTCAGGAGGCAAACTAAGTAAAATATGGGGTCTGTCATGTGTTTTTCCATGATCCAGTAAAAATCTGATTGCGGGGTGTGGGTTTTGCAGGTTGCTCCAAAAGCCAGAGTGAACACAAAGTAAAATAGGATGCTGCCCACTATAACTACTGTATGTATCCATGTCTGCAATTCAGAAAAGGAAAGCAGTAAGATTTAAGTTGTAAAACAAAGACTGATACATCTGTATTTGCAAGAACATGCACACTTTTCCTCCAAGGGTGGCTGCTCAATATAACAGAGGATACATCTGTTCAGATAATAGTCCTAATTTCATAGAAAACAGGCCAGAAAGAATGGAGCGTTCTTTCTACAGTGTGTAGTTGTTCCAAACATTCAATTTTTTAAATTCTCATAAATTCATAGCTTTTCATTCTTTAGTGAAAAACATTTGCCTCGAATTACCACCTCCTCCACTGGCAGCACAGAAAGCTTTCTCAAGCAAATGGAAGTGAGATTTTTACATGACACCACACTTATGTATCTTGCTTGAGATGTTGGTCACCTTTCTACACTGGAGTTTTCTGTAATTTTACACCTAAATGGCTATAACAGCTGCTAAGAAAACAACATTGTCACTGGTCTGACAGCTTGCCAACATTAAAAAATGCCAAACAAAACACATTTAAGTAAAGTTTTCTAATCAGAGTGTGAATACACTCATGCTATATATATGTTCTCAATAAAGACGTTGTAATTATGGCTGTCAGACTCCCAAAAGAACAATGAAAAGACTGGACATTTCATCCATTATAAAACAATCCTAAAAAATATTTTTAAAAAGTCAAAGAAAAAACAAAACCCATTAGTAAGTGTCCTTCTACTATACCCATTATTGTATTTTCTTTAAAATTAAGCCAAAACCACAAGTATTACCCTTGTAAGGGCTTTAAATTTATCCAAGCTAAGGCAGATGCTTTAGCTTGTGCAGACTTAAAAACTGAAATAATGTTTCTTAGCATATTGGTTTTCCAGTTCTGGCATCAAAATACACCTCTGAGTTGTTTATCTTGGCCACAAAAGACCATCAATTCCAAGCATTCAAAATCAGCAATTTACACTGCTGTCTTTGAGATGCAAACTCTGTCAAGGAAGAAAGTTTGAGCAGATCACTGGTGAATTTTGCCATTTGCAAAACTGAACCAACCACCCAAACCCACACACCACCCTACCTTTAAAAGAAGCAGGATCATTTCACTATTTACAAATAATTCTGAGGCCAAGTTTTGTTAATTTTAGTCATATTTCTACTGGTTCCAATGACAGGTACATTAGGAGAGCTCACATGGTCACATAAATATAATATTTAGGGTTTGACCCTTTTATACTTATTGCTTTATATATCAAGATCTTTCTTCCCTTTAATTTTACTGAAAGCTGTATGCACATACTCTGTAAGGAATATACACTTTGGGAAACAAAGTACTCACCACAGACTTGCACTCAATGAGAAGGTGAAACAGCATTATGAAGAGTGCTGCTGTGTTTATGGGGTTTCCAAAAGAAAAAATGTCTATGTCTGAGCCACAGTAAGTCTGTAAAAGAAGACAGTGGTCAGCATCAAATATTCTTTATTTATAGTCCTAATACAAAGTGGCATGAATAATTTCCATGCCATACATAGTTGTACACACAGAGTTCAGTTCTGATCCAATAATGATCTTCTTAGTATACATTAGTATACTTAGTATACAAGGAAGTAAAAATCAAATACTTCATTCTGTTCTCTAATTTGCTTATATTTTAAGTAAGTCAAAATGTATAAATGTATTTTGCAGCCAGCACTTACAAAGTAAGGCACAAAAAAGCAAACGAGACTTTGGTAAAAAGCATCCAGCAAGGTTATCCAGAAAGTTGAAGGCAAGTAAGCCTGTGAGAAAAACATAAACAAATTGAAACAAATTGAAACAAATTGTTCATCCTTAACTAGCATTACTTTGGATATGGGGAAAGATTAACTGCAGAAGTAATTACAGTGAGTTTCCAAGTGAAAATGGCATCTTTTGTGTTAGAGTTATTAGAACAAAGATCTCCCTCCACACATACAGGCAACTGTATTTCATTCAGCAGCCAGCACTGGGAACTCTCATCTTGCAGCTGTTCCTATCGGAACAGATTTACCAGAGCCCCAGCAGAGTCCTAAGGAGGAAGAGGGGGCTGATGGACAGAGAAGTACCCTGCAGTCTACTCTCAGTGAATACCAAGTCCCACCTTCTCCTACCTCCATCCCTTTTTGTTATGTGTGCTGTTTGACTCCTCTGTGAGCTAATTTAACTCATCAGATGTGAGAAAGAAACTCACTTTTCTGCTGGAATAACACATTGCTCTTTTAGTGAGTTAAATCAGCTCCAGGGAGGACCTCATGGGATAACTGAGCTGGCACAAGGAAAATAGTTTAACTATATGGATGAAGAGAGAATGGGAAGAAAAGCAGGGAGAAGGGAGCAGCAGCAAACTGCTCTAACAGATCAACCACCCAGGAAACCATAGTTGCCTATGCTCTGGCTCAGCTATAACCCATACTTTCAGGCACTGAGACACAAAGGTGAGAAGTCCAAACATCCAGTCCTCTATGATTAGTAGAGAGATGGGTTTTCCCAAAGAGCCATTCACCTCTTTCAAGAACTGAACTGCTGTCTGGAGGTGATGTGGGAAACTTATTTGCCTTTCAGGAAAGTGCTTTAAACTACTGAAGATGGAAACCCATTTACTGTTCTATTATTTCCATTATAGCTTATACAAAGCTGTACACTTGTGATGTCATGGTGCAATATTGTGGCATTGCATCTTATTGCATCTTTTAAAGCATTTCTCCTTCTTCTATACTGTATTTAATTCAAAGCAATTATTTTTGTGTGCTTCCATGTGAGAAAGGAAATGATAACTCCAACCACAGAGCAAGGAATAATGGGATAGACAAAAGACAACACTAACAGAAGGGAATAAGAAGGAAAAGAAAACAATATATTATGTAATGCAGTAATTCTGACTATGTTGCTCCAAACCCTTCATCTCAGCACAGATCACTGTATTGTACATCTCCTGAAGATCACAACAAATCACGAGGCCTTGCAACATTTACTTAATCAAAATTCTCTGAATGACAAAGCACAGACCTGCTCAAGCCAATCTACAGAGGTTTAGATTGGTATCAAAAGAGTACTTTGTTTTTCAAAAATACTGTAAACTAAGCAACATAAAATATTTAAGGGTATCTAAAAACAAATGTAGAAGTCCACAAACAAGCAGAACAAATTGTCCATTCACTGTATAACCTTCTTTCCCTTCTAGACCAGACCTAAACTTCTGCCAGGTTATAATAAGTGAGACAACATTAGTACACAACATGATTTAGCTCTTTATTTTTTTTAGAACTATTTGTTAGAATAGAGTAGAATAAAACAGAATAAAATATTTCAGCTGGAAGGGATTATCTTGTCCAACTGCTTGACCACTTCAGGTCTAACCAGAAGTTCAAACATGTTACTAAGGGTATTGTCCAAATGCCCCCCTAACACTGACAGACTTAGGGCATTGACCACATCTCTAAGAAGTCTGCTCCAGTTTATGACCATCCTCTTGGTAAAGAAATGCCTTCTAATTATATTGTAGGATCTGATCATCGAGAAAATGTTGAGTTTTAAGGCACTCATATAGTCAATGTTTCCTCTCCCTGGACTATCAGCACCTATTTTGTTTCAGGCTCAACATGTCACTGCCTTCAACTGTTATAATAAAGATATTATTTAAATTATTAAATTTTGAGAAATACAAAGTTAAAATTATTCTAGAACTCATGCTAAGCAAAGCAGAAACCAGGAAAACCCCCACTGATTTATGTAATTTTGATTTAGAACTTACTGCCTCACTCCCTTCAGGTTTCTGTGCTAAATGTTTGGACAGAATTTACTAATAGACCAGGTATGATGTATAGTGTTTTCAGGTAGGAAGGCAAATTTCAGCACATACCTTAAGGTGAAAAGTACCCTGCCTGACAGAAGTTCTTTGAGGATTATTTGAAATTAATCTGCTCTGGCTCTTTGGCAGTTGAGACCTTTATATGACAAAGACAAAATATAGATTTCCCTTGTCTTGCTCAAACAAATCCCAGCTTGAGGAAACATGTTGACAGCTGACACAATGAATGAAATAAACGTGCTGGTAACAATGTTTATCTAGTACATTGCTTTACCTGAAGTCCTTAATATCTTTTATCATCCAAATGGCTGATAAGATTGGGTCTATGACTGAAAAGAACCTAAAAAATCTTTTGAAAAACAGGTTTTTATTTGTGCATATACTGCAAAAGCCTAGATACTTCCTAACAGAGAAAGTAAGTTAAAAAACAATGTTTGTCTGAGATGAAACATACAAGAAACACAGAAATGGCTCAAATGCTGACCATTTCCATTTGCTTCAGGCCAAGTACTCTGTAACCTACCACAGATTTCTGTCCCATTGTGTAAAGCTGTGGGAGTTCCAGGAGTATCTCTGCAGATATATCTTTGTCCAAGACACCATAAATGATGGGTGGCACCGATGTAAAAAGGAGATTGAAAAGAATCAAGATCCAGTAGTCAGTCATTGATGTGCCTGAAAATCCACAGAAAAACTGGTACCAAAACAGGAGGTTCACGTAGGTCTGAAAAGCCAAATATGACATGATGAAATTTTAGCCATTGAAAAATCCTTTAAAAACAAGAGAAAAACCAGCACGTCTTAGGTCTGGGTAAAGTAATCTGTGGAAACATTTCAAAATCAGACATGACTTGCTGAAGCAATCATGCTGCCACCATATTAGTAAAGCCCATCACCCACTGTTTAATCAAATCAAACAATGGCTTTGACTGGGAAATTTAGTCCAAGAAATAAGAGCCTCTGGTCTCTGCAGGCAAATGGGAAACTGAATTGTTTGACATATGCTTTTTGAGAGACCATTCACAATAGGAAGAGAAAAAAAAAAAATAAAGCCTCCCTAAACCCTACAGTGCTCAAAAATACATAAACTATCATTTCCCTAGAATGGGACAGCTACATACCACATTCTTGTAGAAGTAGTAAAGCACCATATTGGTAAGTCTGGTGTAACACCAGTGACCATGGACAAGCAGCAGCTTCCTGAGGTGTCTAAACTGAGAGATTGCAAAGTCACTTGCCATCACAGCCTGCAACACACAAAGAAAAGGATATGCTATAACCAAACTGTTAAAGATAAGCTTCAGTTACTGCCAACTAAGCAACTTAGCCACTGCTGGAAATCCTTATTTTGTAATTTTTTATACATAGTGCCTGCCAGGTTATCCTCACTCAGATATCCCCCTCTCCATACATGACTTTACAACTAACACAGCACAGGCAGGAATATGGCTGTCATCATTATTACCACACAAGTGCACAGAAATCACTGACACTTAGGCTGCTGATTTCCCTGTACAACATGAGTAATATGGAGCTCACTGACAGGCAGAAAACTGTTGTCTGGAGCTTGACCTGCAGCATTCAGCTTCTGATTGCTCCTGGTGGAATGCTGGGGCCTGGGTGTGAGGCTCAGGCTGCAAAGTCTTGCCGATGTAAGGGGAGGGACTGTGGAGCTATTGGATCTCCAGAGTACACTCTGAACTGATTTAAAATGGAACCTGATATCATTTGCAGCTGTCTTTGGATACACTACCTGCATGCCTTCCTGGCCAGATATTCCCACACCGGTGTCAGCCACCTGGATCATACTGACATCATTTGCACCATCACCTGTAGAGAAAAGAGGAAAAATCAAAACTAGCTTTGCTGGCTATGACACTGCTATGGAGGTGGCAGGAAAAGACAAATATCAAACTCCAGAGAGTTCAGAGAAATACATTTTTATGGCCAACACTGAAAACCCCTAAGGAAAACAGGATTAATAAGAGGAAGGCCCAACCAAACTGAGCTATGTTCTCCAAAGAGATAACAGCTGTTCCTTTTGTCAGAATTTAGCTGGCATGCTGCACCAGAAAAAAGGAAGAGAAAAAAGGTGCTTTAACTCACAGCCAGTCATCTCCCCTCTGCCTCCTTATTTTGGGGGGTTGTGATGGAAAGAAAAATGCTCTCACTTGCTGCTTTGCACGTTACTGTATTACTGTATTATTGATGCTGCTCTTACTGCTTTATACTGAAATAAGTTTATGGACTAAATTTGCTACTTCAGAAGACAAACATTATCTTATGTCAGGGACAGCTACAATTGAAAGGATTATCTTGCTCATAAAATAAATTTTGTGACAGATATTAATACACAAGTGAAGAGAGTGGCTTCTACTTCTTTTCAGAGAAAGGAGGATAACCACAAGACTCACCTACAGCTAATGTCATTGCCTTTAGCTTACTTCGCACCAGTTTGACCAGGACACTCTTCTGCAGTGGTGTGGCTTGGCAACAGACTACAGCCCGACATCTTTGTGTGAGTTCCAAGAAAACATTCTGTAGGCTGTCATGAAGCACATGTTCTAAAGTCCTTCCATCAATAACCAGGCCTGCATTGAACCCTTGAGCTTGGGTGGAGGGACTTGCAGAGACATTTCCAAGTTTCTCACTGGATTTTTTTTTGACAGAAGCATTCTTCTGGATGGCTTCTAAAATTTTACTCATTGCCAGGGCACAGGCATCCTAAAGACACAAGAAAGGCATCTTATGAAATACTGTTTCTACTCTGCCTCCTTTTTCAATTCATAAAATACGTATGGGCAAAAGATCAAATGTTGTCCTTGTATAGTATTTATCTTGAAAGGCTCAGACATGAGGCTGAATACCCCTTTAAAATCAGAAAGAATGCAGACTGTTAACAAAAGCGTCTGTGATAAACCTTGCTTAAGCAGATTTGCTTGGGTATTGCATTAGGAGAAGAGAGAAAAACCTAAGCAAGCCAGAAAACCTTCACAGACTAGCAGGAAAAGCAACCATTAAGGATTCTGTAATATAGATACAGCTTTGATAGAAAACTTTCTGCTCTCTGCCATGCATTACTGAAGAACTGGCCTTGTGAAATGTTTTATCTCATCAGAATCAATATCAGATGCTCAAAAAGTCTGTGGTATCAATATATGTAAAGCACATGCTACAGAGAAGAAAATACATCTTCTTAAATATTCTCATCATTTTACCTTGAAATGCAACGGTATCAAATCCTGTTTTTTATTTCTAAGCCCAATTAGAGGGAGGAAGAGCACTTCTGCAAAAAGGGGTTAGTTCTCACTGTCAAGTAAGACACTAATTTCCCAGCCAAGTAAAAGGAAAAGTGTTGGCACAAATCAAACTCCAGGCTTTCCTCAAACACAACTGAACTAAAACTCCTTTCTTTTTTCACTTTATTTGCTCCACAGTTACTTCTTGCCACACTATCTTTTATGGCATATACAAAATGTATTTCTTGAGATACATATAAGCAGAGAAAAAAACCAAAAACTAAATGTCTTAGAACAATCCTCAAAATCTGAGGCCATGTCAACTCCCTAGCTTACCACAGAGAGAAATTAAGAAGTCTATTCAATTAAAATAATTCATCATAATGTAGGGACTGTATATAAAGAAACAGATGTCACATAGAAAGGATTTCATATTTTACCCACAAGGAAGAACAATACAGAAAAAAGCAAATGTTCTTTGGTTTCCCAAGCAAACTACATTTGCTTTTCTGTATTTTCCTGTGGAATAGCCTTATTGAATTTTTCAGCAGAGAAGAAAATCTACTCTTCTACTCACCTTACTCTGTGATTTAAGAGTGAAGATTTGATCCTCTGGTTCCAGCAGTTTACAAGCATAGGCAATGTTGACAGCTGTCTCTCTCTTGTCACCTGTCAACATCCATATTTTTATTCCAGCTTTCCGTAATGCCTGTATTGTGTCTGGAACACCCTCCTGCAGGCGATCTTCAATGCCAGTGGCACCTTAATTTGGATAAGCAGAAAGATTAGTGCTGCTGTATTTCCAAACCCAAAACGCTCCAAGAGTGACAGGATGAGCTGGTTCTCTGTCTGCACCTACATCCCAGAACAGACATGCTACCATGACATGCTTGAAAATTCCTGAAAGCAAGCCCCTTGGCAGTATGAAGTCATTTAACCTCCTTATTTTCACTTCCATTTAATGTTAGGGCCAACCCATATTGCTTATTGTCACACCAGAGACACGAGCCTGCCATACAGCAGGTCTCCAAAGCAGGTTGACTTCTCTCTGCTGGCTTTAGTGGCAAAGGGTACCTGTATATCCTTAAAAAAGAATCAGCTCTCTAAAATTATTATCCCAGACTGCCTGCAGTTTACCTTTCACACACCTACAGCAAACGCTTTTGTTTCATTTCTTCACAGCTGAATGACCTTCAGAGGAATGGCTCCTGGAGAAGCATGCCTGACTTCTTTTCTCCATGTTATTACAGGAGAACACAGCACAAATACACCTGCACGAATGCAACACTGATACAAAATATGCCCAGAAGTGGGGCATCTCTGAATATTTGCACAAGCAGTCCTGTGACTTGTTACTATCATTTCATGTACCTGTTATAATGACATTTAAAAACTCTAGTGAAGACAGAAAAATACCCAATAATAACAATAAAAAACCAAAACCAAAACATCCCAAACAAACAAACAAACCCCAGCAAATTTTTACAAACAACAGGAGAGCACCATTTGTCTTCAGTGTGCTTTACAACTGATAGCAACTCACCAGTGAAATGTGTGAAAATTCAGGAGTGATGATAAATTCTAAGTCTGTAGAAAGTGATGTGTTACACAGATTGAGATTAGCACAGCTCTCTGCAAGCAAATTCCAGTTAAGAACATCATGGGAATTTTGCTGGGACTTACAGTATTTTCTACCTACCAAGTAAAGTTAGTTTGGTCTCAAGCCTCATGGCAGATTCAAGCAGCAGGTCTTCCCTCTTGTCAATGCTGGTTTCTGCCAAAAAATGATGATTTAACCACTCTGCATACTCTGCATCACTCATCACCTACACAGGGAGGGAAAACATATGGCATGTATCTGTACTGGGTTTCCAACACTGCATCAAAAGTGTTCTTGTGGTTACCTTTGCTGTCCACATCCCAAACCTACAAGTGCAGCCCCGGCAGTGCATTGCTTACATGCTCCAGGACATCCATGGATTTAGTACAATGTTCAGAGTGTTACATTACTTTGCCAGGCTACTCACTGGCACCCTGCAGGTTCCTGGGGCTGCCTGACAGATTGCCATTTAGAAAGGCAGGCAGGGCAATGGGCACAGTGCACTCTCACTACTGCTGCTCACCTGCAGTGCTGACACTGCACAGCTGGGTACAGCTCCATGGCTGTACAGCTACACAAACTGCACTATCACACTGCATAAAGCTTTGTAAAGAGCCTTCTCACCCGTTTCAATGCCTTTGGAATTTTACTTCTGAGCAGCTTTGAATTTAAAATGGAATCTCAGAACTTCACTTTAGTTGTGCATCCACAGCTTGTACCACTGTGAACTGTTTGTGAAACCCAGTAAAACAGGCGTGACTTAATCTGTTTTCTGTGTCTGCAATTCCATCCAGGGCAAGATTCACACAATGAGACCTGCTAATGACTCCTAAAGAAAAATCTGGCTATTTCACAAACCTTATTTTAAAATTAGGATGTTAAGATGCTTGGCACCCTAAACTGACAACAATTGTAATCTAACAGATGTCAGGAATTGATCTGGGATTTCTGACAAATTCCTTCTTACAGAACATCAGGATAAACAAAATGTGGAAACAGAAGAATCTGTTTAGGAGAAGCGATGTTTGCTCCATTGGTGATACCATTTGAGGCTGGTCACAGACTGCAAACATTCTACAAAATATACATTAAAAGAAATACCTTCTTAGCAATACAAAGAGTGCGCAGTCCTCTTCTGGCATAGTCATCCAAATGCTGCTGGGTTCTCTCTTTAATCTTCTCTTCAATTTCAGAATTATTAGTGTGTACTATCACAGAAAAACATGAGAAAGCAAATTAAACAGGCATGTTTAGGCTAAATTTAGCAGAAAATTTTGAAGCTCTAAACACATTCTTTAAGTAGCAAAATGTTAAAACTTATCATTCAGGAATGATAAGGGCAAGCAAAGAATTACAAGTTCTATAGATACCTTCAGATGCAGTTCTTAACAAGTCCATCACGACTGAGTCTGCACCTTTTGTGTACACCACCACTCTGTTGGAGACTGGATGCCGAACCACCACTGACATCCTTTTCCGCAGTGAATCAAAAGGCAGGATGTGCAGAAGCTGAAATGTTAAAGACCCCAGACCTGCAAAGTCTACAGTTACTTGATCTGGAGTCCTAGACTGTAAAACACATTTATAAGCCCTAGCAGCATGAACCAAGGCAGCTTCATCTGGACTCTCAGCTTCATAACATAGTTTTGGTACGGGAGATAATTCAGTAGGTGACACAGCCTGGTTGGGCTCACCACCAGCAGCTACATTCATTAGATGTAGTTCTCCAGGCACTTGAGAATTTTCTGGGCTGTCAGTATTGTGAGGCTCAGAAACCCTTTGAGCAGCTCCATCCAAAGTAGGTGAAGCCAGTTTCATTCTAAAAATAGACAGTTTTCTCATAAAACTATTGGGGCTTTCAGATGCTGACTCTTTTACACTTGGAAGTGGGGAAGAACTTTGCCTCCAGACTGAAAACCTCTGGAACATTTGCCTGATTTCCTCAAGTGATTTAATAGGCATCCTACTCAGTGAAGAGAGTCTCATCTGGAACAGAAGAGAGAAAGTATTTATATTAAATTCTTCCTATTTTAAGGAAAAAATCCTATTCTATTTCTTCCTATTATATTATGGAAGAACACCTTACAAAGTAGGTATGTTTCATAATGAAAGTAGTATTTTAAAATTTACCATGGGTTTAACTGCTTGTAAAATGGCCAGTTCAAGTAAACATGAAACTATATGAGTACAGTAAACAGCCTCTATAAGCTGTGGAAGTACTTCAGGTCAGAAAATTACATGTGTTTCAAGTTTAATTCATGACTCCATGCAATACTTCTTTTCAGAACTTTCAGTAATGAACAGAGTTAGTATGACACTGTAACTTCTAGCAGTTATGGCAAATTGAACTAAATACTTTAATCCTTGTTCTGAATTAGCAAAATACTTGTGAAGAATAAGCCAACCCACTCACACTAACTTGCTACAAGAACTGCTAAACATACAGTACCTTAACAATTTTTAGTGTTCTAAATTAAAGGACAGTTCCCTGTGATCAATATTATAAAATAATTGGCTTCCTGTTACTCAGAACAGCTGGAGAGGTAACAGCTTACAAAAATAAGGCATACAAGGCTGACATTCCTGTCTTGTTGCTGGTGAGGATGTAAGAATGAGTTATCAGGAAGCATGTTCTCTTTTGTCACTGAAAAGCAAAAAGTAGGGACAAACTGTGCTTCAGTTCCTCCACAGTTCCAGCATGTGGCTCCATTCAACATCAAGGAAACAGAGACCAGGAACATCCTTTCACTGCCTCTTCCTATGGCAACACTGAAATCTCCCACTCCCTTGAGTTCTTTCCTGTCATTCCATAATCACAAACTCAGAAACCTCCTTCCATATTGCTCCTCCCAATCTACCTACTAGTGACCTGGAGATCTTCTAGCCTGCTGGCAAGTTATTCAGACACATTACTCTCAAAAAGCCAAGACTCTCAACTGTGTATTTTTCTCCATCCCATTTAAGGAACAGGTAACTATTGACCATGAACTCATCTGCCTCATCCACACATGGATCTCTAGGCTGCCTACTACACTTTCTGGGAATGTTTGGAAGCACACTAAAACACCAGGGTTATTTATACATAGGGGGTACTTCGTATCTCACAGGGTATGTTTTGTGAATGTCTCCAGCTATGGTTGTTGGCTTACTACCTAGACAGACACCAAAATCTAGTTCTACACATCACAATTTTTTTTTTTCCATAAACAAAGTCGACAAATGTAGATCACCAGGTAATGAGGGAAAGAAATCAAAGCTGAACTAGGGAATTATCCTGCAACACAGTCCAAACTGGCTAAAAATGGAGTTATGAAAAAACCCAAATGATTAAAAAAAAAGTAGTACTATTTTTTTTTAAAAAGTTAGGTTGGGTGCACTGAAAACAACAAGAGGTCACTCCAAACTACTGAACCAGGGCAGCCTAGCAAAATTCACTGTTAATTCATGGTGAGACAACTTTATGTCATACTGCAAAGCATTTTTTCTTCAGACTAATATACATATAAAACTTCATCTTCCATACTTTTGAATAGTCAGGGAACAGGTAAGAGCATTCTCAGCTTCAATACTCTGTGAATCTTCAGCAATTATTCTTATTTTTCAGCCAACAATAACCTATTTGTGAAGGTAACCTGGGTGTTAGTGTATTCTTACAGGAAATTATACCCATATCTAAAAAACCCCATAACTAGAATATGGAAAAAATTAGAACTGCAATTTAATCTCCAAATTTGTCTTGTAGAAGTTACAAATGGTCACAGAAACAAAAAGACTGAAGCCAATTTATCAGCATTATTTTATTCATTGACTCATTGCACTCCATGGTTTTACAGTAATTCCCTTCTTTCTAATAGGACAAACCAGCAGAGGTGAAAAGGATAATTTTTAAAATGTCAGTTAATTGCATTTTTCTTTTTGTGATTGAACCAAAAGGAGATCAGCTACTTGCAAATAACGCCAAAAAGGGCAAAGCCTTCTTACCTTCTGACGTGGCTGATTGGGGCCTGAAACTACAACGGTATTACAGATTGCCAGAGCAAGAAAGAAGTCAGTGATATACATTGTCTCCAAAGGTAACTTGCTGCCAGCTTCTTCGGATTGTTGATAGGAATGACAAGAAATTTGACTGAACTTCTCCAGCAGCTGTGTGTCTGGTACAACATCTGTTTCCTATTATGAAATGAACAAAACTGTCCATTAGGTTATAAACTTAGTCTCTGGAGGTTAAATCACTTGCAGATGATCAAAGTGTAGAAGCTAATAGGACTTCCCTCCTTTGCTGAGCTGGTTGTATCAGGAAACAGAGGAACACTGGCATCTTCACTGCCTTGTGCTAGTCTGCTGAAAATAGCAAACCTCCTGCCCAAAGAGGGAAACACTAAAGGCTTAGTTCATAGCCTTAGACACTTCAACAGAGATTAAGCATGATGAACAGTATTTAGACACCTTCAGGTACAGAAGCAGAGTTTTTCCTCTCATAACTTCAAATAAGTATTGGCCATATAGATATTTCCCATTAAAAACAAAATAAAATGCTAGAAACCTCTTAAAATAAAAGAAAAAACTGTTATTAAGTTGATAATTTCATTTGAAGTGATCATGGATGCGGAGCAGCAAGAGTCCAAGTATACACTTTCATGAACCAACATGTATCTGCAATATGAGTTGTGAATAGAACGCAACCACCCCACTGTGAGACCTCTGATTTTGGTGAAGAGAGAAAGGATTTCTTAAATGACAACCAATCTGATCAATGGGAGTAAAAAGAGACTACCCTCAGAGTTAATTCAGAAATTTAGCATCAAACCCAAGAGCTTCTACTTACAATGGGACTGCTGAAAGCCATGTCTTCTGAGTGGGGAATATCACCTGCCTCATCTTGCCTTTTGAATGCAGAGTAACTACCAGACACCTGATTCAAAGACTTTCTGTTCAAAGGTTCAGCTTGGCAGTTGTGCCCCTGACATTTTGATGTAGGGGCTGAAGAGCCACACTGACAATCAGCTGAATCCTCATCCTCTGAATCCATCTCTTGATAGGATTCCAATCTCCTTGCTAAGGAAAGGGAAACAAAATTATTGTTCCATGAGCAAAAAGAAACGTCCAAAATACCGCCTAAAGTAAGGAATTAGTTATACAGTTAAGAATAATCCACCATTTATGAAAAATTAAACCTGTAACAGGCCACACTGTCTTCTTGTTGGAGCAGCATTCTACTGGACTGAATCCAGAACAGGGAACACGAATGATCAGAGTTCAGCATAACATGAGCCATACAGATACAGTAAAATAAGCTGGAGTTACACAACCTCCAGAAGGGAACATTGATGGGAGTCAAATGCATGTTCAAGTGAAGGGAAAATGCACAGAGATAGGAAATAAGAAACAGTCCGTTTTCTGTGAACACTGTGGCTATCAGAAGACACAACAATGGCTCAGTATTGTGGCAAGATGGACTCAGGCTAGGTATCAACAAAACCTTTTCAGAGACAATGGAACACATTAGAATGGAATGCCTGAGAAATCAGTGAATAGGACTTTACTGGAGGTCCTGGAAAAAAAACCCAAAGAATTTCATAAAGAATCATAGCAATAATTCTGCTTTAGGCAAGAAAAATGGGACTGGACTTCTTGGTGAGTTTTCTAGCCATTATGTTATGATGGATCAGGATCAGGGGTATGTCAGGGGTTGGATACATACAGCTGCTAGTAGGAACTTATTCAAACTGTGTTTATTGTTTCAGTATTGGACAGCCTCTCTCAAAAAGATAGACATTTACAGTTCCTCCCCAGAAATCAATGGTATAAAGAACCTCTGTAGAAAATGGAAACACTCCTATGCTATCATGTGCTTGATCAAGAACATATCCAAGTGTTTGCACTGGAGTTCTGAGAGTGTTTGACCATATGCCAGAAGTTGAAATCTCTGGAAAGCACTGGAACTACGTACATTATTCAGCTTTCAAGTTTTACTTCCCACTGTGAAAACAGCATTCCATGAGCATACCCTAGCACTTCAGTGCCTAAAATCCACAGACAGCATGGAAATACTGTTCTGAGAGCTATGTGTTGCCTGTTTATTTCATTAAAGTCTAAATAGAAACAATAGCATCCTGGCCAAAAAAAAAAAAAAAAGCATACATTGCAGACATGTCTAGCAACACCACTAATCCCATATTTCTTTATTTCAGGTGGTACCAACTGTACGGCAAAGAAGTGAAAAGTGGGATATCATTCTGTTTTATGCAAGCAGAAAACCTATCCACAGGTCAGTCCCCAGGTCTGTTGCTCTAAATGAGACAGAAATAGGTTTATTATGTAATTTGTGAGTCCTATATTTTCTACTGTCTTCTCTTTCTGCAACACAAATGAAAGAATCCCGTCCCCCATCATGCTATTCTAATGAGTCCAAGGAAACAGAGAGACCAGAGCTTACAGCTTCCTTGGCAGGCCATCTTCCTGATATCAACATGAAATTAGTAACACAGCTCTTGTAAAGAACAGGTAAGTAGGAACATAACAGACTGTGGCTCCCCACAACTCTCAAATGCAAACTCCCACTTGAGGCATTGATACCTTTTACTGGAAAGCGGCACCAGTGACTCAGTACGTGTTTGTAGAGGCAGGTTTGGACAACACATGCCCATTCTGCTCTGCTTCCAGGCTGTTGAGAAGCTGCCTGAAGTGCTCTGTCTGAAGTAACATATGGCATCTCTTACAACACCACACTGCTCTACTGCCATGGTCCAAGAAGCACATGTCACTTTGGATAGAGCACCACCTGGGGGCATCTCTATGGAGAATTATACTGAGTCATAGGTGTCCCCTTACCCTGAGAAATACAGATACAAACACAAAAATATATGTTCAGATTAGGCAGACTCTATGCAAAAGACTGTACTGTGTTGCACTGCAACTCTTACCATATGTAGCAGGAGCCTTGCAAACAGCAGCTCTATGCATCCAAACAAATACAAACCAGGGCTAAAAAACAGGACCCCCAATGCTTTTCAAACTGATTTTCAGGGCTCGTATAATTTCTAATTTGTTAGGAAGAAACATATGTTTACCCTCTAGGGAAAAGATGGGTCACAGGAGACAGTAATCACACTAATTCTGGAAGATAACTGTATGTGAACTACTAGCAGAAGCATGTGGATGCATACTTTCCCTGGCACACTGAGACCTGAATCAGACACAGCTGCATCACTCACACTAGTCTCTGGTTTCTTTTCTGGTAGTTTTCCTTGCTTTAGGAAATGCTCTGAAAATATAATGTGCTTTTTATTGAGGCTGTTCATTCATCAAGTTCCAAAGTTATAAACATTTTTCTAATTTTTCTGTTGTCATCCTTTCCAGTACCATTATGCAAAGCCAAAGAGGCATCTGGGAACCCTCATCATAACACTTCCAAAACATGTGCAGAAATGGTTGCAAAATTTGTCAATAAAATCTGATCCTGTGATGCAACAAAAGAAGGGCTGAACTGATTCATTGCTGTGGCCAGCAGGGTGTGCCTTTTGCTTGTAGTTGTGAGTAGTTCTATCTGGCAGCAAACCCACCAAAACCACAAAGAGAGTTTACTACACAGCGGTGTCTCACATGTCCACCCATCATCAGCACCTCACCTTTGATCTCATATGGAATATTTGCACAGTTCACCAGCAAAAGAGCATATGCCTGCAGGCACTAGTACATACACATGGTAACTGTAATAAATACTTTGTGGTTTTATATAATTAACAAAATGGCTAATTAAATAATTCATATCACTGCCCAATTTTCTCTTGTGTCTGGAGCTGTATCTTCTCCCAGCTCCCAGAAGACTTCGAGTTGGCTCTCATGAAATACATATTGAAAGATCCTACACTTTTAGATAATAAGACAGCAACTATTCATTAACACTGCTTCTTGACTTTTTGGCTAATAATAAGCAGTTGTGTAAGAGCTAAGTAAGAATACAACAGTCATTTTCAATGAAGGTAGTTACATCTGCAGCATTAACACATACGGACATACATCTGATTGACTTGTACCTTAAAATTACTGTTAAATAATGCATTAATACTGTTAAGCATGTATTTAATTTGGGTTACTATATCCTCAAGAGCAGAACTATGTGAAAGTGGAGTCTTAACATACACTACATAAAGGTTGTACACTGCTAGGATGGTAAATAGGATGTTTAAGCCTTAAAATGCTAGGTAAGCACTGGCACTCTAGTAGGAGAAAGAAAAAAGACAGGAAAGACTAGATGGACAATTTTCCAGTGTTCTGGGTTCTGAATATTCCATGGAGAGAAACAAAACAGAGTAGATATGACTTCTTCCACAAGGAGTAAAGAATATTTACTTCATGGTATCACATATGTTGGAAAAATGATCGAGGTGAACAAACGTTTAGTGTCTTACCATTTTCCTCATGGCAATACTCCTGTCCTGCAATGCTGCATCTCCGAAAAACCATCTTATTTTCAGTGAGGGTTCCAGTCTTGTCAGAGAAAATATACTGAATCTGGCCAAGGTCTTCAGCAATATTTAGTGCTCGACACTGAATAGTTGAGTCTGTTTTCTCATGGTAAAAATCAATGTCGTTCTGTATTAAATAAATTTGTCCCAATTTGACTATTTCAATTGAAACATAAAGAGAAACAGGAATCAAGACCTACCAAAATAAAACAGGGATTAAATAAAACCAAAGTCTTTGGCCAGTTACAAACATGAAGTAGCTCAACTGAAGCTGAGGAGTTACTTCAAGGGTACAAATGAGATCAGAATATGACCCATGTTCAAAGCAGACCAGTTACCTGCAATAAAATTATCATCGTCCAGAACATATAGAAGCCTGCTAATGTTGGAGGATTGGATTTCCCATCTGGCATGGGGATGTTAAAAAAAGGTATTTCCGAATACCTACTTAACCAAATTCCATGACCTTGAAAACAAGAACATGATAAGTCAATCTGTAAACTGTATCACAGCTCAGGGTTACCATGTTAGCTGTTATACTCTGAAGTTCTTACTAAGATTTTAAACTACAATTTTATCTCTTGGGGTTTTTTCCCAACAAGAGTTCCAAGTATCAATAAATACATGATCAAACACCTTACATGCATTCTATCAACAGCATCTATGCAGCATGTCTCAAATAAAGAAATATTAACTAGACTTCACAAACAGTTTTTTCCCCCCTAAAAAACCCTCTAGTAATTAACTTTGTTATCCTTGCTTGTCCAGGTTTTAGTCTACCAGTGAACACATCATCATGTCACCATTTTTAAGTGTAATCTGAAGAAATTTTATTAATATGTAAAATATATTTATATTCTTAACATATATTAAACACCTTTATGATCTGTCAGAAAAATTATTCTGTTTCAATTTACTCAAGCCAATAATTTAATCAACCCCTAAAATATCAAGTCAGTACAACTCTAATCACACTAGGTCCCTATGCGTACATACATCTCATGTTATGAAAAATCCTAAGAGAAAGTAGGAATTTTGCAGAACAGTTAAGAAACTGGCGCCAGACCCAAAAACTCACATCAGGAATACACTTTTTAACCATGCTCCAGATCAAACATGACAACCTGAACTTAAACCTCAAAGCACTTGCAACTTTCAGGGAATTACATACAGATGAAGACTGACAAAATTGATCAGCCCCAAAATAAAACACTAACCATTGTAGGCTGAGACAGGAAAAGAGCAGGAATCTGAGCAATTCTCACTTACCTATTGCACCAGTTAAACACATCAAAAGTAGAAGCAGTACACACCAAAGAATATCAGTGTTCACTTTTCTTTCCAATTTACTGCGCTTGTAATGAGGGCCTCTGTTATTTAGCATAGCTTTGGTTTCATGACCTGCAACCAAAAAGGATGTTGAAATTCCATTATAACACGTATCACAACTGCAGGTGCTTCATATTTCTAAAGCTTTGGGAAACAATATTAACTAATATTAGAACAGCCATTATAAGTATGAGCAAATTAGATTCTCCTACAACACATACATTCTGGCCTAAAGAAAACTGAACAAGTTAAATCAAAATCTGTCATGTACATATCAACTTTTATTAGCTTATATCGACTGTCACTAATATTCTTTCCCATTGAAACAACAT
The DNA here is from genome assembly GCA_013397195.1 of Hylia prasina. Lineage (NCBI taxonomy): Eukaryota > Metazoa > Chordata > Aves > Passeriformes > Sylviidae > Hylia > Hylia prasina. Next base: position 477,973 of record VYXD01013944.1, read on the forward strand.
CATTCTTGACCCTTCCATATTATTTCTAACATTTTCAACAAAATCCTACACCTGTGTCACAACTATCTGGCTGGATACATCATATTGATTAGTGTAAAAACCTCTGTCTAGTAAAAATCTCTGTCTACAAGTTGTAGAACAGAACTAGAAGAACAGCACTAGCTTTAGTTTTGGTTAAGAAAGAAGTCCTAAGCAAGTGATTCATTTCCATGTCCATTTCAAAATCTCAGTTTACCATTGCAACTAACAAGTTGAGGATGAGGACCTGTTCATGCACAACATGTCCTCTCTTCCAGGAATAATCAGGGGTATTGTTTTTTTACTGCTGGAAGAGAAACAAACTTAACCCAGATATAGATTCTTAACACTTCTAGCTATGGCTGCCTTCTGCTGCATTCAAGCTTTTACTCTCTCAATTCCCCTTTGTACAATCCTGTTTCTTAGGGCACACAACTACCTTGTCAGCAGGGCAGCCTGTGAAAGCCAGGGCAGTTCACTAACCTGCATATACCACTATGCCTACCACTGCTTCTGTGTTTCTTACTGTGCATCCTCGGAGCAGTAAGTTTTCCTTGCTGAGACCCACTCGATCCGTGTTTGAATGCTCACTGCAATAAAAAGCACATTGTGTCAGCTGTAGGACTCCAACAATTACCAATCAGACTTTGCAAAACCATTAGGAAGAGATTTCCCAAAGAAGCTGCAAGTCACTGATTGCCATCCTGATGTTTCTGATTGGACTTTTCAAATTAATGGAGTAACATGAAAGCAGATTACCCTTGAAAATCTGAGCATGTAGGCACTGCATTACAATATTTTTTGCATTTGAAAGCCTAGCACTATCCATCTGGCACATGAGAAGCAGGCAACACTAGCGAAAAGAGATCCAAGACAAATACTGGAAATCTGAAACCCTATCCTATTTGGATTATCAGCATCAGAAAATATTTGAAAAAAATGTAAAATCTCATCCTAAATATACTGTGAGCACCATCATTCCTGTGGTATCCTTTCAGTGCAGCTAGGCCCATTCCTTGTCAAGGTGCTTCCTCAGACACTAAGATCTTTATGTATTTATTTTTATTCTCAAATATCTAATGTGTCAGTGTGCAAAGGGAAGAGTATAGACTTCTAAGCCTCAAAACCTGAAAACAGGTCACCCCATAAAACAGAATTTTGTTTTCTTATTATCTATAGAAAGTCATGAACCTGTAAGAATCACAGAAGCATAGAATGGCTGGGGTTGGAACTGACCGTAAAGATCATCTAGTCCCTTCTGACCCTAACCATGAAGAAAACCCCTAAAACAAACACAGCCTGAAGAAAAGACACAGATAGGCACACTGGTCAGAAGGAGTTGGGTAAACTGACTGAAGGTTACACAAAACAAATCAGAGTAGGGAAGGAAGCCAGTCCTTTTGATTTCCAGTTCTAAGCAATGCAGCTTGCCTGTGGTCCAGACCAAGTACTGTAAATACCATTTGTCATGAAGAGTAGATTTAAAACAGTGATTTCAAGTATGAAATACATGTTTGTAAAACAGCCTGAACCAAGATGCTGAAAATATTTAATACAAAATAAAAAGCATCAGTGCCCCATCTGCTGCTCAGAAAACCCTTCTGGAGCTCTGTCTGTTGCACAGCATTTAGAAAAGCAGTGGTGCAAACTGACCTCTATCCATATTGTTATTTCTTAAAGCAAACATTACAAGATCTCCCGAAATTAATAAGAATGCCAAAGCAAATGACAACAGCTTAAAGAGCCACCAAGCCTACTTACACAAAGCCTCGGAAATGACTGAGGTCATTGTTAGGACTTTCACACTCTATTCTACTGGAAAATTCTTCTGGATCAATTTCCGAGACCTAAAGCCATGGGAAGGAAGAAACCCCAGAGAACTCAGACAAAATGTGATAGAACTTAAAAACATCATAAATTCAGAGGTTCAGATACTACTATCTAACAATTTAGCCTCTAAACTGTAGGCTATGCTGGTGGTGTTGATGGTCTCCTATCAAGTATAAATCAGACTTACACACCATAGGACTTCCTAGTAAATAATAAACACTGGCAAGTATCACTTGAATTGCTGATATTTTCAGAACACTGGAGAGGAAAAAAAATGGGTGGAAGTACAAGGAGGAAGAAAAAAACACAAAAGCAGTAAAAGCATCTGAAAGGCAGAGATTTTCCATAGATTTTTTTCAGTATATGAAAAAATATAAAAGAAGAGACACTGTCTTCTCTGCAAGTAGAAATTCTTGCAGACTTTTTTTTCCAATACCATGACCAGGATGGTTTCTGTGCTAACACAAAGCAAGCAGGTAGAACTTTGCAATGATGGTGAGAAAAGTACCAAAGAAAGGGCTGTTATCAAAGACCAGAAGTACATGCTGCAAATAAAGAGCAGGTGAGCTCTTCGGTGAAAAGTCAAGTGAAACAAATCTCCTGTATTAATAAGAATGAAACATGACATGAAGTAAGAGAAAAGCCAAAAGGCCTCATCTCTGGAATTACCTGCTATTGTGATTTAATTTCAATTAATGGCATATGAGTATGCTTCTAGTCTCTAGTATACACAGGCTTGCCTCTGGTATAACTGAGTCATTTCCAAGTTGAGAGAGTACCTGCCACTAATTCTTTGGAAAGGCATTTGTTCTACTCTTTAAAAAAAACACCAATGACCAACTTAAGGTTTTAAACTCCCAAGCATAATTCTCTAATTCACAGGTGTTACTGAATATATCTTCTGCATAATTACAGGTCTCTGAGAAGGCCATACTCCATCAGCTGGATAACTTTATACTGGCAGAATAGCAACTGTGAGCTTAAAACACAAGTTTTAAGTAAGTAAAACTTACCTGTAAGTAAAATCTGAAACTCAGAAGACATCATATTGTTAACAAGTACTTTGTTAGCTTGATTAAAATACCTTTTTTGCTATGTTTTGCTGTACTGATGTGTTGCACTGTATTAACACAAAGTCAGTATGAACACAGCCTTCGACATACAGATACATTCAGCCTCTTTGCAAATTTAGTTAACTGTGAAAGACCTGTCCCTTCCACTGACCCTTCTCATGTTGATCTGCACAGGAGGTACAACATTTCTCTAAAATGTTAGACAGAATACTTGATTGATGCTTTTAATGAATTTTGCACTGTACAATGATTACCCAAATAAGAACTACTCTCAAAGTGAAATAGCCAAAGCAGTCAATTCTTCTACTGTTTGGAAACATCTAAATATATATTGCTGCTGGACCTTCTTGTAATATACCTTGAAACAGCAAGCACTGAAACTCTGGGTGTAATCTATAGTGGACAGAGCTGTCTACACTCTGCCAGCATAAAACAGAGGTTATAAAATCTATGTCCAAAAGCAGGTATCTTGATATAGACACTCAGATCTTCCTGGATTATATGTTTATTTTCTGTATTTTTTCATTATAATCGTGATTTTGGCAAAACAAATACTGAGAGTAGAAGCCTTTATATGTTATTTCTTGAGAAATTTTCCTATGTTTCCCGGCACAAAAGAGAAGATTTAAAATTTGTCAGAATTAGAATTACTTGGATTTTGTGTAAAGGTCCCTAAAGAAGGGAGACAATAAAGATGGAATTTGAGTAAGGGAGCTGGGATTGATAGGCCCTGAAATGGGGAGATGCACATCCCAAGGCCAAGCCCGCTTGCTTTGGCTGTGCTGTGTTCCTGACACATACACCATTTGATAACACAGCATGGGAATGGAGTGGGTGTATGGCTAAGGTGGAAGAGGAGAGCAGGGAATGCCTTTCCAGTCACTGATGATGCAGGCTGAGAAGGAACCAACTGATGCAGTTCTTTGCTATCTTTTATACTCTAATAGGAAATTCTCACTGTTCACAGTGTTTAGTGCAAATGGCATATTAGCTTCTCCCCCACTGTGAACCTGGAAGTGGTTCAGCTAACCACATGAGGGGTAGAAGGAAACAGAGATTAAACCCTTCCTAAGAGGAAGTAACACTTGCATATCTTGAAAGCAGCAGAGCAATGTCAGTTTGTTCACAAAATAGCTCATCATCCTCAGGAAGTCAGTCCTCATCTGGTTTGTGTATTTCTCTTTCAGTGCCAAGATGGTTGGAGACACCGTGTTCTATGCTCCATTACCCACTGCTATTTAAGAAGCCTCGAGTTACTTTTCCAATCTCTTTCCTGTTGTAACTTAAGCATTGAAAAAGTAATAAAAAAATCACTATTGAGAGTTCCAGCTCCTGCCTCTCACTTTCATTTTGCCTTGCCTTCTCTTAAAGGAATCCTACGTACATGAACAGGTGCCTCACTATTGAACTTCTTCATTGTGTTTCTATTTGCTCAGTCATAAAGAAGCAGGATATAACAACCTTGAAAATAGAATAAGACTCTGTAGTTCTTTTCTGCATATGTTCTTTAACTTGGTGTTGTTTATTCCTTTTCTTCTGAGGTTAAGAACTGGGAGAGGTCAGGGAGCCAACCCCTTACATGGCAGTTTTACTCAGGCTGAGTTTATAAGGATAAATTCCCAGGCTGGAGCTCAGCTGGAGGTGCACTAAAGGTCTGTGAAACAGACCATGGCTGTACATTCAGAAGCCTAGAAATCCTGGCAAGAAGACTCTACAATAGCTATATTTTTTTTATTATTTGATGACAAAAATGATCAGTCTTGAATTGTGAAGGAATTGACACTTTTTTTTGGACAGTATGACTCTTCCTAGAATTCTGGTACAAGTTTTCAGAAAATAAAGAAATCAGTCTCTTTCTTGAGTGGGACTCAAATCAGATTTTGGTAGCAGGAGATCATATGAGCACTGGGCCACCTCGGTATGCTGTAAGCCTGAAGAACCATTGGAATTTTGCCTTGTGTAATAATATGTGATTACAAAAGGATCAAACAATCCTTCCTGCCTTGCTATTTTAAGATTAAATCAAGAAATAAAAATAAAAACAGAAGTAAAAATAAAAGTAAGCACGTGACTGTTAGGGGATAAGAAACAGCTTTGTTCATGGATAGCATATCATGCCTTTGGTATTACTGTATCCACTAAGTAAGGGCACTTAGAGACAACTTTTCCTCACTTCCTCACCACTGCTGTAAATTCAGAGGCATTTCAGGTAATTTTATCTCCAGAGGACTAAACAGCCTGCTGTTATGGACAATATTGAAGCTCCCTGTTGTTCTAAGCATGGTGTTTCAGCAGCAGGACTGAAGACTACACAAATGTCAGGATTCTTTAATCTTTTAATATTGTCTTTTTTGTGCCAGCCTGCAGCATTTTGGCTGCTAGGTATAATATTTAAGTATTGTATGGGAGTAACAAAGTGCTTGCAATGTGAAGAAACAGTGAAAAAGATCATATCTGCTCTTCTCTCTAGGTCTTTGTATAGCACAGAAATCCTTTCTAAAAAACTCCAATTTCTCACCCATGACATGTTATGCACCTTAAGTAACTACCTGAGGTTGACCTGAATTGTTAATAGATGCTATTTTCATTACTTGATCTATCTTTCTCTGGGTTATGTGAACATGCAAAGATTTGCTCCAAAACCACTCAAGCAACAAATCAGAACTGTGTTACCTAGTACCTTGATTTTCATATGGGGATTGCTGAGCTACCATGAATTAGGCAGTGGAGAGGGCTGAGTTGTTTGGGTTTTTTTAGTTCACCACCTGTCATGTCAGCTCTCTGACACCGCTAGAAAAGCACAGTTCTCACCTGCTCTGAATATCCTCTCACCACCTGTCTCTGCTTTAGATTGGTTTCTCCATCAAGGCCTGCAGTTTCAATGTAACAGATCCCATCGGGGTCACTAGAATATAACAGCACCATGTCAGCAGGAATGATTTCATTACGTGAAAGCCGGACGAAGTCCCCAACATTGACATTTTTCCAGAGCTCATCTATGTATTTCTTCTTTTTCCTGGAATACATAGGAGAACAATGATTTTTACAAATGCATAAGCTGAAACTGAGAAAAACCTACAGATGCTATTTGCAACACATCAGAAGTGACATTTTCCAAAATACTTGTTTTTCCACATGGAAACAGAGCATGCAAGAAAGGAAAAAATCCAAACCATTCACTATGTTTCCTTTATCTTTGTATTTCACATCTTGGAATATCCATTTATGACAGATATAAAAGAGAAATAATCATGTGGGCAGCACTGACATATCCTTAGAGAAGTTTTTTGATGGTTAATTTAGAATATGATCAGTTTGCATTCTTGTCTCTTTATTATCCATGATAATAACTGCCTAGCAGACTCGCCGCTAGCAGACTCCCTGCCTGACTTGCAGCCACAGTGTGTAACACTGCAGCCCAGCACGGAGGAACACAGATGCTAACACTGGTACCGGCTTTTTCACCGCACTTAAGTAGAAAACTATCTCGTTCTGTTTGGGGAAATGGCATCACACTGTGAGTACAACATGATGCCATTAATGAGAGATAAACTAGCAGACTTTCAATCCCCACGAAACCGTTTTTAAAGGAATTAAAAATACGCCTTTCAAAACAAACACTATGTACAACAATGCTTAACCAGTCAAAGTATCTTGGTTAATACAGTACAAACACATGTATGAACTCATTTGCCGCAAAGCAAAACTTGATTTTGCAGATTTTAAACTGATTTGATAACCATTTAATAAAACTGGTGATCGAGTCTCAACCAGTCCCTGAGTGAACTGATGTAAATAGCCCTGCTTTGAGCAGAAGGTTAAGACTAAATGACTTTCAGAGACCTTTCCCAAATTACATTATTTTACACTTCTATAAGTAGGCAGAAGGTAACCAAAGGAGTTATCACTAGCTTTTTCACATGATAGCCCGAATCAAATAATAATGATAAACCACAAAGACTGTTGTATCTTACCTGTTATATACTTTGGTAACTAAGTTGTTTATCTGTTTATCCATTTTGTACCTTGAGTAATCTTCCAGACCATCCTTCACTGCAATAATTGTCAGAACCCCTAAAAGAGGTAGCATTGTAATTTCTTTTTGGAAAGCTTCAACCAGAGGGACCCAATTTAGGACAACTAGAAATAGGAAATACAAATTGGCAACTCTGAAACAAAGAGAAAACACAGGATTTAGCTGTGCTAGTAGACAATGATTATTATTTCCCCACTCCATGCTATATAGACATTTAAATTATCAGCAATTTATCTTTTCTTCACCTGCAATTTAAGGAATAACGATCCATAACTCTGTTTTCACCCTCCAGTCAATAGATTACTTAGCAACACAGTTGCTTAACATGCATGATCAGGTGATGCAGAAACCAAGAATTCTCCTGCATTTTCAAAACTGTCTTCCAGGCACATGTTTTCCAGAGTGAGGCACTGGTGAATTTGCACTCTCAAATTTACAAGTCCTTTAAACTTAATTTTATCATCTCTTAGGGAAGATGACGTGTTAAAAAGGAAGCCATCCTGTAACCTCCCTATGTAGCTTGACAGATAAGCAGTTCTCCAAGCAGAAGGAAGATGAAAAAGAATTGGCAAGAGAGAAAGACATGAGGGAAGAGGAAAAAGAATTTTGCAGGAATTAAGCTCAAAATCCTACTGGCCAATTGGTGTGTGGCAGTGCTCCAAGAGCAAGCAATCGTTCAGTAGTCCAAAGAACAGAATAAGTGGTAAGTACATAAGATAAGGAGAAAAGGATTAGCTCAGCAATGATGATACTCAAAAACTTTGGCCTTGTAACATGTATCTTTTCAGAAGTGATAGGTCAGAGAGGAGAATAATTTTTTAATACATAGTAACACACATAAATATTTAAATGGAAGGATTCAGCTTCAGAAGAATTGCCACAATCAAAGAAGGAGGTCCTTACCTGTGAAATTGTTCAAATAAATTCCGTGGTAAGAAATTCAATAAAGTATACCTAGTAGTCCGTATTTTGTTGTTCATGTACAGTTTTGATACTTTTTCATACTCTTCTTTAAAATGTCCCAAACATGGTATCACTATTCTATGTTTTCCAGTAGTTTTCGATGATTGATAGCACTTGCTACTTAAATTGTCGCTGCTGCATTCTCTGCCCTCTGTTGGTACCAGCCGCTGCCAGTGGTATCGGACCCAGTGGATGGGATCTGCCATTGCACCTGGAACACTTTATAGTCCAAGGAGTGTCATCTCTCTAAAAACGTTTGAAAATACAGCAAGTTACACAACAATTCTGTAAAGGCTTTTCAACAAAAAGTCACAGCTACAGTTTTGAATAAGCCCAGGAAAAAAAGCCATTTTCATAACGAACCCAACCCAGAGTGTTAATAAGTTATGTAAGGTCAGAACTTCTGCTTCAAAGATTGAATTTATCTGAATTTCATCAAACCTTTCAGGATCCTATAATCTGATTAGTCTGTTTAAAATGGCACAATATTTTTGTACTAGCAGTCCACCCACCAGTTTCTCATGCTGTAGCATGGTGCAGAAAGGCAGACAAGCTGCTAATTCTGCAGAGAACAGCATTTTGAAAGGAATCCTCATCTCAGACACTGCAGTCCACGCTGATGGTTAACAAATCTTATTAAACTCAGACGTCAACAATCTAGCAATATGCATGTGAATACAGCCTTAGACATGAAGTGAGGAATTGCCAGTGAAAAGCACTAAGTAGCCATCATCAACAAAACTTCTTCCAGTGAATTAGAAAAAGGCTTGAGAACTTTTAACAGCTGATGCAGGATGAACAAATTTCATGCCAATGCTTCTCCTTTATCCACTTAGCTAAGCTCTAGCATTCGACCCAGGAATTTACAGAAATTTACAGGAATCTACAGGAAGCCAAAGTTCACAGCTATAGGCGATACTCAATTATAGCTATACGTGTTGCTCACTTTATCAAATCATCCAACACAGTCAGAAAAGGCCTCTTGTACAAACCATGCTTTAGTAGAAGCTCATAAGTCCTGGTTTTTGTAATGAAGTTTTTTACAATTTGAAAGCTTTAACTAATGGTTGCTACAGTTCTTGTATTACTTCTTCTATAGAACAGTTCATCGTATATTTGTTTAAAACGATAAAGTGCAAAATCATCAGTACTTCTCACTTCAATTTACTTTCCTTCCATCTCATATCTTTCTACCTGCAGAGATTCTAGGAAAATTTTTCACTAAATCTCTTCCTAAATTTCCGCAGAAAAGCTGCTTCTAAATCTTGCTGGATCTTCCTAAATGAAATCTCTTTACAACAGACTCTCCTGAGTGGTTATCAAACTAATCCTGACTTTGTTTCAACCAATTCAAGCTTCTGTTCATTTGGTATCTTTCTCTTCTATTGACAAATGCCACTCTATGCTGCTCAGATTCCTCCAAAATGTTGCTCTAAGTAGTAATTTTCCAAACTATCAACTGGACTATTGTATCCAGACTATCTTCTCTTACGTATCTTCCTTGACTCTCGTATTACAACTGCAGAATTCTTGACACACGAGCACAATGACCTCACCAGGTCCTCCAAAATTGGCTACTATTCATATCTCCACATCGACCCATTCTGTTCTGAAAAAGAAGATTCTCCAAACATCCTAAAAAACCTAGACATCTGTGTCACTACCTTACAGCTAAAAGCTTTTCTCTAATGTTTATCCAGTCTCTTCATCTCATCAAATTAAGATGGGACATTTTTGTCGTACCACCATTAGATGTGGATAGCTATTGACTGTCATGGTGTCTTGGAAGACTGTAACCATGTACATGAAATTCATGTTCTTTAGGAACCATGATCTGCACACAAAGGAGACGAAAAAAAATACCCCTCTAGATATCATTCCCTTTCAGCATTCCCTGGCAGTACCCTACTGTTCATCCAAGGCCCTTCTGCAGTGCTCCCTCAGACAACATAAGGGACCAGTCTGAGGAAAAGGTTTTCCTTTTTTCTCAGTCCTAAACCTTGTGGTCCCAGTAATCATTAGACTATCAAATGTTGCAAGGGAATGCAGCTATGTCTGGGACTTCTTAGAGAAGCAAGAAAGAAGAGGTTGTGAAGATTTTCTAAAATACATGGCATCTTCTTATTATCACAGAATGCGACATCTTTTATCTTCGCTTCCTCTAATCCTACTGCCTGGGAGAGAGTTTCCAGAGGGACTGTCCCTCTGCACAGAGGTTACTATCCCATTTTAGTCAGGGTCAGCCTTTCCTCCAGAAATGGGAACTGACCTTTAGAAGCAGCTGCTTCACACCAATGAACCACTTTAAATGTATGAACACATGAAAGAGATGCTTCAGTTAATTTACACTGAGCCTGAGAACAAGTCTAAGGCTTGAAAGGTCTTCAAAAATGTTTAGGGACTGCAGAATGCACTGCTAGTGGAGTCCATATATGACTATGCAGATTTCAATACACCTAGAGCTCCCAAATCTCTAAATAAACATGGTCCCATCTACAGAAGTCAGGACTGAATTCAAGAACAAAGTACTGGAAATTTAAAGAATTTTAAAAGATGACTGGGTGAAAAGAGGTAGTTTGGGTTTTTTTTTCCCTGCAATCACAATTATCGGCAGTTCAACAATTAAAAAACTCCAAACTTCTGGATTTTGGATGGCATCCTTAAGGCTTGGCCATTTTGAGGAAACAACAACTCTCCTTAACTGTCTCAAGTTGATGTGACAAATCAGTAATTGCACAAACAGATTTTATACAACCAGAGGCCTTTTCAAATAAATGTTTGCTTTAACTAAAAATATGCTGGATTATCAGGGAGAGTTTTAACATGATTTCTTCTGTTATATTTATCAGACTCCGTCACGCTTTCATCTTTTGCATGAATCATACAGAGTGTGTCAGTTAACCACAGTTTTGCCCAATAATCTGACAAATCTCTACATATTGTTACAGTGTACAATGACCTAGCAGCAAACTAAAGCAGGTAAATGCCAGGAAATTTCACAAGATGCCACCAACCAGATATTTGAGAGCAGGTTACATTTGTAGTGAAAATCATGTTTGTTTTCATAAGACCAGGCAAACAAACATCTGATACTGATGAAGAAGGAAGGAACTCTTTCCTGACCTCCCAGGGCTAATGGGAATGTGAAAGCTTTAAATAGGAGATCCTGTTCATTCAGTGAAAGTTATATAGGCAAAATAACCTATAATAACCTACACAGCTAAAATACACCTCACAAATTTCAAAACCTTCTGAATTCTAAGTCTTTTTGGTTTACATAATCTTTTATCTTTTCTAGCATTTGATACCTAGTGACGACAATTTATAAAAAATAAAGCAGTTGGGGAAAGCAGGGAGGAAGAGCCCTGGACATTTTAACATGACAGCACGTTGAGATGGAATTCTTCACCACTGGATGAGGAGCTAATAGTTTAAACTGCATATGCAATGTCACTGAAGAGCAGTCACCCCTCACCACATACATATCCTCTCTGACTCCTGACACAGCTCCAAAACCTCTGCCCCACCCTTCCTCAGAGAAGCAGAGCTTAAAAAGAAACAGGAAACATCAGGTTCAGTTCTGTGCACTGCCTATTTTGTCAGTATCTCCAGTATTCTAATGTAACAACTTCTAACAAAACTGAAGATTGTAGGGATGTGAAATAACCAACAAACACACCGCATTGGAAACATTGTATAAGAAATAACAAGTAATCTCCTATACTCAGAGAGGTGAATCAGACAACAGACATCTTGGGAAAAAAGCATTTTGCTTCATACTCTGTCATAATGGCGTCTGACTCACCTGGCTACTATTTTGCAAATGATTTTTTTCTTCAAATCCTTTGCATCAACATTTTAAAATAGCACTTTTGAGGTTTCAGACTTCAGAAACCTCTTGCATTCCTTAATTCTTTTGAGTAATTTTATTCTTCTTCCTCATTAAATTTGGTTCATAAAGTATTGAACACATTTTCTGTGGTCAGGAGTTTCATCAGTGTCACGTTAGGTATTTTAAAGGATTAAGTCATCAAAGATCAAATAAAAGCAATTTTAAACAATTTTTCTAAGAAACCCATTCCTTTAAAACATTATTTGAGCTTCTTGTCATGTTAATTTTCATAACCAAGTCTTGAGCTACTCAGCTAATGTGAACTTAAAGTAGTAATATGAAACAGCAGCTATTTCTTGAAACACTGGCAAACAATCCACAAGATGAGTTACTCTGAAGCACTATTTTTAGAAGTTTATTTCTAAAATATATGTTCATGTTTAAAACCCCCAAGAGTAATGTTCATGTATTTGAAAACAGGAAGCCTAAATGATCACATGCTAAGTTTTGAGGACAGTCTCATACAAGCTAGCCTGTCCTCATTTTCATGCTATACACATTCAAGTGAACACTCTTGATCTTGCTAAATGAAAACAGCAATGAAAATATTGCTGATATAGGGGCAATTCAGACATGTTGTATACTCAAAAAGGGAGAAATTTGTAGTGAGCTTACCAACTGTTACTAACATAATGATAATGATGACATGTGGAAGGGAATTATATGACACTGGATTTATTTGCTTTCTTGGGTTTTTTCTACACCAGTTCCTTCATGTGCTTGGATTCTTTCCTCTTCTTAAAAAGCACTTTGAGATATGAAAAACTGGAGGGACTAGGTATGGTTAACAGGAAATAGCTGGTTGTCATGCCTTTGTTAATGCAAGGCACAGCAGCATCATTTTACCATAGGACAGATCAACACTATACACTCTCCATGTTTGAGCATTATTTATCACAATAAAAATAGGGTTTGAGAACTCTCTGCTAGTGGGAATGCTGAGAAAATCCCTCCTTTTAAATGCTCTGTACCCTAAAAGACGGGCCTTGCATCATAAAGCCCTGTGTAAGCATTCTCTTGTTTGTGTATTTCATATCTGTAAGTTTTATTTTCCCATCACTTCCTTTCCACTGTCTTTTGAAAATTCTGTCAGCATCCAACTCTGTGAAGTACCACCCTCATATCTGCATGCAAGCCTTTGCTCCTGGCTTTCCTGGTGGGGGATGGAGCTGACACTAAAAATTCCTTAGTTCCAGTTCTGTTACTGGTAGCCTTTGGCAAATCACTTAGCAATCACTGATCTCTCTCATACTAGATAATTTCTTAAGATCATCAGCAAAACAGATGTGTAGATAATTCAGCCTATGTTTATCCTGTTCTGGAACTGCACCTTACTATTATGTTGTGGTCATTTGCTCACATGTCATGTCAAGCACCTTACCATTTACCCTGGCTTCTCCTAGCCACTTCCTCCCTTCTGACAACGTCCTTCTCTTTTACTGTGATCTCCAAATAATTAGTCCTCATTTTTCTTCCAGAAAGTTCTTTGTTAAATGCACTTAAATGCACTTTGGACAAACAGTGTTCCCCAGACCTTTGACACATGCATGCTTATGGTGTCTGTCTCTATCCTGTTCCTTCTCAGGCAGTGTGTAGTAGGCCCTCATCTGGGCTAGTTTCCAGTAGGAATAAATCAATTCTTGGCAAACAGAAATGCAATAAAAAAAAATTCATTCTCTTACCTGAAAATTTTCTACAGCACCTAAAACGGAAGCAACTCAGACAGTGAATCTCCCCAACAACATCCCTTCTTCTTTCCTCCCCACATGAATATATTAGGATGTTCTGCAGGTCTGAGGTTCTGGGCAACCAGGGAATATAAAAAATGCCATCCTAGATGAGGGTCACACTACACAATGCTATGGAAGAGTGGATCATCCCCAGTCCACAACACAGTCCCATTTAAACCTCTTAGCAAGCGTTACTGCACAGGTTCATTATCACTTTTGTCACGACACTGACAGAACTATACAAGCTAAATGTTAAAAACTCCTCCTAATCATCTTTTAAAACTCAGAAGCTAGCAGAAAATGAAGAAGCTTCAGGGAACCAGGGCCTGAAGATTAATTTACACTGAAGAATAAATACTTCTTTTCTCCTAAGGTTTGCTACTTTCTCTGTAACATGCACAAGTTTGTGAAAGCCATTTCACATTTGCAAGCCAATATGAAATCTGACGAGACATTCCAATAAGCGAAATAGATCTTCTGCTGTCAATTCATGGGACAAACAGGCAAAAACCTGCAGGAATCAAAACTTCAATTTGAGATAATGATGCAACCACATATTTGGAGATATATTTATAAAAGAGATGTAAGAATTCTTGAAGAGTGGAAGGCATATGTTAGCATCAACAATCAACTGCTGTGGCACTATTTCACCATGCATTGCCACCTATCAAGTCTAATTTAGCATGGGTAACACTGAAAACTTGCAAGCCTTGAAAAGCCTTGGGTCTTAGAAAGGAAATTTCTTGGCTATGAGTACGTTAAGCCAGCCATCAATAGCTATTCACAAATGAAAAACAACCAACAGGATGCATTAAAACCCAAGAAGTGTCAAGGTCCTGACACAAGGATGGATGCAAGATAATTTAATAGTAAACCATGCAATAATACTATTTAACATACTACAGTGTGGGAGCAGTATATAAAAGCAGAAAATCTTCTTTATCTTGGGTAATTTAGGATGCCAATCAGATCTTGTATGTACAGACACAATCAAACCATACACTAGCAAATTTTAGGTTTAAGAAATAGTTTCAAAATAAAACTAAAGACTGCCAGACAGTGACCATCTGCAAAAATACTTTACATCTTTTTCTCCATCAGAAAAGTTCTGATTTATGCCCTGTTCCCATGTGCTACATTGGTATCAAAACTGTAAACCAAAACATTATAGTTTAAGTCTTACTCTTTTATCACTGTCTTTCCAGGTATATCTTTAGCTTATGGTGAGGCAGCATTTAGTCACTACAGATGCTTTGCTATGTGTGAAATTCCCATGAATCTCACAGTAAGACTAAGGCGTGGGCCATGTTAAAAATTTATATTGGTGTTCATGTAATGCAGAAGAATGTACATATATATATATATATATTTTTTTT
>VYXD01013944.1:494873-514492 GCA_013397195.1 Hylia prasina
CCCCTCCGGTGCCGCCCGGCCCCCCGGCCGCCTCCGCCCCACCGCCCCTCACCTGCCGCACCGCCCTTCGGCCGCGCGTTCCTTTAGCCCCTTTCCCGCCCTGATCCTTCTCCTTCAAGGAGTCACCGGGGCAGGACCCGCCGGCCCGAGCTGCGGCCGGGGACCCTTCCAAAAGCGGCTCCTCCGCACGCCCCACGGCTCTGGGTGAGGGAGCTTTGCTCGCTGCCATAGGGTCCATGACGCTTAGTTAGTTACTGCTTAAAGGTTTGTTTTTTCTTTGCCTTAAGGCCTCGGCAGATGGAGTTTGGGGCGGGAGTATGACTGTCACAGAATCTGACACCCTTGACAGCTCGTAAGGGGAACTGATGTCCTTAATCTTTTACAGCCATTTCCAACTGAAGGCAGCTTGGCCGGTCTAAACAATAAATTTTCTAGCCTCTGGGATAATCAAGGTTAGCAAACACTTCCTCTTGTTTTCTAGGAAGTGAGCCTCTGGCTATTGAGAAACTGCCCAAATTGCCTTAAACAAATCACTGCCATCAGGAACCTAATCGGCTTTTTTCATCAATAACCCTTGTGAAGTCCCACATTGTCCTTTTTGATCTTACTGCCTTCCAGGGCACTTTTGAAGGCTGCCTCTTACAATGAAATCACACAGCCTTTTACATGAAAGTGAGAGGACTCCTGATTCAAGACCATCTTCTGCTGAAAAAGAAAGAAGAAAAATAAATCCACCAGGAAATGTTATTTGCAGATCTCTTGGTCCCTATTGAAATAGACTAGGGCTACCAGTACTTGCCCAGTGTCAGCAATGAATACCCAACAGAGAGCTGGGAAGGCTGTGCTGAGCAGTGGTACTTGGCTGTGTTCTTCTTCCCATGTATGTGCATGGTGTTGT
Source organism: Hylia prasina (assembly GCA_013397195.1). Classification (NCBI taxonomy): domain Eukaryota; kingdom Metazoa; phylum Chordata; class Aves; order Passeriformes; family Sylviidae; genus Hylia; species Hylia prasina. The sequence continues at coordinate 495,772 of VYXD01013944.1, forward strand.
TTACCCGTTTCCTGGATTCTAGCATGCCCTGTGCCCCTGGCCACACACTGAAAACATTTTGGTTACGTTCAGTGAACAGCTGCTGATGGTCTGTTCTTTGGCGTGCCCATGTGGCTAGTAGAAATTTCAAAACATACTGGCATGTCAGATGGAATAAAAATTCTGCATTTAGGAAGTCTGTAACTACTGCCTTGAAATTACATAGGTTCTTCTTGGCAGAAAAAGATGTGGAGTTCTGTTTCTTGGCAGGCAGGATCTACCACTTTTGCTGGCTCAGGTGCTGTAGGAAAGAGGAATCAGCTCTGGGGAGGGTAGAACAAGCTGCTGCAAGACACAAGGTGGTAGTAGGCTTTGCCAAAACCCAGTTACTTTAAAGTGATTTAACTGGTTAACAATGATTTATTGGAGCATTCCAGTTGGCAGAGATGTTTGACAAAGAAGAAAATATCGCACAGCTTATCACCAGCCACAGCTACTGTAATCCCATTGCAGTTGTAAATAATTCATTTCCAGAGTCTTTCCCATTCATGTTTTTTTCATGCATGACAGTCCATTCTGTAAACCTACAACTATGAAAGGCATTATTTTGTTCCCTTGTTTGCTCAGCACTAACAATTGCCTCAATTAAGCCTCTACGTCAGTGCACACAAAAATACCTGACCAAACCATAAATGAACTACCCTGGCTGCCAGAAAGAGCACAGCTACCTTAGTGCAGCACTCTGTGCACTTTAATTAGGTGTGTTGAAGCAGAGCATGTGAGCTGTTTGGAGAGGTAAGGCTGATCAGGTGAGTGGGAGGCATTGCTGACTCCTGACTTACATACACATTTTCACTTTTAATCTTCTGTACAATTGTCCAGTAGTATGAATGGTCTTGATCCCAAGCATGCACAGCAACCATCCAGATGTCTGAAGTGTAATTAAACTGTCTTCTCCCAGGTGTCCTACAGAAGAGTAACTACAAAGATCAGAGTCACCAGAGATAATGCTTGATTGAGAAATCTCATGGATAGCTTTTCTGTGTGGAGGTAATAACACTGAACATCCTCCACACAGATATATCCTTTTTTTTTTGTTGTTGTTTCCCCAGAGAGATAAGCAGGTGTCTTTTATATCGTCTCCTGAACCGCCACGTGAAAAAGAAAAACTTTGAAATTCAGGTCATCCAGGGTAGTGGCAGTTAACAAAAGAGTGTGATCCTTGCCTGTCAATCCTACCTTTTGCTCCTGTAAACAGTAAGTGCCCACACACTAACTCGAAAAATTCAGTCTAAAATAATGGCCAACTATGGAGTCACATAGAAGAGCTAAGTGAATTCAATTCCACTCTGAGCTTAGTGCCATTAAGTGCCCTAAACCACTTAGTGCTCTTTCTGCTGGAAACCACCACTAGTGAAAACAGGCATATTGGCAATTCTGTTATCTTTTTGTGGTGATATGAAGACAAGTATGTTTTTAAATAAGAAGTTTCTCAAGATTTTAGTCACTGATGAGATGTGAATGCCCTGTAAGTATTGCTTTGTAAGTACTAAAATAATTTTGATATTAGAAGTACATTTTTCTTCAGTAGCTGTATTTCTGACAAGAACTTGGATTATTCTTTCCTATCTTTGGGGAAACTTTTCATAACTAAATCCAGCCAGCATTATTGTGGTCCAACCCTTTAAGTGAACATGTGTGTTCTGCACCCCACCACACTTTCCTGAATTTCAGGAATTTCCCTGACTTATATGGACTTAGGTCCAACAACACAAGAGCTGTTGATGACTCCAAAACAGTCACAGAGCTCTTTGTGTATTTCAAACCCTCTATCTGTTCATGGCTGCAATAACTTCTTGAGTACGAGCATGAACAAGTCCGCCCAGTGTGCTCATACTGGCACGGTTTGGGACACATGAAGGAAAGAACTTGTGAACTGCCAACTAAACATGTTGGCAGACTGAAAACTTTCCAATGAAGACCTGAAAGAAAGAGGGAAATTTGCCATAGCATGCTATCAAACATTTCCCAGAGCACCTCAAGGTAATTGAATGCGAAAACCTGGGTATGATTCTCCTCTGGGAGAATCTCTTCCCCAGAGGAGAATTATACCCAGTGATGATTCCAGTGCCAAATCCACATAAATAGTAGTGCCAGTGGGGATTTGGGGTTGTAGACATAGATAGTTATCATTACTGCAGTGTGGATACTCCCCACATCAGCTTAGTGCATTCATATGAGGTCAGTGGATGTACTTGAGAGATCCAGTGTGTATTTACAAGTAAACAGTGACATATTATGATATCCATTCTAGTTCAAATACATTTGAAGATGTGGTGGCATATTAATAATAACTTATAGCCAGAAAGGGATTTGATCATTACCCAGTAATTTCATGATGTTTTACTCCCTTAGCTTTGCCGTGAACCCAAATAATTTAACTGGAGCAGAGATTTTAAAAAAAAACCCTTGAATTTTAAATTCCATTGAATTATTGTTTACGAGATCATTGGCTGGTAAATATTTGTATAGCATCCTAAGCAATGCTGCCAGTGCAAATTAAAGCAGTCTGTTGTGCTTATCACTAAGGTAATTTCTTAGTATTTATATATCTTAGATACTTAGATAAGTATCTAAGATCCTTTGATATATTTCCTGGCGGGACCCCTGGAAGACAGATACAGAGTGGACAAACAGTTGTTTATCTGCTCTAGTTTGTGTGTGGCCATAGCCTTTATTTACCATACACTGTCTAGATCTGTACTGGTTTATTGATTTCCTCGTGAGGAGATTGTTTTTATTGCTGGAGTGAGCAAGTTATAGATAGTCATGAATTTTCCTTCACTGCTCCCTGTGAGACAAGAAGGTATTACTACGTTCAGGTTACAAATAAAAAAAACGAAACAAGGGAGAATAAACACCATAACATGAAAGTGTTAGTGAATCTGAGCCTACATGCTCAGTTTTAAAGATTGAGCATTTGTTTAATATTTTATTGTGCAAGATATATTCTATGTAAATTATGTACGTTTTGAAATCTTGAGAGAGTTGTATGTAAATGTTATTGTGGGAAATTTCCTGAAAGGCATTTTCAGGGTCATTAAATCCTTGTAATTGCAAGTATGCCACACAATCTGTTTCATAAACTGACTGAATTTTTCTGAAACTATTTAGGTGTTTTTCTGATATTACTGTATTTAAAAAATTGCCTCAGGGTATGGTTGCTGTGAGGGTTAAGAATTATCTTGTAGCTTCTAAACTCAATTTCATACCCATTTGCTCATATACTAGCAGTGCCCACTGCTTCCATTAAATAATTCTTTTTGTTCCTGGTGTTTAACAGTCCACATTTGTTTTGCTAAAGTAAACCAGATAAGAATGAACCATATCAAACTGACTGAAGGCTAACTAAATTTTGAATTAAAGTGTCCAGCCAAAGGTGTAATGCAGTTTAACAGTCCATTCAGACCTTAGTTAATGCTGGATAAATTGCTGTGATATTGCTTGTGTAGACAAAACAAGGTTTAAGGGAATGACTGACTAACATCCATTCATGTAATCCTCATGCTTTGCCTGTGATTTACATCATCAAGTTTAGGCAGCTGCAGAATGGAAGGAATTAGGAAGCTGGCATTAGATGCCAGTTCTGGAGGGAAGTGATATGTTGTCATGTATACATATTGTCACTCACTGTGGTTTGGCATTTTGTGTATTAGGAACTTCATTCCTGAAAGCCACTAAGATCATGAGACTTTGTTCTAGAGATTTTCATTTTGTTGTCCATTCTGCAGAAAATAATTTTCAGATGGAATTTAACAAGGAATTGTAAAGTCTTTCACTTTTCAGAGGCCCTGAATTAATAAGACAAGCAGAAAATAATTTTAAATGAGATATTGTCAGCTTACTGCATCAGGAATTTACCTCTTATCCTGACATTTTTACTTCATCCAAATAGAGAAGCTGAGTTGGTAATCTATGGGGAGACTCCAGCTTCTAACAATCCATATTCACTCCCCATGAACTAACACAGGCCCATTGAATAAGACACAAAACTAACCCTACAAAAAGGGAACACCATCCAGTGCTGATACCATTTCTTGAATAAATAAAAATAATCCAGCAGATGGATGTGAAGATAACACTTAGACATTTTGATTCTTTCAGGTATTTTTCACAAGGGAAAGTCCAAGGCTGATTTCCAATAGAATGGGTAATTTAAGTTTAGGAAACCCAGTATCAGATTAAAAGTGTCCACAAGACACCACACTTAAAAAAATCCGATTTTTATGTTTCATGTATATTTAAACATTTTTGAAGGCGAAACTTTGCCCTATATATCTGATCATTTCACCTTCTAGAGACAGTGTAAACCAAGATAAAGCATAAACAAAGATAGACCAAGACAAAGCACAAGTACAGCTTTAGCTACGTGGAGGAAATGTTAGCACATGGGTGTTTCTGATTCACTTGGTGAGGCCAGTGCATCACAGATCCAAGATGAATTAATGAAAAGCCATACCCATGGTAAAGACAAGAGATTTATACTTTCACAGGTATTGTAGGTCAAGTTCAAATTTAGGTTTACCTGTAACCTGCACTATGTGACAATATTAAACCAACTGCTCCTTGCTAGAACTTTGTCATACAGTCCATTGTAAATACCATAAGGAAAAAACATGTCCTGTTTTCAGTGAACAATTTATATTTTCTCCTTATTTTGCCCCTGTAAACAGAAGAACTATTTAAGGAAAATAGGAAAATCAGCGTAATTGTAAATTTTCTGTTTAAAGTTGCCCAGTATTTATCTTGAAATATTCTCCAAATTGTGAAATGAAAAATTACTTCATTCTTTATTATGTCACCTGGAAGAACAAGTAGGTCATGTCTTCACAATGCAAACAAATTTTCTAGAGAGCTCCTCTCTAGAATTTGCACCAGAGTAACTCTAAATAAAAGCCAATGTCAGCTACTTTATTGAAAATTAAAAATACCTCTCCTGATGTAATAACATAAACCCATTGAAAACTTGGTATCAGCAAAATTGAAATCAAAATACCATTGTCACCCACATAATAAGATTCATTATTTTATTCATTATTCCTATAGCAATTTTTACCATTCATTATTACAATAGCAAACCCTGTTTGTAAGTAACATTTTCCTATGTACAAAACTCTTGCACTTGTGCATGAACTAGAGGGCTTCCAGATGTTTTCAGATGGCTGGTAGTGTATCAGAACATTTTTTTTTGTACTGAGAGAAATTACACATAGGCAAGCTGAGATGTTTGTATTGGTACAGTGCCTTATTCTTCAGCAACTAAGCCATGAGAAAATTTCCAATGCAAAAAAAGTGCCTCTCTTCTTTTTGTGTCTTTGCTAATTTGAGACACTCTCAAGATTAAAAAAAAAAAAAAAGATAACAGAAAGGGGAATTACAGTAATATGATTCAAAGCACAGTTTGTCCCAGGAGTCATGGAGGTCATGGGTCATGTGGTCATACAACTGCAGTGAGAGTTACCAAAGTTTGAAAAGCTGGTAAAAATGTAGAAGCTGTCCAGGACACTGACAACTGCTTCTAAAAATCTAGTTTTCAAATTAATACTTGAATAGTCAGTTAGCTTTGAGAGAAGTTGTCACTTTCATAGTATCTGTTTTGATTTCTTTTGGAGAATCCTATTAAATTGTTATTTCCCATGGAAAAGACAAGAGCAGTGGGAAGTAGAGATGTGAAAAGCTACTCCATAGTGTATTATTTAGAGAACACAAAAGAAGTCCAGAAAATCTGGCTAATACAATGTGCTGCCACGCTGGATACAGACTGACAAGCCTGAGAAAGACTTATAAATCACAAGGCCATTTTGTGAGGAATTCCTGGGAGGAAGTTGCCTGTATTTATCCTGGAAGAGATTTAGTCAAAAAGCACTGTTGTGCCTTACTATGGATGTACCTGTATAAATGAACTGCTTTTTCTTAGTCTGTCATAATTACCTTCTTTTTATATGCTCTTGGTTGAAACAACCTCTGTCAGCAGAAACAGAGTATTGCCATCGTAACTTTCACCAACTGCTGTTTTCATTTCATTTCAAAATATGATGCGATAAAAATAAAATCCATGGTAGCTGTAATAGTACCTCTCAACTCAGAGTTATATAATAAATACAGACCATAAAGTTCTTGGGTAGATGAGATGTTTGTAGTGGGGTGTTTATTTTTTAGGAATACTTTCTCCCCACTGCTATTATGATGTGTTGGTATAACTTGCTATGCAGCATATTCTGGCATCTACTAATTGTTGTTTACTACTAGGGTTAAGTGTCACCATAATCTACCTACTGGGCATTTTCTTTTCTGCTTTATGATGTCCAAAGATTTTTTAAAAGTACCAATACATTCTTACCATTCTTTATAAATACTGAAATCTTAAGGTTAGGCTTGGAGAAGCAAGGGAATATTTTGGCTTAGTTTTACTACATCTGCCCTAAAAGGGATTGCTAATTTTCTGTTGTTGTCATTTTGGATTCCAGAAATTACAATCATTAGACCTGAACATTGTGAGTAAAATTCCAGTCCTGATGTGTACCTGGTTTTCAGTTCATCTAGAATTTTTAAGCATGAAGAAAGGGACATAGAAAGATAGAAATAGTGACAGTAGATTTTTCCTTATAAGATGGGATCAATAGAGTATATAAAAATAAACTTTCTGCATGTTCCCTGAGCATGGGATAAGAAATAAGGGGTCTGAACTGTAGAAAGGAGAGTTAGGAGAATATTCATAACGTTCTTGTAGGATGGAAGATGAAGAGTCCTCCCTCTCCAATCAAAGGAGCTTATGCAAAGAAATGTGTCTTGGGGACGGGAGAGGAGAGGCAGGGTAGGTCTGTGAGTGCTCAGCTGCTTACAAAAGATGGTGACCAGTGAGCAGAGTCCCAGCTACTGACTCTAGTTTGTCTTCTGAGCTATTGTTTTAGTGGGTATATGGCTCAAGCCAACTACAGGCTCCTTGGAGTACACAGGATACCACTTTTGCAGTCTAAGCGATTTCTCTGCCTCTGTCCTGCAGAATACCAGCTCCTGGCTCTTCTGTTACCTCAGCCAGGTGGGTGTTGAGATGTACATAGTACAGGGATTAAAAAAACCCATGACATTAACTGATTTCAAGTAATATGTACAATATTTTTTCCATCTTGTACTTCCAAGTATGCTTGGAATGTTTCCAACAATAGCACTTCCTCCCTGAAGATCTTACAGTGTAGCAGCAGAGTGCTTTTGAATGATCTCTTCAGTGTGCTTTTGTCTGTGAAAGGCAGGACAGATTTCAGTGTATAAACTGTGTGACACTAAGGTGGTGTTGAACCACAGGAATGTCCCTCAGAGCTATTGGTAGTACTTCAGTGCAGTCTGTAGGAAGGACAGAACTTCTGCAGAAACCAACAAGATGATTTTGAAATATCAATGAGAAGTGAATTCAAGAACATTTAAGATAGTTCTTCTTCTTACATCTCTTACTGGAAAAAGGAGACATGATAGAGACAAGTGTAAAACTGTGGACACAGACTGTATCCACTACATGCATGACACACTGTACTGCTCATGTTTCAGAGAGTGAATAAATGAGTATTATATTTACTGAATAGGGACAGAGGAAAAGAACCAAAACTCCTTAAGGTTTTATATGTTCAAAATTTACAAGTAAAATTATTTGAGAAACCGATTTGTCATTTGGAAGGAATTATGGTTATAGATTATGAAGAGCAAATAGGTGATAAAGTATGTTATACTCATCAGTGTCATGCTCATTCAGCCTCACTATGAACTACACTGGCTCATGAGAATGTAAAAATTAAACAGAGATAGGTTATTTTCAATTTCCTTCAGCTGCAGCATGTCACTGTGACCATGATTATTTGTAAGCTTCTACAAAAACTTTTGAGATTCCTGGTTTAATAATTAAAGTGGTTCACTGATTGATATTCATGTGTCAACCAATTTCATCTAAGTATGGGCTACCAGAAGAGGTAGTTTTGTCTTATGCCTCAGTCCCAATTCGCAAAGGTCACTTCTGTCAGAAGTGGTGCTCTGTTGATGGTGGAAATCTAACCCATGGAAAAGAATGACTGCAAAAATAAAGTTACATCAGCTGCAGTTTCATCCTGCAGCCCCAGGCACCCTAGTGCTGGCATGAGGGTCGGGGAGAGGAAGCAGAGGTGGCAGCAGGGACTAGTGGAACAGTGGGACCTCCCTTCTCCATGGCAACCCACATTTAGCTCAGCATAATCTCAACTGCAGTTCAGTGTTTCCACTGCATTTAAAAAATGCATTTACTGTCCCCTTTGTTGGTAAAATACACCGTTACCTATTTATTTCTATTGACATACCTGTTTCATAGTTCCTTGTGGGACACTTACACTGGTGCTGGATATTCTCCCCAACTGGATATAACTAGAGCAATGTAAAACAGTATGCTATGATATAATATACACATTATATATAACAATTATACATTATATATAATAATATATAATTATTGCTATATTGTTATGATAAAATGTGTTATTATGATATTAATAACCTCTGGTTATTAAGTTATTTCCCAATGTTTTAATTATTGCCATTCTTCCAAAACCAAGGGCAACAAATGGATTGATCTTAAAATGGGTTTAATTACTGTAGTTTAGTTTGTTGGTTATCTTTAAAGCAAATAAACCCCTCTACAAGTCATCAACAATGTGAATAAAACAATGTAATGTTCACACTACAATTTTCTTTCATAAAATTGCTTCTTTCTTTGCTCCTCTGAAATCCTTGCCTATGTATTTACTGTTCTGCAAGTTTCCCTCCCTGATTTTGTGGTTATTTGAGAACTTAACTTCAAGGGGTGAGGTGGGTTATTACTTCTGTGGTGCAGAAGCATGAAAACCAGGTATTTTTAAAGGTTAAGACTTGAGGGCAGATCCAAACAATGCAGTTCCAAACAAAGTCCAGACTGCCAAAGGCCAGTTTTATATCCCCTTCACTGCACTTGAGCATGAGCTCTGAAACATGGATTTAGTTAACCCAGCTGTGGCTTCCTTGAGCAGTCCGACTTTGCTCCTCATGGGCCAATAGGCTGAATCAAAAATATTACTTTTAAACTACATATATGTGGAAAATAAAAAGTGAAATTCTTCTTCAGACCAGCAAAAAATTAGCTGCTTTGAAAATGCTGACTGGAATAGTGCCACATGGGATGGCAGTTTCCTCTCCTCTTCTATCTGTTCATGTCTTCATGCATTACATCTTTGCTCTCTTCCATTTTTCAGTTGTTTGATCCCTTTCATCTGAGAGGGACGCTCACTACCTTTCTCATTATTTCGTAAATTATTTCATTGCAAGTATGGATCACCTTCGGATTCTTCCTGTTGTCGCTGGGTTTAAATCGTTTGGAGCAGACGCTCCCCCTGGTGCTCTATTTTGTAGTGCGCAACACAGTATAGTCAAAGTAGGTACGTTTCCAGTTATCTAACAAGGAAGATTCTAGGGGAATAAAGGAAATCATTATCGAAAATAATTTTTTACATTTGAAATTTCATCTACTCTTCATTTAAACAGCAACTTTGAGTAATTCCTTCAAATTAAAATTGACTAAATTTTCATGAAACCTTTCTTAAAAGTCTAATCTACTAGCAGTAGCAAACCCTGAGGAAAATGGAGGTAGCATGAAAGTTTTCAGTCAGCGAAACCTGAGGTCGGTTCTTCCCCATGTTTCTTCTCCAAAACTCCCATGCACCACATCATTCCTGCAAGGCCACATGACTGTCTGTGAAGAAGTTGTGCTGCAGTCTGACTTAACCAGCTTGGGTTTTTTACAAAACCCCACCAGTTGGGACTTGTAGCTGCTTTGGTATTCTTATGGCTGTGTTATACCACATATGCATAATTGTTTGACTGTAAATTAGCCTTGTGATTTCAGCGAAATAAAGTGTGCCTACAGACTTTAGAGGTGTAAGAGTCTCTGTGTCGTTTTGTGATCTGTTATGACTTGAATTCTTACAGGTTTGCTCATAAAAGCTATCACAGCAATTTTGCTTCTTTGCATTCACATTCAATCAATTCAACACATGGAAAGGTCACTGCTAATATAAAAACCCGTTCCATAAACCTCCTCCAGTGTCTGGCTAGCATTGAATTCACACTTTGATAAAGCATTAAAAAAATGAGCTCTTCACGATAAACACCGTACAAGCAGCACAGGCTTCTGCAGTCAGCGTTTCTCCTAACTTCCTCAACTTGATTTAATGTCGAAGATCTGGTGCCCGTTGCAAGTCTCGAGCTTCCTCTCTTGCCACCAAGTGAAAATTTATCCTGTTAAGAGTCAAAAAGCAAAGCTGCAAGACAGGGAGAATGCAAAAACAGCTCAAGTGTTATTGCATATTAAACCTTGCAAAACTGGGGGGATTCGGGCTTCATTGGCCCTCTGACCGAAGGTCGCAGGGCGCACGGCGGTCCCCGAGCGCACCGGGCGCTCGCGACGCCGGGGCCGGGACTCGAACCCGCGACATTCGGGGGAGGAGGAGGGCGGGTGTTTGCACATGCGCATGCGCGCCGCCGGTGGGGCGGTCACGTGGCGGCCGGGCCGGGAGATGTCGCGGCTGCTGGAGACGCTACCGCCGGGACGGGCGCTCGAGGTGGGCTCCCCGCGGCCCCGGGCGGGGCAGGCGGACGGGCCGGGGTTCGGCCCTCTCTCCTGCACCTGTGAGGGAGGCAGGGCCCGCCGGCGGCGCGGGGCTGCGGAGCCGGGCCGCCTCTCCCGGCAGGCCGCAGTGCCAGAGGACGGTGCTTTGGGAAACTAGAGAGGCTCGCGGGGTCGGAAATCAGCAGTTTGGGTTGTGCTGTGCAGCCTGGAAATCCCGGGGCGCGGGCGACTGAGGCGCCCTTCGGTGCCTGGGGACTGTAGTTGTGCGCACAGCTGTTCAGTCCGCGTGTATGTCCAGGATGAATTTGAAGCACTTTGTGATTTCTGCGGCCAGAGCTCGTGAGCTGCCTTCAGGGGGAGAAGGGAAGACAGTTCATACTCAGGGAGTACCTGGTCGGGGCTTTTTTGAGTTGTGCCTGGCCTGCAGTCTGGAAGCATTAAGGCAGTGCCCAGTGGAGGGAGGGTTGATAACTGAATTGCTTGATCAGTGTCATATCAGATATAGATTAACCACGAGAGAATATTAAATTGTGTATTGCATCGTTTCAGTTCCTTCATAAGGTAGTTGATGGCATCTGTGGCCGTGCGTATCCTCGATACCAGGATTATGGCAATGTTTGGAGCTTGTCAGAATGGATGGAGGTTTTAGAAGAAACTGTGACGTATTTCAAGACTGCAGTTGGCAAAAATATGTCTGATGAAGAGGTAAGGGCTCATCACTGATTAGCCTTGATTTCGAGTCATCGTGACTGGAGTGATTAGTTTTGTAGTTTAATCCTCAAAATATTTTTATAATGTAGGATTTGAACGGTAGTGGATCCGGCCTAAATAGGTAAAAGGTAAGCAGCATTTAGAGATAAACTGCCAAGACTTCTACAACAAAAAGTGAAACAGATGCTGATTTTTGAATATTTTTCTAATATTGCAGGTTGCTTGTTAAAATACTGGTTTAATCACTTAAATTGGTGTTTTGAGTACCACCATATTAAATCTATATAATACTGCTCGTTAGCAATAAAACCGTTTCACTTTCTTCTTTGGTTTTGTTTGTTCATTAGTACTGCGTTGAAGTGGTGTAAAATACTGATTGTATGTAAATAAATTTTGTAAAAAATCTAACTGTGAATGAAGGACAGTGTAGTACAGGGACTGTAATTCAGGACATTCCTATAGGTATGAATTTTGCAAAACCTTGTTCTATTACTAGAAATGTTAATTCTCATCTCTTGCATATTGCTTGTATTTTGGCCACCTGCTAGCAGCTGGGTCAAAGAAAGACACCTGTGTAGCCTTGGGGACCTCCCTACCATCAGCATTTCTTGTTCAGCTGAGCTGATGTATTTGCCTCTGCCCTGATGCTGAGAAACTTTCAGACCTAAACCTGAGTTGTTTGGGGGCGTGATGGTCTTTTGATTTTGGGGTGGCATGTAAGAAGGCTGATAAAGCCTCTGTTCTCTGGTATCTTTTAATTTAAATGATTACTTTTTTCTCTGTATCTTATGGTAAACACTGACTCTTAACTATCAAAGACAGAGAGCAGCCCCAAAGGGCAGCTATCAGCTGAGCTATTCTAGGTGATATTCTTAGATATTCTATTATTGCAGGTGGTACATGTTACTCTGTGGTTCAGTGCAAGTAATCACGGGTTTTATTTTTATTTTTGTAGGCTGCTCAGCAGATAATTGAGTTAAATTCAGACCTTCAAGAAGCAATCACAAAATGTCTGAAAGGTAGAAAGGAAGAAATCAGGAATGCCCTAGTAGAAAATGTACATGCCATCTCTTCTGCCCAGCTGCAGGATTTTGACTGGCAGTTAAAGGTGAGAGTGTTGTCTTAATGTTGTTTGAAAGAAATGTTCTGCAACAGAGAAGTAATTTGACACAGTCCTTTTAGGCCTGCTTCCTCTGCAGAATGGTTCCATTTTTAGAGGTATTGCAAAAGCACATTAATGACTGACAAAAGCACATCAAACACTTGCCAGAAAATTGTATAAACTGCAAATGTAATTTTTAAAAATTTGTTTTATTTTGTTTTTCCCTTCTTTTCTTTTAAAGCTGCTCCAGGAAACTTGATGCCATTCAGGACCACCTGAAAGTTTTGTATGCTGTTAGGATTTTGAGGCCTGAATAAACAGTATTTTTTCCTCAAAGGAAGAAGTATATGCTTAATTTTAAGATTAGTTGACTGATTCAGGATAAGTTTTCTTCACTTTCTTAAAATGTTTATATTTTTGCAATGGACACTTAATAATTAGTTTGAAATCATTTGTCAGACTTCCTATTTTGGTAATAAACCAGTGATAATGGTGTTGCCTAAATCAGGATGGTAGTTTGAGGTTATGAAGATAATTTGTTTAAATTAAGCTCGATCAAAGACTTAAAAACATTAGTTATACTGTTTATATTTTTGGTTAGACTGTGAGAGCTGTTAAACAGATCTGTAGAGCTGTTAAATAGTTTTCCATGTTTACAAGAGTGCTCAGTAATTTCTGCAGCAAACAGCTTTGGAAATCAAAGAGCAATGCCCAAAACACAAGTTTTTGCAAGAGCAGATGTGGCATCATAATGTGCTTTAGAAGAGCTGTTACTAGGCTTGATCTCCTGCTAACTGCATTTACTGCTGACAGAAATATGGACTTGTGTGAACTCTTGTTTTTTGTTTGTGGCTTCTTTTAAATTTTTCTTCTAGAGAATTTTTTGAGTTTCTTTCTATTTTGTCATACAAATTTTTGGTACATGTCTGAACTATTATTTTTCTTTAACCACTTTTTTCCCCCCTTGAGCTGGTTATGATTTTTTGTTTGCTTGCCATGATTGAACCCTACCACATTCTGTTTTCTAAATAAATAAGGTAGGTGTGTACAATACTAACCTATAGTACTGTCAACTCATCTTTGATTTTAATGCATTTTGAAAGCCTTATGTGTGCTGGAGTATCATAGTCAATAAAAAAGAAAGCACAACTGGCAAGCTGCATCAGTGTTTGTCTAATAGGATGTCTGACAATGTGTTTGATCAGCTGCAGAGTGTTTAAAAATGCATGAAGGCCTCCTATTTCTCCCACCAAGCCCATTCTGTAAGACCCTTCTTGTTGATTAGAAGACCTATTTGAATGTGGTGATTTCACAGTCTACGTAATGCATGATCAAGAGCCATGATTAAATGTATCCTTCATTTTGACCTAGAATACCAAAATGTGGCAGCCCAGAGTTTTAACAAATGGGTTTTCACAAGTGTATATAGTAAGTCTGTGAAGAGGAGGTCTTTATTCAGTATAATGTTGGTATTAACAAACAAACAAAAACCCCAATAACAGAGGAAAAAACGCTGAAAACAGCAGAGATTACTTGTTCGGAGTTAATTTTGTCATGTTGATGTTTGTTGTGGCATTACAAAGTTCAATATAAAATACAGATGTGATATTATGAAAGACTAAAAATTTAATGGCTCCACCTTACACTTTATTGTTATTGTGTCAATCTGCATAGCTTGCTCTCTCCAGTGATAAGATCTCCATGCTGCAAATGCCACTCCTCAATCTTGATTTGGATGTCAGAGAAAATGGTGAAATTAAGCCAATTTCTATAGAGATGAATAAGGAAGAGTTGCAGAACCTAATAAATGCACTGGAAGCTGCTAATAAGGTAACTTTTACTGGTGTAATCTTTTGTTCCTGATTTGTTATGTACTGATTTATTTTAAGCAGAGTTTGTAGAATCATAAAATAGTTTGGGATGAAAAGGCTCTGTAAAGGTTGTCCAATCTAAGCTCCCTGCAATGAGCAGTGACATTGTTGGATAGATCAGGTTGCTCAGAGCCCTGTCCAACTTGACCTTGAATGTTTCCAGGGGTGGGGCGTCTGTGTCCAGTGTTTCACCACACTCATTGTAAAAAATTTCTTCCTAATATCTAGACTAAATATAATTTCTTTAGTTTAATGTGATTATCCCTATCCTATGCTGAAAGATTGGTGAGAACTCACATATTTCCCTCAGCTTCACAAAATATCAGTGTCTGGGAGAGTTATTTGGTTCATATTAAGTCCTTTAATTTCTAGGACATAGTAAATCAGGAAGGAAGTTACAAAGGTTACAGTGTAGTAACCCAAGAAGAGAATTTCAAGTGAAACTATAAGGCTTCTGAGGCACTGAAGGGTCTCAGATTTATTAATAGAAAAGTCTAAGGAAAATGAGGATTTGAAGAAAATGGTGTTTACATGAAATTGTAGCCCTTAAGAGCTTTCACAGCTTGCTTCTCCATGGATTTTCTTCCCTGCAAAATTAAACAAAAATAGTGTGTGAGCAAGGATTCTTCCAGTGTTCACATTGCCTTTGTTCTGCTTGAGGGTCTGTGTGGAAGCTGTGGGATGTGGTCATCTCCATACTTAGTTCTGTGAGCACAGAAGCAGGAATTCACTTCAGAATTGGTCCCCTGGCACTGCTTTGTGCAGAAGGAATCTCACTGGACCTGGACTTGCTATTCTACTTTTTGATTACAGGCAGCTGAAGAATGGTTTGAGTGCTGTAAAGGGTAAAGAAAGTTGTTTTAAGTGATGGTTGTGTGAGATTGTAAAAGAGAGTTGAGAGAGGAATGGTGTGCTGTCCAGAGGAAAGAAATGCTTATTCGGTTCCATATTCTACTGAAACAGAAAGCAAAAGGCTTCTTTTCATAGGCTGCTTAAATTTTGATCTTAACCAACTTTAATCTCATTCCTTTTCTCCTTTTTGAAGGTTGTCTTACAACTGAAATGATGGAATTCAGATCATCAGTATCTGCTGGTGATGGCTTCCCTAATGATTTGGGGAAAAAATGTGTTTACTGCAAAGTGAAAAGTTTTTGGTGCTGTAAAATACTGAAGTCAGAAGACTGTTATGACTTGTGACCAAATGAACTACTAATCCTTCCATAAAAATAATAAATTCTTGTATCTATTTGACCAAAAATATGTAAATCTCATATACAGTTGCTTTTAGTACTAAAGATTTGTAGATGTTTGGAAGAGAATCACTTAAAACATATGCCATATTTGTTTTGGTGAAACTTTGGCAGTGACTACACATGTGCCTGGTAAAACTAAGGCATCTTACTTGCATTTTATTTTATCTTATTTTGAGTGCCATGCTCATAAAGAATGTGAGAGAGTATTTGTAGCATTAATGTATTTATACTTGTAAATATGGTAAATAAACACCTGATTTTGTTTGTGAATAATTTTTGTAAGTTATTTTTTGATTTATGAATCACTAAACTCAATCTTTTTAGATGCTGGGGAAAATCACCTTTATGAACAAAACCAGTGTAGAGCGACAGAATAGCTGAGGTTGCATGTGAGCTCTGGAGGTTATCTTGTCCATCTTCATTGCGCAAACAGGATACCAGACCAGATTTATACAAAAAGAGCTTTCACAAGACCAGTTGCACTGTTGTCATCTTCAGCTACACTTTGCTGAATGCAGGTAGACATGAGCAGGTAGCAAATAGGACAAACCTACACAGGACAGAAGCATCTGAAACGAGCTAATGGCCAGGGAGCACCATCTGTCAAGTGTGCTCAGCCATGCTCCCTCCTGGCATCCTGAGGAACAGCTGGATGGATAAGGATGTTGGCATTACATTTCCACACAGAGGTTTTCAGAGTGGGAAGCTCTGCCATGCATGTCACAACCCCTGGAGAAACTCTATTTTGGGGCCAGAGTTAAATAAAATTGTTCCAGTAGTAAAAGCCGAGGAGAATTTATGGTGTGAGGAGCCCCACTCCCAAAGGAACTTGTGCCTGTGACTAAGAATTAGGCCAAAGGTGTGAGAGTTTAAAGAGACCCCATTAGCATTAAAGAACTGAGTTTTGTCCTTGCTTATCTGCTTTATTTGCCTATATCTGTATTTTCCTACATTCTTCCATGTGTGAGCTCATTTTAATTAACTGGCTACAGCAGTGGAGTAGCTTTGGAGTTTGCACATCCCACCACACTAACTGGTAAATACTGTTCCCAGGAGATGCTACCCCTTTGGCCCAATCCAAGAACATAGATTCCTATTCTTCCAGTCTCTACCTGGCAGAGCAGCTCACTTCTGGGTCCTGCAGTGGCATGGGCAAAACCCCCCAGCTAACCATCATAAATATGTTCAAGAAATCTCTCTGGTTTTGCAGGTACTAAGGAGACACATCTTGAGTATGTAATTTACACCAGAAACAAAACTTTGCATGGGAGGTTTTTGAACCAAAAGCTAAAGAAATCAGTACCTGCAATATAATAGACACACTCTAGGAAGTTTTAATTTCACCACATAAAAAGCACCTACAGAAATTCACATTGCATAAACAGACCTGCAATTTGAATCAGAAAATCAGCCTATCTTGATACAAAATATAGAAGTGAATTATAAAAATAATTTTACTTGCATTTTTTGCCATTTCACAGAAATCTTCCCATGGTTTCAGGAAAAACTTTTTTTCATATCGACCATGTCATCCGCTTTGATCTTGGTATGCTAAAGGGAACCAGAACTGCATCGGAACAGCAAACTGTCAGTATGGAATTGACTATTGTTATAAAACTGCTTTTGCAACAAAGCAATTATATATGCCAAGAAGCTGTGTTTTTAAAAGGTCTAAATAAGTCTGTAGAACATTTCTGAGTTCTGAAGCAAGCTTTCTGATGGGAAACATGTTGAGACATAATTATGCTTTCTTCTGAAAGGTTTTAAGAACCAGTAACAACCTATCCTGAAGTATGCACATTTTGCTATCATTTTGATTTGTGAATTAATATTTATAATGCAGTATCAGCATTTTTACCCTCCTAGTACTAAAGAATGCCTTTGTAAGTGCATCAAGATTGTCCATAATTATTTTTTATTTCTTAAATTAAACCTTAATTACATTTGGTGATATACACTCTTTCCTCTGTAAAATTTTGTTTATACCTGCTTCAGGGCTTCTCCAGAAAGACCCAGTGCCTCCTACCAAAACCTAGAAAAGGAGGCAAATACCAACAAAGATTTGTTCTTTGGACTTTGCAGGCCTGTGTGGAGAGTACTACTCAGAGAAGGCTCTGTTGATGCTGTTTGAAATGGAGCCAGAGCAATGTCAGATCGTCTAATGAGAATAATTGTTAATGCTCTTAACTTCCTTTGTAAAACCCAGTCCTGGATTCTTTACCTATGCCAAAGTCTCATTCAGCTCTTCCTTGAAATGGTGATTTGCCAGCTCTGTTTCAGAAATGTTAGCTACAGTACACATTCAAAGTTTCCTCTGGAAATTTTTTAAAAAATCAGGTAGTATGTTGTCAGCTAGATCAAAACAGCAAATGGCATTTCAGAGATAGGAACAAGGAAACTGGTGTATTCACAGATGTGACTGAGGTGGCTGATGTTCTCACCAAAATGCATGATCTGCTGAAGGAAACCATCTTTATTACATTCTTGGCACTGTTGTTGATTTTATACTTTTGCATGACACTGCAGGTACAGAGAGCCAGGGATGAGTTAAAGGAAATTGGTCAGAGATGATCTCCAGCAATATGACATGCTTCTGCTGCCATGTAATTATTTTAGTTCCTCCTTGGTGTTGATACCCAAATGCAATTGGATTTTGGGAGGAGAAAAAAAAAAAAAAAGTGTAAAAGAGTGAGTACCAGGGCATTTCTTAGATTGGCACCAGCATGAGACAAGAAGTGATGCATTTATAATTCTGGTAGACTCAAGATTACATACAAAATACTTGAGAAATACACATGTCAAGGAGCACACAACATAATTAGAGTGAGCTCTGCACTCTAAGGCAGTAAGTAGACCAAAGTCACCTGGTCTTCTTTTAAGAAATGCCAGATTTTTTATTTGTCACTTAATTCTTGCACCCTGTCCATATACAATTTGGCATTATTACATGCTGAAGTTCATTATTCTTGTGTGATCTCTTGCCTTCCTTGGGCTGCAGGGTGGTTGGTTGCCCATGGAGGTAGGAAGAAATGTACAGTCACAGATGGGAGGTCATGCTTTGTAATACAGAAATCATTTTTAAAGTATTTTTTACGTAACAAATATAATCCAGCCTTTTTTTTTTTTTTTT
>VYXD01013944.1:514504-562311 GCA_013397195.1 Hylia prasina
TTACTAATACTCCCAAGGACATGTTAGCATTCATCCTCAGTATGTGAGAATTCATGAGAAGAGACTCCTTGGTGATGGGAAACAGCTGATGGAACATGGCCCTCAGGCCCTGGGTGACTTTCCTCATGATTTTTGTCAAGAAATCCTCCACCTGCAGTACAAAAGGAAGGAACATTCCCTGTAAGGGTGGACTACATGAACCAGCAGATATTCTGAAATAGCAGCCTCTGTGCTGTTCAGTGGTAGCATACAGCAATGTAATGTCAAAAACATTCCTGTTTCACTGAAAAGACGGGTTTTTGTGTCTAATAAGGTTGGAGTTGTTCAAGCTTCTTTCTGCCAGAGAAGAGGAGTGGATTAATGTGAGCTTTGTCCTCTACTAAGCTAGCTGCTTGGTTGAAACTTGTAGGAACATAGTATGTCAGATCCTTACTGCTCTTTTAGCTTTTGGTTGAAATTATCAATGGATTCAAATATTGTTGGGAGACTCCCAGGTAGGTGCACAAATATACACAGTCAGGGACAGTATAAAATCTAAACCTCAGGAAACCAAGCCAAAACCAACTTCCAGTAGAAATTGCATGACAGCTGCACAGACTGCATGGGAGTTTAGCTAAAACCTAATTAGCAATAGGGCCTTATCTATGCTGATCTTGAAGTCTGGTTCCCCAGGGTAGGGAAACTACTGAAGTACAACAGTGAGGGAACTTAGCATTACAGCATTATTCACCTGTATTGCATAAAGCCAGCCAAATTACTCAAACCTATTGATGGGAAGAGATTGTGTTTCTTTTGTGCTCCATAATTTCCAGCTCCAGATGGCAATGCACCTGCGTAACCCATAAACAGACTCATTTTGCCATCCCATGCCACTAATAACCACTGGCTTTTCCTTGCTGCCAAACTATTGCTCTCAGGTGAGAAAATGTTTTCTTCTGCTTTTTTCTCTAGAAGTAGTTGTATCTACAGTTAGTGCTCTTGCCTCTGTATGTGGTGGGGTTACCAGCAGCTAGCTTTTGGCCCTGCTGCCAAACATTGCGCCAAGGGCTGGCAGCTGTTTCCTGACTCAAAGTTGTGGCTTCCAGCTCTGGATGCAGACAGGCCTTGGTGTGTGCTGCTCAAAATGACTGCAGAGCTGGGGTTTGGATAGGTGCCATGTGTTCATCGTGTCCTGGGGCAGAAGGGGAGAGCCTCCTATTTTGGAACATGGCTGTTCTTAGGGAGTTTTGCATGTGCCCTGCTCTTGTTTTGTTAATGGCTTTTACTCTGCTTCATACATTTTATTTTTTTTTCCTGCTTGGAACTGTACAATGTAACTACTTTTAGTCCATATACCTATAAACTATGCTGGAAGTATCTGGCTGAACCACAAACTAGAAAAATATGTGTATGCCAGTGTTAAGGGTCTAGCAAAAAAAAAAATACTGAAGACAAGTAAAACTAAACTTTGCCCTTGTAATCAAAAACAGAAGATTTTTTTTTAAAATCTAAAGTCTTTTTTTGATGCCATGTTGGATGTTAGCGCTTCTAAAATGTTCACTACAGCTGTAAGGAGAGGTTGTAGTATCTCTTCACCACAGGATCAGCTGGGCTTAATTACTTACCTGACGTCTGTCTGTGAATATCTTTGGGAAATCAGGTAATGCAAAACATGAGTCGCTGATGGTTGTATGTTACACTACGAATCTGCAGAACGCATTATTTTCTTTGAATTAATTTTAGTGTATAAGCACAAAGCAGGCAAATTCAATGGCTCATGGACTTACTCTGTGAAGGCTCATGCCAGTTCAAAGAATTCAAAATTATTTAATGGGATATGTGTTTGCAATGGACAGCACGTATGGCCCTACTGCTGTCTCCCTCCCGGTGCTATTTTTTGCAGTTATGGAAAGTTCAGTTTGCAATGCTTCCTTATGTTCTTTGTATTCTTTATTTTACAATACCAAAATAATATTGTTAGTTTTCACTGAAATATACTTGATATAAACACTGCTTAACTATGATTAAAAACTTAATCAACCTGTCCCATGTGGAATATTCTTGTTTAAAAATTATTTGGAATTGTTTCAGGGCGGAGATAGGCATACATAGCTTATTCAGAAGAGCCATTTGTCTAAATTAATATTAGTCCTGAATCACCTCAAATTGTACTTAGTGGCTGATTAATCTTGTAAAATTTGCAACTCTTTAGTAGGCTGGAAGTTAAAGGTTGTAGCAGCAGAGAGAAGACGTCTGAGGGACACCACCATCATGCTCCTTTGAACTCGGGATGAGACTGGGACTTTGGAGCCCAGAGCAAAATGGACACAGTTTCAAAGAGTCCCTTAGATTAGCAATGTCAAATTCCTGGTTTGCAGCCTTATAATTTTTGTAGTGAGTAAATTAAACCTATTCCCTTTCTTGTTTGGTGATTCTATGATTCTACCTTGTTCTGCAGAAGCCTGCTGCATAAACAAAGGGAAGGGGCAGCAGTCCCTGGTCTATGAGAAGGTTCAGGTCTTGCACAATGTGACAAACAATAACATATAGGAGGGTTTAATTTATTATTATGTTCCAATTAAAGAGATTTCAATGTCAGTTAGCAATAAGGTCAGCAGCTGACCTTACTGCCAGGCAATGAGGAACTACTGAAGTTTTCCACATCACTTTTTTGTTTGTATCCCGACCAATGTTTCTTTCTGTAGCAGCTTCCATTGGTAATAACCACCTCAGTACTAACATAGACTGTTGGCTTGCATATCTTGACTCTCCTAAAAGTATGAAACACTGTGGCAAAAAACCCAACTGATAATAGGTTCAATAAAATGCTATATTAGGCAATATAGTGTCAGTGCTGTTAGGAAACAATTGGCAATAGAGAAGGAAAATGGATTTAATACAGATAGGAGATGACTGGCCTATTGCTTGTCAGTTGCATGGATGTTGCTAGCCCTTTGCCCGTGGCTCCTTGGCTGGAGTTGTGTCAGGTAACAGGCAGCCACGTAAGAGGAGGCAGCTCCTCAGGGGGAGTGCACCCAGCATTGCCAGTGTGCCATAAGACTCAGCTGCATCTCCTGCTGCTCAGTGGAATAGAGAAATCTGAAGGAAACTGTGTGCAGAAATTTCCTCAGATCTGTTCCCAGACATCTACCAACTTTTGGGAGAATGTTAAAATTACCAGCCACAGGAAACCTGGGCACCAAGAAAAATGTTGGCCTGGGGTATGCCTCAGAGTTGCTTCAAGGAATCAACATGTGTTTTTTTTCTACTTTTTAATATAAAATTACATATGGCACAAATGTTCTCATAAATATCAACTTTGCTACTTTGTGGAAATAACAGAATTCAATTGAGATCAAATCAGCTGATTCCTTGCTTGGAAACTCGGTGGAACTTCTCTCTGCTAGCCTTTCTTTCTTTTGAAGATCTCTGCCTCTGAAAATGTTGACTTCTTGAATGATACATCTCAAACACACTATGGAAATACTTCCTGTTATAACTATTACGTTTGAAGTGAAGCATGATGCAATAGTTCCACAGTTTAATCCTTTAAACTGTGATTTCTTCAAATTTTGCTATACTCTAAATGGTGCAAGACAGTGACATAGATACTACTGGTAGTTTGACCGTGTTGTTTGGAAGCATGCTGCTGTGAGCTGCCAATATGTGATAAGAAATACAGTGGGACAAATTTCCACTTGAAAAAAAAAAAAATTGGCACAGAAAGGTCATGGGTGATGCATAGACTTTGTAAAAATCAAGGTAGAGCGATTTTTCTCAAGATGCTCCTTAAGAGCTGATCTGTACTGATCTGATGTAAATGTTGTGACCCTGGATTTATGTTGGGTTGTTGTTTTTTTTAAAGCTTAAATCTAGAAATGTTCCATGGTGGAGTATCTTACACTGAACATGGAACATTATAGGTACTGCAGTCCTTCAGAGTTAATGAAATTGATAAGGAAAAGAAACAAGTCTAATTATGTTACTCTGTGGTAACATTATTGCATAATTTAGTGGACATAATACAGCCAGTAAACAACATTGAAAAGAATAAACATGATGGGAAAGACCATTCTGGACCACTTGTCTATCAGGTTAACATCAGTCAAATCAGGGATTTTGACTTTGATCTGGGATGTCCTCCTGCGTAAGTGTCCTTTTTTACGGAGCCTTTGCCTGTCCAGAGCACTCCTGTTGTAGAGGTCTCTGCTGGAAGTGGCTCTTCTGTACTGCAGGTTGCCACTGTCGTACGTGTACATGGTGGCTTGGAGGCTGGTGAGCACATCTGAGCTGCCAACGTCATTTCGCATTTCAAGCGGTCTGAGAAGCATGTTTCCATGGACATCAACCTGTGTCAAGGAAGGAACGTGCATTAGACAAGTTACTCAGCCAGCCCCAGGCGTTTCCCAGATGGACCCTGTGGCTCTAGTGTCAAGGTGCTCCTGGGGCTGCACTGACAGCTCTGTCTGGTACAGCATTCACAAAAGTGAAAAATACCCACTACACTTTCCTGACTAGTGTGAAGTTAGTTATTCAACATCTAAGCACCTTCTATCTTGACTCGGCTTCTTGGTCTTGTAATTCAGTGAATTGTCTCATCCCCTTTGAAGTAAGACTTTTGTAATTTTGTCTTTTTCTTGGATCCACGGCCTTTATGAAATACTGATTTTTAAAGTCTGGTGACTGGAACCTGAAGCTTTCACATACTCATGGTGAAAAGAAAGTGTTGTTGTCTCTGCCCATTTTAAAGAGTTTTCGATTCTTTTAGTGCTGCAGGTTAGTTTCTGAAAGTTTTGTAACAATGGGCTCATCGTATGAAGAGCACGTAGATACATGTGTATTTTACCTGTTATTGTAAAATACCCATAATGAGAATGGATTTTGGGCAATTACTATATTACAGGGATGAACTCATAGCTTACCATTAACTTGTTCATGTGAGTACAGAATAATCCATTTTATTCAGTGAAAACTTACATTCAGTTACATTTTTATGTGTTGGTACCAGAAGCAGTTGTTTCAAATATGTTTGTCACTTTATTTGTGCTATTGGTCAGTGCACTGTTTTAAATAACTAAGCAAAGAACTGGAAACTGCAACCAGTATGTACATGTCTGGCACAAACAATTATATATATGTATATATTAAATATTTGTATCATTGTCTTCTTATGTATGAGTGTAATTAATCATGAATTGCTGCATTGCTGTGAAGTGTTCTCCTTTTCTCAAATCTTTCGTTTTCTACATGTTTGTAGTAAAACTTCTTTTGAAAAGTTTTTATGGTATTTCCACGTTGACTTCTGACTTCTCCATAAAGGCTTAATAGATGTTTCAAATTCACAGACATTTAAACATCCACTGTAGCTCATATGAGGGAAATGCACATCAGAACACAGGCCTCTTAAATGGAACTTCAAAGTCTTCACATCGAGGCTTAAATATTAATGTTGTTTTTGGTAAACTGTGATATTGGACCTATCCCAAACTTATAACAAACTCAATCATGTCTGTGGATACCTTTATATCAGGGAATAAGATATTAATTATAGACAATATCTAGTCTTGTGAAGCACCTTTGATTTGCAGTGCTTTGAGCTTTACATTTTTAGTAAGACATAGAGCTAGGAAATGATGTAATAATCTACAGCAGATTTTAAGTATGCGCAAGAAAAAATTCCAAACAAAATACACAGGGAAACCTAGTCTTTGTGGATTGCTGCAAAAGAAAGGTGGGACCAAAGAAAATTTCAGTTCCACCTGGCAATGGGGAAGATGTTCCTTCCCATCACCAGGAAAAATCTTTGCATCATAACTACTGGCATATTTGCACTGTGCCAGACTAAACACTTACTAACAGAAAGCAAAGCAGTGAAAGGACTATTTGTGCAAAAGCCACGCAAGAGAACTGTGGGGTAAAAAATCTTCTAAGGGAAGTAGTAAGTCATCACAGATAGAAAATGCACCAGTCTGGTTTAGAAATTGATTCTGTATGTGCTGAAACGAGCATTCAGTGGTAACACCCCAGGTCCCACCACTGTTTTGGTGGGCAAGCTCACGTGTTCTGGGTTAGAAGGGACAGCTTGTCACAAATCAGCATGGTGTTTCAAATGTTTGCTTGAGATATGGGCTACCTAGTTCATACTTTTTAGGTTAGTTCTTCAAATTTAAGAAGAAAGAATAGACCCTAAGACAGGGTTTCCCACTCTCCAGAGGACTGCCATAACTATGAGACTATTCATTTATTCTGAAGAGCTGACATTTTTTCTGTGGAAAAAACCCAGTTATCTCAGAATTGTCTCTGTGTAAAAAAAAAGTCTCAGAGGTTTTGATGGGTCAATCTTTTCTTCTCGGTTTTAGGAAATAGCTCTTTGAGCTGTCTTTGATCACATAATCTAATATGTCAGTTAATTGACTTCAGTGTTATAATAATAGTAACAATAATGCAAGCATTATTAAGCAGTTATTATGACTTTTCTTTTGGGAAGAAAACTTGTAGCTGCCTGTACTCTGAAATGATTCACAGCGATCTTTCTTAAACTAATATATCCTGACACTTTATTATGAACCAAGCAGTGTCTGAATTCCTGCTCTAAGCAGGAATAATAATAATTCTGAATAAACCTGTTATTTTTAACATGAATTTAATTTAAACCATTTTAGGCAAGATGATTTGTATGTCATGAAGCAAGTTGGTCTTTGAACTGCAGTGTTTGCAATTCAGAGCAAAGAGTCTTACACTGATCTTTACTAAATTAGCTCATGGAGGTATAAAACATGTTCTTATGTGCCTGGTCCAATGCTCTGTGCAATTTCCCACATCATTAAAAACCCTTTCAGTATATTTTCAAGTTCACTGCAAAGTATTAAACTTTTAGTAAAACTCAGCTGATCTCCTGCTGCTGAGCCAACAACTGTGCTGAAGTTGTTCTCCTCAGATGAACTTGGTTCATTATAATCAAATTGTAATACTAACTCACACCTCCATCCAAGGTACAACCTATCCTCATTGGGCACGTGCTCCATATTTTATTGACTCCAAGAGTGAAGAGAGAGAATTTTTCACCAATCAGTAACAAAAGTGTGTATGACTAGAGGCACTCAAGTTCCACCTAAATGTAAAGAAACAGGATACAAATAAGTTGAGAATGGGGAAAAGTTAGGGAAGACTGCATTGTTACTACTGGAATCAATCAATGGGCTGAACATCTCTTCTACCCCATAGGGATGCCTGTTGGGTAAAAATCACTCTCTGTGGGCTGAATGCTTTCACTGGGGATTAGAGTTTGTCTGTGCATTGCTTTAAATATGTTTTTGCAGTCAGATGCTGTCACTGGCAATCCTTGAACCTTAACGTGTCACCATTTTTTACCAATAAACAGTGATATTCCATAAGCTGTTAGTGTGAGTCCTTCCCAGGTGCTGGCTCTTGCTGGAAGTAGGTAACATACTCAGATAAAAAGGAAGACCCACTAAGGGGTCATAAACTGGGAAGACCTGCTGAGGAGTCTCCCTTAGACTATCCATGACTAAGTCAGTCAAACCACCCTGTGATCCAGCAGGGCAGTTCAGTGAGGGGTCCCCCTGAGAGGACTGACAGACTGGTCTCAGCTTTCCTGGAGCACTGACAGACAAATCAAACACTGAGGGTTGAATGGATGTCCCCACACTAAGGGGGATGAAACCTCCTTTTTTCACGTGTTTCCTGCTTAGGATCATCAAATGATATTGGAAGTTAAAATAGTCAAAATCATAAAAAGAAAACAACCCAAAACAACAGGCCTGTATTGACCCATAAAAAGTAGTCAGACAGCTCTAGGGGAAGTGCATGTTAGCATTTCTTGACAGAGAATGGGTCTCAAATGCTAAGAGCTGTCTGGAATGAATTTTTATCTTCTTTTTATTTTATTTTTTTTAACATTAACTGTTGTGAGATAAAAGGTAAGAACGTCGGTTTTATCTCAGTACAAACCTGTTGTTTCTTCCTCTTAAGATGAAAGACTCAGAGCCATGTCACTCATACAGTTTGTCTTATTGGAACAAATCGTTGCCACAATCTGATCTGCAAAGAAACAGCTTTTTCTCAGCAGGGCTATACTAATTCACAAGGAGATTTATTTGAAGATTAAGTTATTTGTGTGGTTATGAACTTTCCTTCTTTTTCTTCTTCCAGTAGCCAATGTATTGGAAAACTGCAAGTTTTCCTCGGAGCCTATGGCTGATCTCTGGCTTTCTATCCCAAGTGTTTAGTATTTCACAGGGTACTTGAAAGGAAAGTGTGAAGCTGTGCAGAACTGGGGAGATGATCTATCACTTGCCTTGTGTTGTCATTTATGAACCTTTTGATGGTGTAGCCCCTTTCCCACTCACATTATGATTACATCCTACCCTTTTTTCATACTTAAGAGATAACTCCTCTGTAATTACTATTCATGTTATAATTGTCTGGGGAAAGAGAAGCAGTTTCATGCATGGACTATCTAAATATTTTCTTGCTGGGTAGTTTTCCCTATTTATCCATAATTATGGTGATGTCAGTGACATCTAGCTTTGACAAATGAACAAGGAGATATAAACAGTCTTTATGCTTTATTCAGAGAAACAGAAAGATTGTTTACTACAAATAAATATTTTTTGTATATTAAAAATAAAAATGGCATAAATTGTGAAGCTGGAGATTCTTTATTTCCATCTTCTTCAGTCTGTACAGCATGGAACAGCCACCTGTGAAACAGCAGCTCCTTTCCTTTTTTCATCTGGTCTTCTCTATACTGTTAATATTGTGGTCAGTTTGCTGAGTGTTGCTCATGCATCTAAAGCTTGTGTTATCTGGTGAAGGAATTTGAACTCTTTTAGTCTTTGGAGTCGTATGTCAGATGGGAATGATTGGTATCTTCACCTGGCACAAAGAGATGAAGCACTGTTACATATCTTCTAATAGTTACAGGTCCCTGTATGAATAAGTGATGTGGGTCAAGAGTAAAAGGGAAGAAATATCCTACATCCTAAGTACTTACAACTGTACTTCTTTTATGCTCAAAAAAATATTTTCCCCTGCTCTGGTGCAGGCATCATAATACCAGAGAAAAATCTCAAAAAATGATGGAGAAGGGCTGGGAGCTGTTTCACTGGAGGTCACATAACCTTGCTGTGTCCCACTTCTCTGGTCACATGCACTCTTCCTGCCAAAGACAGAAATACAACTGTTGGAAATCAGCATTTCTGTGCTGAGTAAAATTAATGTTCACAATGTCTCACATCAGAGTGTGGAACACAAAATTCACTGATATCCATTCAAGTGTTTTTATGTATATGTGTGCATATATATGTATTTAAGATCACAAACCTGCACTGTACAGGCAGAAAGCAATCTGTTCACTTAAAAGCACTCTCAGTCTCAGAACGAGATTGCTGTCTGAAGTGTGAGCACTTAGAAATCCTGGTACAAAGCATATATGACTTCCTTTTTCTATTAGAAAAATGATGGTACATGCAATGTGGTGCTTTAAAAATTTTCCATCCCATTCTAAGTACCAATCTCAGTGTAATCTTTGCTGCATAACATTTAGACAAAAGCTTATAGTTATGACTTATGGCATTTTGTTAGTTAAACAAAATGTCCAAATATGTAGAAGAAGAACTTACCTGCACTCTTATCCTTTACTCAGTTCAGTGCACTGGGGCACATGTAGCCAGGGCTGACCTCTGAAGAAGTCTTGATGTCCTCTTTGTTACGAATCCTTGCTGTGCTGCTTCTCACCTAGGCTGGGTTATCTCAGGAGCTGTTGAGGTAGCTGGTCAGAGTTTGTGGGTTATGTTGTTTTTTTCCCTTCCTTATTTTCCATAGAAATGGATAGACAATGTCTGTGCACAACAATCCATACCAGAGTGGCTTATCTCCTCTGCTCTTTGGAAGACAGTACTTTGTGGGGTCTTGGAGACTGCTGATTGCCTGAACGGAATTTGAGCCCTCAATTAAGCAATTAAGCATCTCCTACACAATGGGACAGAAGGAAAATGTAACTAAGAACTTTTACTGGGCTCAAGAGTTCACTGAGACTGAGGATATGATGGCTTTGTTAATGATGCATAGCTGTCGTGGTGGGACACCAAACACACAGCTCTAGAATGAATAAGATACCACAGAGTTTCTAAAATGCACTTCCTGATGTATATGTGATACTGCACCCATCTATCAAGATGAAGTCTTACTTCTTAGAGTTTTATGTGTTGATCTTATTGTTCAAACTGAACACAGGGCTCAAATACAGTTTTGTCCAATTTGTTATCACCTCAGGCCACAACAGTAAAGAAGTTTGGGCTTCAGCCCAAAAACAGCCTGGGCAAGATCTCGTTAATACTTGGATGTAATATATTTAAGTAAAGCACAGGAAGGAAGAAAATTTTTGGCTCGTTAGGATATGTATTTTCCTCTGAGTCATACTGGGTCAAATATACCTAAGGCTTCAAAGGGTTTGTTTCTGAAAAACTGAGAAAAAGTGAAATAGGTTTATAGATATTTGCAAATGCCCAGTGATGTATTACAAAATTAAACTCATCCTTGTTAAAAATATGTCCACAGTATTGCTTCCTGAAAGTTTTCTGGCTTGTTTTTTAAAGAAGGGATAGTTGTGGTGTGCCTGAATTTAGCTGAGGGAAAAATCCTGATGTCTATGAAAGCTCTTATAACCTAGCAGCAGCATCTTTGTGTTCCTCGAAGCTCAGTGCTACTGGCTTCATTCAGGGCTCACTGAAGCCACAGAGCTTGTCTATGCTTTTTATTTATGGTGAAGTTTCTTTAGGTAAAGAGGAACTTTATTATACACATTTCTACTACACCACCTTCTAAAGCAAAAAAATATACCGTTGAAGTGATAAATATTTAATTCCTTGTACCCCTTGTACTTCTTCTGCAAGAAATACAAAGGAATGCGTCCTGAATATTCATTTGCATTTGCTGTATTTCTTTACTCTGTTTTCAGTTGAAGATGGAACAGACCATAGGTTGCTGTAATTTCCTTAAAATACAATTTTTCTCTAGGCAATCTTAAATGATTTTGCACGTGTTCCACCTGTAGTTATCTCTATCATCATATAAATGAACATTTCAGTAAAAGTAATGTTTGAAAAGATAGCTTGAACATTTTACCTGGACTCTATTTGTTTCCAGTCTGCTCTTCTCGCCTGTAGCATGTCCTGCCCTGCCTGCTGTCTTTTTTTGACGTTGAGGTCCTTTCCCAAAGAATATGTAGTTTACAAAGGCATATTCCAGCAAGGCCAGGAACACAAACACAAAGCATCCCATCAGGTAAATATCGATTGCCTTGACATAGGGAATCTTTGGCAAGGTCTCCCTGAGATGGGTGCTGATGGTGGTCATGGTCAGCACCGTCGTGATTCCTGCGAAAGGAAGAAATAGACATTGACTGATGAGACAAGGAAGGAGATCTGAGCACAAAAGACATAATGGCAGCATTGCACTTCTCATGGTTAATTAGGTGATCAGGTCCTTAGCAGCCCAAGGAATGCTTTTTGCAGAACTGGAAAGGAACATACCCTTGCAAGTCTGCTGATAGCACCTTCCTTGGCTTATCATGCAGCGGAGGGTGAGTGAAATAACCTCCAACAGCCCAGGCTATGTTGGAACTTCTTGCCTTAATTTTTGCAGTAACTGTGCTAGGGAATGTGATGCTAGGTGACCTGGAGAGCAAAGAGTTGATTGCTGTTCTTTCTATGTGAGAAAATGCTTCTTACTTCATTTACAGCAGTAGCTCTGCTTGACCCCATAGGTGACTTGCTATGGGGATCTGCAATAAGTATCTAGCTTTTGATTTAAAATGGAGGACTGAAAGGAGAAAGGGAAGCCTTGTGATAAAGTGATGGTCTTTGATGAAGAGAAAGTGATATATATATATATGCTTGTACCAAAACAACTTTTCCTGTTAACTAGGTGCTTGCAAGTAAAGCATTTCCATCTCATTGTCTTATCCACCACTGAATGATTTTTTTTTCTCATATGTGTTTTTTCTTTTAGCTGGCTGAAATGACATTTTAGTCTGCTTTAACAGGTCATTAATGCATGTAGATAATAGCTCTAGGTACAGGTGTAACAAGGTTAATTTGCAGGCAGATGGGACAAAATGGCTTTTTGGCAATAGAGATGAAAAACATATATGCCTTAAAGCACAGATAGCGCAGATCTTCACTCCTCTGGAAAGTTGTAGGAAGGAATATGGTATGGGAAAGAACCAACTCTATAGGTAAAACAGACTAATTTGGTGTAAGCTGGTATATCTCCACTGATGTCAGTAGGATCTTGTGTATTCATTCCAGTCACAAATCTGGCCTGAGAGAACACTTTTTACCATCAGCAGGGACTGTTCATGCAGCGCAGTGTAGATACCCTTAGATACCTGAATTAGACTTTTATGCTCCAGTTTGGAAGCAAGATACTTTTGGCTGGATCCAAAGACCATTATGCCAACTAGAAGTCAGTCAGAATCTCAACCTAAGTGCAGAGCAAGGACTTCAGATGTTGGCAGGGTCACATTTGCCTGCCCTCCTGACAACCAAGGCCCTGTGCTGCTTGTGTAAGATCACAATTAATGATGCTACAACCAGCAGTTTGGATTTGGTGCCACTGTTTCCACAGGCAGCAAGTGTCCGCATTGTGCAGTCATTTTGAGAAGAAGTTACCTAGAGCAACTCTGGCTGCAGAGGCATCGTAATTGATCCAAAAAGACACCCACGACAGAATTGTGATCAGCGTGGAAGGCATATAGGTTTGCAAAATGAAGTATCCAATATTTCTTTTAAGCCGGAAGCTAAGGGATAATCGAGGATATGCTCCTGGAAGAAAGAAGCCATATAATGACTAATGCCTCACAGAAGGTAGGCGCTGATATTTCTGGGTTGGAGGAAGAGGGGACAACCTTTTTAAACTTGTGCTTACCTGTTGTAAATTCCACTCTCTTTGATACCATCTTGTAATCCACAATAGAAAATTGTGGGAGCTCGATGTTATTAACTCCTGTTACTGCTGACTCTCCTCCATTCCAGTAAAATTCAATATCATCAGTAGTGTATCCATCTGAAACAGAGACACAATTTTATTATTGACTTTTCTTTTTGTTTTATTACTTTGCTTAAATAGTTGCAGTTCAAGTGGAAGGAGCTGCTGTTAATCAGGTATTCAGCCTTCTGTTGTGTGACATTCCTGTTACATAGAAGCCTTTCTTCTGTGCCCCGAGGAAGCTTCTAGATCTACAAGAGGAAAAGACAGAAAACAAGGACAGAATTCATGATTAAAATTTGTTTTGTAGCTAGCTCTAATACAACTACTTTTCAGTCAGGCTTGAGTTGTTCAGTTTGCCAAATTATCAGCAAAAACTTAAACTTTCTTTGGAGGATCTCTGACAGTAAAACCAGGTTCAGTTCCCAGATTTTAATTTAATTTCCTGTGCAGGATGTGACAAAATACAGAGTTGGGAGCCGGTGAAGACAAAGATGATTCTAGAAGAATTAAGGTGCCTGTAGTTTCACCTGACAATGTCTGTCAGACCTGTAGGTAACCCTTTGATATTCATGAAGCATTTTATATTTTAATTAGACCTTGCCATCTTTGATCTTCTGTTATCACAGAAGTATTTCTTTTTTACTCCAAAACTAGCACCTTTCTTCTGTTTCCTTTTAAAAGTGATGTTGATTATTTATAATTTAATTAAAAATTAATTTGCCATTATATCACTAGAAATGTTAACATCATTGTTACCATTTTCAGAAATATTTTGATTGAACTCAGAAGTGACTGGGTTTCAAAAAAATCTCGCAATTGACAACATTTTTGAACTAATATTTAAACTGGTTCCACTTTATTGCATTTTTCTACTCTCCCCAGATATCTACCAGAGGAGAGAACATCTCATCTATTTTTAAATTTTTCCTTCAGGTGTTAGATTTAATCAGGTTTAAATCATATAGCACAGATCAAATAAAACCGTGTTTGAACTCAAAGCTTTAGAAAACTTGACAGTACTTTTGCCAGTTGAACCAAGTGTAGCATCAGAAACCTCCACAGAGTTAGGAACCTATCCTTTCATACATACAAATAATGCAATATCAAGCTAAGGAAATTAGTCTTGAGGTGTCTTTTCCTATGATATTGCTTAGTAATAGCCTCATCCCTGGAAGGCTGACCACATGCAGACCAGATCTGTGGTTTCCCTGGTGACAGTCAGAGAAGCTCTTATGACTTGCTGCCAGGCTCCAGAGGTTGCTTGGTAAGTCTGTGGCTATTGAACAGCTATCTTTTGATGCAAACACACAATGACAGGCTGAACAAGGTTAAATGTTCACATATTTTATTTCTGAACTGCTCAGTGCCATGGTGTTCAAACTATCTGAACGGCTCTGAAAACCACACTAACCTATGTAATACGGATTGCTGCTGCAAGCTTAAAACTGGGTTTCCCATTATTTATGCTATTTTATTTATTTTTTTTTTCAAATGAACCATCTCAGGGCTGTGACAGAGAGCTCTGCATGGCTGGTTTTCACTCCTTTTCACTGCAAAAGGTCAAGGTAGCTGCTTGGTAGTGAGACTTCCGTAGCTGCTTTAAAGGCTTTGCACACAAACCCCAGAACTGACATGAGCTACATGTAGAGTGTGATACAGAATGATTGAAAGTGAATGAAGACTGCTAAGACTGTTTAAAAGACTAAGAGTGAGATTGGCAGGGAAGTGTTAACTTCATTTTCTTACAAATCTGTTTTATAAAAACCTTCTCTTGAAGGATTTATTTTCTCAGAAAAGGCGGTGCAAAACAGATGGCATTGGAACTGTCATCTCATACTCAAAGGATATTGATTATGTGTAGACTTTGTACCACAGAGACATCCTCTCTACATGAGGTAATACCCATCCTATGTCTTTAGGGGACAGAATGAAAAACAAAAGGGGCATCACTGCCTATATGTTGAGCAGATACTTGCTGCAAAGTCACAGGTGAAGGTTCAGATCTGGGAATCCTGAACTCTGCCTCAGGGTTTGGAAGAAAACCATGAAAATGATTCTTCTGTTCTGTGCCATCATCACCTGTTGCCCTTTTCACATCCTGCCCTCCAATTTTGCTCTGATTGTGCCACTTCCTTGGACAGTACATGCTGGGACCCAGGGCAGAGAGAGGAACTAACTCCAGTCCTCAGGAGCTCTTAAGGCAGCCGCAGCCTCTCTGCAGTTTCTCTGGCATTTTGAGAAAAGAGGTAATAATTTGGCACCTTATTGTGGCTGAAACTCCCTTCCCTGAAGGTGAATTATTAGTGATTTAGTTGTTAAAACCCACAATGGTGCCAAACAAACACCTGGGATATCAGAAGACAGATTTCAAAAAGAAAACAGGCAAAACCTCCTACAAAAAGATCGCACCATGTTGTTGATACACTGTGTGGTCATGTTGGATCTTTGCAAAAGGAAATTATGTGAGTTCTGTAATGTAGACAAATGTGCTTTTCCCTACTCTTGCTTTCTATGACTTTGGCTACTAAACAAAAAGCAAAACTAGTAGGTTATAAAGTCAACTGACCAAAAGCAAGAACCTTGCATGTAAGGTATCAGCTGCCGACAAGCTGTCACTGTTGATAGGCCATGTTTTTAATCTCTACAAACTTAAAGAGACTCCCAAATACAACAAAAAGTGGGTACCCTTAGCTACTACTTTTCCTAAATATACCAATTTTTTTTTTTCTTGAATTAAAGCTTCCCTAAAGCTGATGGAAATTATGAGAAAGGGATAGTGATGTTTTTCACTCGGGAGTATTCACATTTTTCAGCTCCCTTTTAAAAAAAAGTAGTTGAGCAAAAACATCTTCCTGTGGCTTTAGGTACAGTAAACTGCAGTGGATATTCATTATTTCCTTGGCAGTCATTGTAATATCTCTGCTAGACACTAACAAGGTATAAATTCTCCCTGGGCAGTCTATTCCCTGACGCGATAGGATTGTTGCTGTGTGACACCCTTTTCTTACTTGCACATTGTTCTAGGTGTGTGAGAGGCATTGCTTTTCATGGCTGACAATGGCTCCTGCAAAGGTGCAGGAATTGGAGGCTCTCGTGTTTCATAGGTGTCGACATGGTTTTTTTCTAGCAAACTTTGGAGGAAGACAGTCGGCTGCAGGTTAAAGACAGGAATTGATCTCAGCTCTGAGCAGCGAGCAGGTGACAGATTGCTCCTTCTCCATTTTCAAGTGGACAGTGGCCTTAAGGAGCTGTAGTGATGTCAATTAAGAAACCTTTATGTGTGTGGAGCAATACTGACTACTGGCTAGCAGGCAGCACCCTTATTTCGGGCAGCAAATGCCTTAGGGTTTACAAAGGAAGCAAAGCTATTTCAGTGATAGGAAAAGCGAGTCTTTCCATTGCAGTGGCCAGTGTTAATGGTGGTTTGTTCACCGAACTTATCAGTACTGCCCAGATATTCCCTCGGCAGCTCTTTTCCCATGTAATCCTTTTCCCTCTGCGTACNGAATGCGCGGGAACGCGCAGGGAATGAGCGGGGAATGCGCGAGGGATGCGCGGGGAATGAGCGGGGGGATGCGCGAGGGATGCGCGAGTAGCCGAGCGCGTTTGCTCCCAACTTCTGGAGCGAGCATGGCCTCATTGCTCGGCAGCCATCCCTAGCAGTCTAGCTCTTTTAATCAAGTAGTTTAAGTAGTTTTCCCAGGAATTCTGCGTCTGGTTTTGTTGACCTAAATAATGACGGACTGCTAAAATTTTATTTATTTGTAGTATAATTAATAATGGTCCCTGAAAAATGTTTGTTCTACTTAAGGCATTTTTTTTTCTTGCTAGATTCCTTTCCATCTTCAAAACCACTGAAACCCACATTTAATTGCCCAGCTCAAGACATAAAACTTCTGCTTCCTAGAAAACATTGTCAATAAATGAAAATAAAGCACTTAATCGACAACTTTTTTTGTTTTTTACTCTCAGCAGCTGAGAGTTCAAGTGAGAATGCTTGGTTAGGAGTACCGCAGAGCTAAAAAGTAACTATTTACACACATGGCAAGAAATAAGTTATGTATAAATCTCCCTTTTCACAGAAAAAAAAATTTTAGAAATGTGATATAGCCAAGTTTACAGTGTATGGGATGTCACCAGACTGTGACACCGCAATACTTATTTTCTCAAATATCTCTGGGATAAATGAGGATCTGTGTTACATTCATCAATACAAGTCATGAAGTCATGGTTCCACTATCATTACCATTTCACCAGAGATGTCCAAACAGAATCCCTTTTCCCTTCTGATTTTCTGGGGAAGGTAGCTCTGAAACACTCAGCACCAGGTCTCTTCCTTGGGATCTAAACAAGGCTTTTCAAAAGACTACACCAATTCCATGTGCACAAATTAGTTGGCCGTGGGTAAGGACACAAGGCTGTACCTCAACCCTCTTCCTCCCAGATTATGCCTTTCATAACAACTTAGTCTTTGTTGTTATGTGTATTATATTTTTTCTTGTTATTATTCCTATGATTGTATTCAAGCAGAAAGATAATGCATTTCTTCTACATGCCACCATGGTAGTCCACACAGTGGTAAATGTATTAAACTATTTAAACCTGACATGTGAATGAATGGTGCACCACACATCTGAAGATGTGTTTTGGAAATCAGTGTAAGTAGTTAACATTAAGGTGATAGAATTGCTTCAAAAAGCTTCCTGCCACCTGTGTTTGTGTGTATTTGCATCTGTAAGGTACTTTTTTTTTTCCACTAAGAAACATTTTTTGTTTTCCCTGGGGATATGAGTTAGCCTTAGCAACACTGGCCCAAATGAAAACTTGGTTAGACTGCTGGAGTACTAAACATTGTCAATTATTTAAGAAAGTTTCTCAAATAAAAATAAATTTTATGTATGGGGCAATCTGTTCCATCCCAGTTGGAGACATAACTTCCTATTCATCAGAAGAGGAAAATAAACGGTATTACAGCATAAAGTCACTCTTGCAAGATCCCAATCTAGTTCAAAGAGTGAACTATAACCTTGCCTTAATTTGCAAGTACCTTTAATATTGGTTCAGCTTTACTTGTTACCATTTTTTTGCCAGTGAGACTTGACACAAACCTGAAAGTCCTGTGGGAGAGAAATTCTTTGGTTTTGCTTAATATCTGTTTAATGGCTAACACAGCAGGGCTTCTCTGTATCACTGTGTCTCAACAGAGGGAAATGAAGGATTCTGGATAAGCAGTCAAACTTGTATTGAAAATGCCTTACCAGTTAATTTGGTTCCTTCTACCAGACTATGCCAGTTACAGAAAAGGAACTTAAAGGCTAATAAATATAATACAATGAACAATCAGAAACACACATCAGTGTGTTTTGGCTAGTATGGCTTTTATGTGCAAGAGTACCTCCTGTAAGGCATGCTGGTATTTTTGTGTCCTGTTCACTAGTAAGAATTTAATTCTCACTAGCTATAAAAAATACCCAAATGAAGGAATTATTAGGAAGGGGAAGGAAATGTAAAATTCTTTGTTTGCATTTTCATATACATTCCAATTCATGTTGTGCTATTTCATGCAGTTTCCTTTCTTTGCCGAAAATAGCAATCCTAAATTTCTAGAACATTTGATTGCAGTGAAGAAAGGACCTGTGAGTCACAGTTCTTTAGCCTGGAGGTAAGGTGGCTGATAAAAAAAAGTCTGTAAGACCCTAAGTTAGCATGGTGAGCTTGAAGAGCACATGATTATTTACAGACCATGAGACTTTCAGACCAAGAAAGCAACAAACCATATGTCTAGTGGCTAGTTTGAAAGAAATAAAGGGAAAGCCAGCATGCAGATAAACTGCAGAAATCACTCATTGACATGAGTGTCCTGAGTTTATTCTTGTTCGAAAGCTGCTATAGAATCACAGAATAAAAATCTGTCCAGGTTGTTAGATATGATACTATTTCCGACTGGATATAGCAAAGTGCAGAACACCTATTGGAGGCGTTTACTGAGGAAATATCAGGAGGTGTGTCCTAGGCTCTGTTCTAGCTTCATTGATATGTCCTGCTGGCCACTCTCAGAGACAAGATGATGGGCAAGAAGGACATTTGATTTAAGACAGTACAACAGTTAGGGGTCTGACATGTTCCAATGCAGCCTGATTCACCCATCTCATTTCTTTCACCTTTTCAACATTTTCTTTTCATCACCGGAGTGATGGCTTTTAGCCTGATACAAACCTGAGACTGTGACTCTATACATCTCTCTGTAATTTCTGTAAATCAAGCTGTGATTAAAAGTCTTTTTCATGCCTACACATTTTGTGTAGTAATAGGCAGCCTGCTCATAGTAGCTTAGAGGCTA
Organism: Hylia prasina; assembly: GCA_013397195.1. Classification (NCBI taxonomy): domain Eukaryota; kingdom Metazoa; phylum Chordata; class Aves; order Passeriformes; family Sylviidae; genus Hylia; species Hylia prasina. Next base: position 533,838 of record VYXD01013944.1, read on the forward strand.
AGATGTCATTGAAAACTCTGAAGTTCCTTTTATGCAAATATTTAGTGAGCAGTGCCAGTGATTCAGATTTGGATTTGAATAATTTTGATGACCTATTGTCTAAAAATTTCCACCTATAATATATTGTTTTTTAAAATTTTTTAAGAAATCAGGCGAGCAGTATGTGTTCATGACTGGTGTCCTCTTGTGCAGCCCAGACACTTGTGTAATTGCACATGTCATATGTACAAGGTGCACAGCTGCTGTCAACAGGTCAGCCCTGATACACCCATCATACATCAGTTTCTACAGACTTTTAGCAAGTTTCTCATCATGTGAGTTAGTTTGAGTGACTCTGAAGCATGAAGTTTTAAGATGGCACTTTAGTTACTTTGGTAGTTACATATGCTGAGGAACATTTTGTTTAATTGCTTCCACATTTCTCACTTGTTTGCCTGGATCGTCTTCTCTTGTGAGGTTGAAGCCACCAAAGTTCTGAAGTCACATTGTCATGTTCTTGTCTAAAGACTAGTCAACAGTGATTAGGGCAGCAGCTGTGCATGAGGAGGTTAACCCAAACAGTGTCTTTGCATTGCATGCCATTTCACTTGCTGATGGTAGCAGACTGTCCTTGAGAGCTTGGAGCTGCAAAGAGAAGATTTGTTTCTTTCCAGTAGCAAGTGTCAGAAATCCCAGCCATCTTCTCTTCCTTTCATTCTGAGATGCCTTTTTCCTGAATCTGTTTTGATCTTTCTGCTTCTCCCTTTCTTATTCCTCTTTTGAATGGACACTCTACTGGTTACCAGCTGTATCTCAACTGGCAGAAAGGTGAACTAAAGTTCCTGACCTCTGGAGAAGTTTGGTTGCTTTTTTCTCCCCCTTTCTTTTTTTCTTCTAACCTTTATTCCCTTCTGGTTTGATGAGGAGGAAGAAAATATCCATTTTCAGGAGCAGCAAAATGCAGACCACACATTGTTTCTACTCTAGTCCTGTCAGCACAGGCTGGGAGTGCTAGACTCACCATGAAAGACCTCGACATGCTGAGAGAGACCTGCCCTCTCCTGAAAGCCTCCTGCAGTCCTTCACCCTGTTTGCCAACTCAAAGGACTTCCACACCTTCACACAAACCTGACTAAGGTAACTTGCTTGCAGTGCTCTCAGGAGCACATTTTATGTAAAATTTGTAAGTCCAATGCAAATCTCTTTTCAACCCCACCAGTTTCTTCCTTCCTCTTATTTTTTCTCATTTGAGCTGCTGTACAATAGATGACTCTCACAGTCTGAGCCATAATCCTAGAAGTTTTTTTTTCTGATTTGACTTGCTTTACAAAGTTAAAAAGGGAACAACACTATTTATAAGCACATTATGTAAACATTAGCAACAGAGGTTCAGCTACTTAGCATTCAATTAATTTAGTTCAGTCAATATTGCATGGTACACAGTTTTGCCTGCTCGTATTGTAAACACATCTTGCCCTTGAGCACTTCTTTCATTTGACTAATTAAGATCTGCTTCTAAGGGCTCTCATTTTGTTGCCAGGCAGACTCACCCAACTTTAGATACAGCTGTTGTACTTGGTGAAAAAGGCATTTGAAATCCAGGTCCATCTGGTTGGTGGTCCCGTGTGTCAGGCCAAAACCTGCTCTTCTTTAAGGCAGAAGGGTCTCTGCTTTCCACAGGATTCAGACTGGAGATGGATCAGGGCATTGTGTGTTTCTTACTTATGCCAGCCTGTCTTATACAAGTAAACATATTTATGTGCGATATTGTGTTCCCACCTGAGACAGTGAAAACCCTTTTAAAATTTTAATTATTAAATTCAGGTGCATAAAGTTTTTCAGAGAGGTAAATGTGGAACCAAGTACAAGTCCACTGTACTTGGGCTTTTTATATAAATAGTGAGAATGAAGTTTTCATGGTGCTTTGCCTTTTCTTTTCTGATTCTCCTCCTCCCTGGGGGAAGAGGGGAGTGAGTGAGTGGCTGTTCGGTGTTTAGCTGCCAGCATGGTTTCACTTACTATTCTGCCTATGTATGTAGCTGATTTTTCAATTAATGAACAATTGTAGAAAGATTTAAAGTTACATTGAGCTGCATTAAAATTTCCATTCAGACAAAATTAAGAATAATTGAGAGGAATTTGGCAATGCACATGTATTGTACATGTACTCCACATTTTCCGTGTGCAGATTTTGTCAAAATAATTACACATTACTGAACTCATGTACTGTGCTGAAAAAAAATTCTTGTCTGAAAAATACCATGTTCCCTTGGGCAAAACCAGGCTGAGTTCAGAGAGGAGTGCAGTCCTGCACCAAGGAGGTGAATGGTGCCTGAGGTACTGCTATGACATCAAGGACATACTGCTATGACATACTGGACATCAAGGTGCCTGAGGTACTGCTATGATTGCCATTTTTCCTTAAGCACTAAAGAATGAGTAGGGAGTTTCTGTGGCTAAAAGCACAGGCTAAAGTCAAGGAGCAGGCTTTTTGGGTGGTTAATATACAATCTCTGCTTAGTATCTGCAGAGTTGTGTGAGTTGTGTGGAGGGAGGCAGACATGCAGCACACACTCATCAGTGGACCAATATAAGGTGTAATGGAGGGGCAGGTGCTCCATGGAGGGAGAAGATCCAAGGTCTTATAATCAAAAGATTCTGAATGGTTTCCTGTCTGCCTAATCTTGTTGATACACACTTAATGTGTGTGAAATATTTGAATTACAGGTTCTGTTGCTTTGACCGTAAATGTGAATACAAATAAGGGAGTCATGGTCTGTGTGGTTTGGATAAGAAATGATAAAAGTTTAAATAACAGTTTTTTTTTTCTTTTTCGTCAGGAAGAACTCTCCATAAGTAATTTAGTGATCACAGAATCACAGAAGCAGAGAAAGGTTTGATTTGGAAGGAAATTAAAAGTTCCAACCATCCTGTCATGGGTGGGGACACCTTTCACTAGATCAGGTTGCTCAGAGCCCCCTCCAACCTGGTCTTGTACACTTCTGGGGATGGGCCCTTCTGGGCTACCTGTGACAGTGTCTCACCACCCTCACAGTAAAGAATTTGTTCCTAATATCTAATCTAAACCTACTGTCTTTCAATTTGAAGCCATCACCCTTTGTCTTGTCATTTCATGCCCTTGTAAAAGTCCCTATCCAGCTCTTTTGTTAGTACTCTTTAGATACTGGACAGTGCTCTAAGGTCTTCCTGGTCTCCTAATCTTCAGGATGAACACCTCCAACTCTTTCAGTCTGTCTTCATGGGAGAGGTGGCCTGTCCCTCTTGGTGGCCTCATTCCAGCAGGTCCCTGTCCTTCTTACGCTGAGGACCCCAGGGCTGGACACAGCACTACAGGTGGGGTCTCACAAGAGCAGACTGAGGGACATAACCACATCCCTTGCTGGACATGCAGCTTTTGGTGCAGCCCAGGAATTCATTCTCTTCCTGGGCTGGGAGTGCATATTGCCAGGTCACGTTGAGCTTCCCATCAACCAAAGCCCCCGAGTCCTTCTCCTAAGAACTGCTCCCAATCCATTCCTTAGCCAGCCTGTAATTGTGCCTATAGGCACTTACAGAATATAAAAGAGTAAGAATGGAAATAGATTACGCAGAAGATTGGCCACGTATTCTGAGCTAAGTCACTGAGAGTATTATCCAAAGTTGCACCTCACCAGGAAGTTGCAGGAAGAGATAGCAATACTGGGTAGCAATCTAGTAACCTTTAGGTGCTGCTTCAATCAGACAGATTACAACTCAGATCTGTAATTAGAATTACCATGGAGTCTTTCCATTTCCCTGGACATCAGCACTATGGCTATGTAGCCCTGATTCTGGGGTCCAGTGCCTCATGTGAAATGAGTCATTGTGTAATTCAGTTTCCATCTACATGCTAATGGACTGTTGTCCCTTTTAAAAACCAGGCTTGCACTCCAATGGTAACAGGTATTTGAAAGACTGAGGGAGACGAGCATCCACCTCTGCACAGATGTTTCCTTCATGGCTAGGGAGATCTGAGCTAGGAGTCTGGGAATCTTGGTGCTGCTGTTTCCATGGGAGCCTGATTAATTAAGGGCTGGCCATCTCCAGAAAAATATAAATTAAATGAAAAATTGTATCCGTATGAATGATGTCTTCAAACAAACCTGAAATGCTCTGTGTTTCCTTCCTGAAGATTTCCACACACTGTGGTTTCCCCATTACAACCTATGCCTCTTTGAACAGTCTACTCTGACACTTAAAGCTTGTTGCTATAAGTTTACGAGGAAGGTGAATTAATAAATAAAGCTGTTAGAAGTGGTAGCAGAAAGCTCATGGAGAAAGCATTGAGAGTTTTATCTGAAGGGCTCAAATCTGTTCTCTGTTCTGCAGAGAAGTTTTCTGAGGGCCAGAGGATTTGCATGTGAGTATACTGCTCACTTAATAAAACTAGTTCATATTAATATTGTCCTGGGTCAGATAAGCCATCTTCCCACACTGAGATTTGAGGCATTTGTTTTGTTCCTTATATTTCTGCAGTGTAAAGAAGCCATACATATAGATCAAGACAGAGAAGGGATAGGCCCTGAGTAGATAATTTCTCAAGATTTATGATATCTGTAAGTATAAATGCATTGGAGGAAAAGCTTCATTTTCACAAACTGAAGCAAATCTATGAGTACCAGAATCTTCCAGTTTGTTCTGGGGTTTTTGCTTTTATGCAGCAATTCACATCTTGGCAGAAGACAATGAAACATATAAAACAATATATAACTATATAAACTATATAAACAATACTTATGGCTGTAACATTCTAGGTCAACTATGTTGTCTCAAAGCACAATATACCAGCTCTTCCAAGATTGTTATATTGCCAGGTGCAGAGATTATTTTTCTTTCAGCTCTTACTGCAGGAATACAGATTCATCTAAGAGCACAGCTGCTTCTGGAGAAGTCAGCCCCTCCTCTAAATGAACACTTATTTTTTTTTTAAGCAAGCTAAACTTTTCCTTTTGCTGTTCCCCTGGCCTGAGGGATCTCAGAGGCTGAAGACTGATGAGGCTGTGCTGGGAAATGACTCAGCTCCAGCTTTCCTGTCCTCTATGGTCACCAGGGGACACCCTGGGTCACTTATTGGTACTTCTGAGATTACTGAAATGACACTAAACAAGAAGAGCAGTTGGTGAAAATAACTCTGCACTCCTCTGTGTGTAATAGAAAAGTGCTTAAGACATAGTAAGCTTTGCTAATTTCATATGTTCATGTTTTGGAATTGTTGAATGTCAAATATTTGCTTTTAAAATCTATGCACCCATATAAAGATGAGCTATCCATCTTTTTGAAAATAAAATGGGAAAGTCATATAGACTAAACTATCTGCATCTGAGTAACTTATAAATTTGTTAGCAGTGTAAAAATACATTGTGAAAGTAACATAACTGATTTATAGTCCTCTGGGGAAAGAAATCTTTCCAAAGTGTGGAAACAGAGCAGTCACTGTGGCTTAACACTAGTGTGCTGTGAAGAATGAATTATTTTAGCTCAGTGGCTGACTTAAAAGATGAGTGGTAAGGAATGACATAAACTGAGCCAAAAATACATTTTAACTTTTGATGTAAAAAAAAAAAAAAAAAAAAGAAAACATGCAGCCCTTTTGGGCTATTTTCTACNGAAACATGCAGTCCTATTTGGCTAATTTCTCAGTTTCAACATCAACAAGTTATTTGTGAATCTGCCTCTCAAAGCCTCTAAAAAACAACTTGCTCTGATTCACAGCTCTGTGCTAGTCTTCCTGTTCCTGTGATGTTTAAATCTGCTGCTGAGGATGCTCATGCTGTAACTTGAAAACCTCTCTTGTTTTGCTGCCAGCATGTTCTCTGCAGCTCAGAAGGATGGCATGTTAGAAGTTAATGTGGATGCACAGATTGTTGTGTGCCTGCAGTCTCTCCACGGGCGATCCTTCTGAGAGGGTATTTGCAGTGATACAAGATCAGTATGTGTATTCTGCTCAGGGTGTATGGACTAACCTGGGGTCTATTATCTAAATGCCTTAGGAAATTATAAAGGGAGTTTCAAATTGCAAAACGTGTTGCCCAGAGAGTAGTCACTTTGCTACAGTGGGCAGTCTATGGGATAACTTTGGCAGCCTTTTGTGCTGATCTCCATTCCTGCTCTTGCTGGAGTGTTACGTATGGTACTGTCTTGCTTGTTTTATGAGTATGCTGCGATAAAATGTGGTTTTCTGTGTCCTGCTGTTGCCTATTCTTTTGTTAGGCTTTGTGGGAGCTTGAATATGGCTTTGATTCAGGGGCAGAGTGTTTGTGAAATAAAGTGATTTGTGCATGTCAGAGTGCAGGCAGCAGTGGGAGTACAGCAGGCATGGATGGAGACCCACGTGCACACTGGTGAGTTGGGAAAGCTGTCAATAGGATGACATGCTGAGAATATTCTGTCACTTACAGCTGGCACATGAAGTGAAGATGGGCAGGCAGGAACCCTTGTGACCTTTTCATTCAGATAGTTTGCATTGCATTGCATCTCAGAAGGATGCACTGAATGATCTGAGTTTTGGAACCTCTCTCTCTCCTTAGTCCACCAAGTTTGGAAGAAATTTAAAGCTGAGTATGTATTTTAGAACACTTAAAGGAATTGGCCAGAAGCAGAAGTAAGTTTTTATTCCCAGTGTTATGCTGTAACAACCAGAGACAAGTCAAAGTGGAGAAAATGGAGGGTATTTTTACCCAGGGTTCACAGGGCCCATGGGAAGTCAGTTGTTCCAGAGAAGAGGTTTACAGCTGACAGGTCTAATGGGCAAGCAGGGGCAGTCTTGCAGGAGGGTGAGTGAGAGAAGCTCCTCTTTTACAGATGTGACAAAACCTAAGTAACTGATATTGGGGGGCTGCCTTCTTTAGGAACATCAAATATAGAAGCTCTTAAAAAAGCATTGGGTTCATCATCCTTCCAGACTTTTTTTTAATTGGAAGGGACCTTGCAACAGGCTTTTAGAATATTCTGAGCAACAAACTGCTTTGAGAAGGGAGAGATTATGCTTTCTGTGGAACCAATTTGATATGCTTGGTGAGAAGCAGGATGAGACCAGATGCCCTTTTAGTGGTTTTGGATACTTTAGGGAAAATACATAAGTGGATCCAGCTCAAATCTCTTGCTGCCTCAGGTACAAGAAGAGTAATATTCATTAGTGAATTTTTATTGCCAGGCATGAATAAATTACTAGATATCTGGTGCTTGCAGACAGGCAAAGGAAAAGCTGTATGGGAAAGTTTGGATTTAAGACAGGCTTTTCATCTCTAAAAAAATATCCTTATTTGTTTGAAATGTAGGTTCTTACATCCTTGGTAGTTCAAATGAAGTCATAGACTGGATCAATGCAATCTTGTCTCAGGCACAGAGCTGTGATAAATTTCTTCAAATCTCATTCTGTCAGATGGCTCTGTGCCAACAAAGGTGATAATGAATGTTTAGGTATGAACTCAGTTGTTGTTTCTTTCTGGCAAAAAACCTGTGTAGATGTTCAAGTGGAACATTTTATTGATTTACTGTACTATCACTCTAAGTTGGTTGCACTTTTATAGAAGCATTACATATATTTAGTGTTAGATCTATTTCTATATGAAGAAGGGATAAAACCAGTGGAATCTGAATCAAAACAGAATTGCCATTTTTTATACTGTAGCCAACTGAATGAATCTTCCTCTTTTCCCCAAGTATCTCTGTTCAGGTTTCTGTGGGCTTGTTCAGTTCACCCATTCAAGTGGTTTCTAAGGGTGTTGCTGACAAGGCTAACAAACAGTTCAGTGTTGCAGTGTTGATCCCTGAATCATGCTGCAGCATTAACAGTTGTCATAGAGACACAGATTTTTTGAGTCCAAAGGGACCATTTTGATAATCAGCTCAGACTTGTAAAACATATAGTAGCTTGCCAATAAATAAATAACTTTGCCAAACTGGAACGCAGCTGGGCCCTCCCTCTCCTGTGACAGTGAAACACATTTCACTGAAGTTTGTGAGATGCTGTAAGTAAAACCCCAAATGGGGATTTAATTTATTGTAAGAGTGATGCTGTCAGCATGCATTTTTTTCTGATGAGTGAAAACCATGTGCAAGGTTAGTCCACAAGATCCTGCTGTTACTGTAATACTGGCAACCTCAGAGGGACAAAGATTATTAAAATAATAACAGTATTCTGTCTTACCCTCTAGGCAGTGCAGTGAGGTTAGCACTTCTACTTGTAAAGAAGGTTGCTAGAGTGGGGCAGCTGTACAGTCAGAAGTCTCTGACAATCTCTGGGTGATAGGATTGTAGCATTTTGATGCTACTGTCCCTAGTTGTTTGCCTCCTCCTTCTGCTTGCTCCTTTATCAGCTGTGTGTCTGCACCCATGCCAGTCCAGAGCCTGTCGTGGCTGCTGCCAGGGGCAGAGGACATGTGCCAAGGCATCAGGTTCTGAGCTGCCATAGCAGTTGTAGCCCTTGCCAAAGGCTACCTGATACAGCAGAATTAACAGCTGGGGGATTTAACATCTTAAATTGCTGAGCTGACATCCATCAGAGCTCATGTGAGAGTGCCAAGCAGTCTGTGTAACCTCCAGCCAAGTATTAAGTCTCCTCTCTCCCAGTCTATGCTAATCTGTGAGAAATGGATTGTTACAGATCCCAGCTCTGCTGATGAAGCAGTTCCAGTTATAAAATCCCTTGATTCTGTACACAGAAGTTTCCAGTGGCCATCATGGTATTAGACACCGGAACAGGTGCAAAATGTCTGATATATTCTCCCCATCTTCCACTGCAGAATTTGGAATAAGGTGAACTGGTTGGGTAAAGCTGTGAAAAATGCGTGTGAAGAAACATGCAGCCAAAATGCTCCCCTCCTAAATGTATACATTTCTCTTGTTGTCAGCCATGCATACATAGCTTCTACAGTCCTGTAAGATAGCTTTAGGAAAGCTGGAAATGCAATTTTTTATGAAAATAATCTGCTGGCTCAATATAGGCATGCATTACCCATGCCTTTGCTGTGCTTCTGGAGAGGTTTGATAATAGTGCAGTGTTTGGTTCCTTGTGCTCTTTTTCCATTCCTGTGTCACACAGCTGTTTTGCTGCTATTTGCAATGCCTGAAATTACTCACTGTTCAGTATTATTAAGGAAAAATTCTTATCACTTTAGGTTTTCAGGGGCTGTCTTTGGCTACTTATCACGGCATCCCTACAAGCTGGAATGCCTCACTGTCTTTCTGCTCACAGGTAGTGTGATGTTCATCTATTCTTTGACAAATTAATCTGGGGGACTTCCTGGTTCCTCTGGAACATGCTCCTTCTGCAGCAGGAGTAAGTCACCCTTAAAAACTCATGGGAACTCAAAAGAGAGCCAGGTTGTGTGTGCTTCAGTGTTGGTGCTCTGTGGCAGTACTGCACAGCTGCACAGCTGTTGTGGATGCACTGGGGAGCATTCAGGTTTTGGAGGAGAAAATGTAACTTCAGCTTGCTTGTTTTAGAAATGGGGAAGCACCCTGGGACTCTCTGAGAAGCCACATTTAGGAATGTGCCTGCCAACCTTTAGGAATGAAGGAAATCCTGCAGCTCACACGGTACAACAGTACTGCGCTGGAAACTGGTGCCACATGGGTTAAATCATATAACTGTGCACAGTATGAAAATGAACAAGCCCACTTTCCAGTGCTTTGGAAATTGTTTGACAGTGCACATACTGCACAGTATCTGTCCAGTGGTGAGAAATGTTGCTTGCTATTGCACAGGCTTGCTTAGTGACCACAGCACCACCTTCCCTGGCCCTCTTACTTAAGGAATAGTATTGTCCTGGGGTTTATTGAGTTCCTGTCTTTCCCAAAATTGCAGTGAATAAGCCTTTCTATCAAAGAGATATTTTTTAACCAAAAAAATATTAAAAGTTTCATTTTCAACCTAGCTGTGTGAACATTTGTATACTGACACAATAGAAACAGAAGAGAAGCTCAGTAGCTGAAGGGTGATGCAGGAGCTGGACGGAGAGCTTGAGAGGGGGAATCATAAACTGGTTCTCTCATGGAAGCACATGCCACATGCCTAATACACGGCATGAGAAGAGAACCTGTGGTCATGGTTATCACCTCTTTATCCACCCTTTTCCATTCTGTACCCTCATTACTCTCAAGCAGATTAGTGGGTACTACTGAGTGCAGAGTACTCTGGACAAATGGCTTACTTGTCCTCATATGCTTAAGAAAGAATCAGGCAGCTTGCCCTTAAGAACTCTAGTCTTCCAAATTTCATGTCCTGCTTTAGGGCACCCCAGGACATATGATCAGTAATTTTCAAGAGTTTTAGACATGCAGATGAGAAGAACTGTGGTGCACTAGAAGGTGTATTTTAGGTGGACAGTTGTCAATGACAACAGTGCCCCTGACACATGTACTGCTTGTGGGCTTACAGTAGCAGGTAAGCACATCTGTGCTTTTGGTAAATCATTCAGTCGTTAGTGGAACTGACCTAAATACTCACGAGAAGTAATTCACTCTCCAATTTTGACCTGTTGCAAATTGTGATCAGCTCAACAAACCTTAACATATCAACATATGTATCTCTGGAGACCTGAATTATTCATACAAGTGTTCAAAAGGTCTGAAAAGCAATTTTCTTTTGGGTATGTGTGACTGGCCACATGAATGATATGGTATTTTCTCATCCCTGATTGTGTTAGCACTTTAATTGCTTATTCCATCTGGTGCTAATTTTGATTCTTGATGAGGTCTCAGTGGTAGTATTAAATCCATTCTCACTGAACATTTATCCCTACAAAGCTTCGTTTATGTGAAAGCTTGTGAAAAAAGAGGTATAACCAGTAAAGTGTCAATCTAGTTGTATTATTCGGGCTGGTATATGCTAGCTGATAAATGCTTGTGTACTTTCATCATCTTCAGTCATGATTGAGCTGAGGACTTCAAATCAACTACTTCCCAACAAATAAACTCGGTATCTGTTCAATATGAAGGCAACTTCGCTATCATCACCCATTTTGGTTGCTGTGGTATTATATAGATACCAGTTTCCTCTGCTAATCAGGTGGAAAAGTCACTGAGGAGGAGTGTTATGCACTATATTTTGAAAATCAGGATTTGACTCATTCTCCAAAAGCATCTATTACATGCCTTAATAAGTTTAAGCCAGAAGATGAGCCAAGCAGCAGCAAGCAAGAAAATTGTTTTATGCCAAAAAAAAGGCAGGGGAGTGCAAAGCCCAAGTATGGGAAGACAACCATGCACCTTAACGAGCCACTTCTTAGGTGCTGTAAAGTGGTGGATTGTGACACAGATGGAGTTTTGAACTAGCAGAAAGTGACTGAGGAGATCAGTGGTGTGATGGGAAACACTGGAAAGGGAAGCTACATAGCCAGCATAATACAGATTCTTTTCAAAAACCTTCACAGGCACTTATCTAACAGCCATCATCATAAAATATAAAGAGACCATAAGTGCATGCCGTGTTCCTATGCTCATGGAAGACAATGACAAAGCTCTCATTATCCTTGGGGCTGAAGGATCAAGTTATTTCCTTTTATAACCTCCAAATGATTTGGTAACAGCAACTGATCAATCCTGCCACCACCACATGGGACGGATATCAATCTTGATGCTAGAGATGAATATGCTGAGGTGAAGTAATTGATCCAGGTTCAGCAGTGATTAGACATTGAAGATGGACAGTGCTTGAGAGCTGTCCTCTGAGCAAATCTTCAAAAAATACCCTTCTCCCTTCCTTGACAAGAGATTTTGAAAGATGTCTTACAAGCTTGGATCAACCAGTGCTGTGAATGAAACACATTTTGGCTTGTGTGTTACAGAAATACACTGAGTATGTTCAGCGTGCAAGCTCACTGAACCCATAGTATTAGAACAACTTGCTTCTGTTTTGCCTAACCTGTGAATATCATTCAATTCACAGCTGTCATTAGGCCAACCCTTTCCCTCCAGTGACTTACAACTTTCAATTTCTAGTGTGCAGTTTTGTTCATCCAAAGGATATCTGCGTAGATCCATCATGCAAGCAGCTGTTGTTGTGATCCTGTAAGAGGAGGGTGAAAAAAAAATAATGAGACTTGAAAACACATTTTACTTGTTTGAGATGGCAAGATTTTCTATAATGGGTTTTCTGTTTGTTTAAATACAGAATGGTATGCACTTGGATTCCTGGCATGAAGTCTTTATAGAGCTTGTAAAGCATGATTAATTTACACAGCACAGTATACTAGTTACAGAATAAAGTATAAGACCATATGTTGAATATTGTAGAGAAGGATTTTGACTCAAAAGTTTATGTGTAAAAGTGTATAGTGTTTTGAAGAACATTCAGTGAGATTTCTACTTGGAGATCTTTTTTTAAATGTTCTTAATTGAGACATCGTCAAATTGTTTAGCAAATTGTTTTATTTGTAACTCATACTCCTGATATCTTTCTTTTTCCATTTCGTTGTCACTTCCTGCTGTTTTAATTTTGTCTGATAGGTATGTGCATTTTCATACATGCTGTGGAATACCTGCTAATATTTTATTCATTATTTTTATGCTTTCATAATCACTTTATGATTAACTATGATAATTGTACATAACCTCTTAAAAATAGTGTGAGGCAATCAAAACACTAGTGAAATGTAACATTGTAGAGTGGTTGCTTCATGAACATTGAGATTAACTATAATTGCAGGCTGGATGTTTCAGATCCTTACTTCTTCTAGAGGGCATGTGAGCTGATATTTAGTCCCTAGAGGTATTCTCCATAGCCCAAGACTTTTTGCAAGGCAATTCCTCTCCTTTGTTAGACCATAAATCACAAGAATATCTGAGAAAATATTTGCTGATAAGTCTGTGACTGTGTGGGAGGAAGGTTAAATGACTTCATGAGGATGGGGGTCAAATATTAAAGCTCTCTTTGAGAAAGACAATTAGGTCAGTGTTTTCATATTCACAAAAGTGAGGTATCACCTTAATTTTCCTTCTTTTTTCCTTTTTTTTTTTTTTTTTTTTTTTTTTTTTTTTAATAGATGGGTTCTTAAATGCTTATAAAACTTTTGGAGTTGTGAATGAGCAAACTTGGCTTCTAATTTTATTGGTTTCTCTCCTTCTCTCTCCAATGACTTATACCAGATAAAGGCAGATAACCTCTTTTCTTGATTTGGATTTGGTCCTGTTGTTCCAGTTCCATGTTAATGAATACCAGAGGAACACCTCTTGAGATTTTACTTTTGATGTGCTGAAAGTCAAGTACATTTACATGCTATATTGGGGTGATAATCCTTGCTGTCACTGAACTGATAGAATTTAAAAGGGAAAAAACAGCCACATGCTTTATTAGTGTGACATGCTTCAAAATTTCCTAAGTCTACAAAATCCATCTGTCATATGCAGTATAAGGAACATCTAGCAAGGACTGTGATAAGAACCGGTCCACAAAACTACTCTGGAAGACTGTAAAGTATGATGAAAATGGTACATTTATACTTTTTTTCAGGCTGATTTTGTCACATTAAATAGAAATGCATATATCTTAACATGCATTTGCCATAAAAATGCATTTGCCATAAAAATGCATTTGCCATAAAAAAGGTCCTCAGCAGCAGTAGGACCTCATTTAGATTAGCCATGTTTCAATTATACCTTACTGACAGGCACTGAGACGACACTAATTTGTCAGACACCTGCTTAATAACACTTAAGATCATACATAACTATATACTAACATTAGTCACAGTTAAATGCTTTTTAATGAAGGTTTCATAGAGAAATGTTTTGTTCCCTATTAATAAATCAGCCTTTATGGTACTTTAGTTCAACCTGTGTCAACCAGAGTGTTTTCTAAACCACTGTGGTGAGGTAGCACTTCCCCTGCTACCTCCTCAGGCTGCCCTATGATCCCAGGGACTCCCACCGGGCCTTGGCTTTTGAGCAATGAGTGGAGTGGTGAAGTGTACCATGACCGTGCCAGGAATTCTTGCATGGCTAAGGTGGGGGTGGCACTCTCTGTACCAGGGACTTCTGCTGCCTCCCCAAGGAGGTGAACAAGAGATAATCAGTCATCCTCTGACAGCCTTGGAACATTATTTACCTGAATTGTAGCCTGAGTGGAACAGTACCGTGGTTACTGACCTTTTTAAGGACTCCAGTAATTACCAGCTTGGATTACAGCCAGGATAGAAACTCACTAATGACTAAAGCATTTTGTGACCCTCTAAGCAGCTGTTCTAAGAGACATCCCTTGAACTCTTCTGGACTGCAGTGGATGCACCTCTCTCTTGGAGGGACACCTTTCAGACCTTTGCTATACTTTCAGGACTGTCACTGAAAACTCATGGTGGGACCTGCGCTGACACCCCCACTCCCTCCTCAAGGCTCAAGTCTCACCCAACAGAGAAATGACAAGGCATTTAAAATTAGTATTTCATTGGACTTGAGGGTAATTTTTAACAGGTATATCTTTGGAAATTTATTTAGACACAGACATTGTGTCTGTAGATATTTGGGTGTGTGAAGTGATTGAAACACTCTATAGCAAGTATAGCATGAATGTTGCCATCTTGGATCTACAATAAGTCATGTACCCTCTTCTGCACCCTTACACTTTTTTTCTTCCTGGTCTCTGTGCAAATCATTCTACACTGATACTAATCTGATTTTCATTTGTATGCTTCATCTGTGTAGTAAGTAACAGAGTAAACTTTTCCATAGCACCTTGTGAAGTTGTACAATTTTTATTAAACCTGCTTTTGCTAATATATTTGACAGTGATTTTTGAGACATCCTACCCACCATTTGTGATAACCAGAGTTTGACTGACCAGTTATTCCTAATGGTAGGTTATCTGTAGTACCAACTTCTGCAGTTTTGCATATTTTACATAAGTTACATAATCAACAGCAATAATCTGTTCTTTATATTATCAATTCAAATTGATAGTGCAGTAGTAATTAATGCAATTGTTTATATTTGAAATTTAAATATTCTACATAATCCTTTCCCCTGACATTGTAATTCTGACAACTGTATTGTCTTTTTCACCAGCCTGCCAACACAATGTGGTCCCTCCTAAAGCTGGAGGTGCTTAAACTTTATTGGGAATCTTAGGTTTCCTTGAAAATACCTATGTGTAATTGCAGGATTGCTTTGGGATTCAGCAACCTTCATTATCTGTAGTTCATCAGTCTGCCTTTCAAGCATGTTTCTCATTCTTGATAGAGCTCAGCTGTGTAAAATTGTTAATGGCATTATGCTCTGGATAACCACAAAACTTATTTAAGCAGAGAAATTAAACCAGATTCAATCATAGTAATTGTTGTCTTGATGAAAAAAATCCCACCCAAGTATTTTATTATAAATAGAGTAAATAAATCCTGGACCAGTTAGTTGTTGCACTCTGGGTGGAGAGAATAACTGATGGCTTGCACATGCACCAGAAGCTTAAAAATAAAGACATTCATATGCAGAATACAGGCTTGTAGTGGCNATGCCCTTAGAGGCTTCTCAGCTGCCACAAGTTAGTTGTTGCACTCTGGGTGGAGAGAATAACTGATGGCTACTCTGGGTGGAGACAATAACTGATGGCTTGCACATGCACCAGAAGCTTAAAAATAAAGACATTCATATGCAGAATACAGGCTTGTAGTGGCAGGAAGGAGATTACAATATTATAAAGATAGGGCAAAGCTGCAAGAAATCTGTGCTCAAGAGGATTAGACCTGAAAGGCCCTTGGCACAAGCAGTTTGTGGCAATGGCAGAATATCATGAGGCTCTGTAAATGTTTAAGTGGAGGATTAATCCTACACTTGAAGCAGAACTATTTATATCTCAAAGTAGGATATGTTTCTTCCAGGCTTTGCATTCTTAAAATACATTTTAAGTTCAGGTATTGTAAAATAACTAATTTATTTTGTTTGTACAATGTGTTTTATTCTACTGTCCTTACATTCTTTAGAATCATTTGGATATAAATGCTAAAAATGGGATTATGCAAAGAAGACAAGCAGTTAGGTGGAGATATTTCATTATGCTGCTTAATTTCACTCATGTCAGTACTCAGACATTCTGAGATGGAACGAAGTCTGAACTGCCAACAGGCAAGATAAATAGTGTTTGCATAAAAGCAAAATCAACCGATTTAATTTTTGAAATTGTGGCTTGGGATTCAAGTTATTTGATCCACTGCTTAGCTTTTACTTTGATGCCTTACTCTCCGAATATCATATCCTTGCTGTATAGTCAAGTTATTTGTTGCTAAAAATAAAACTATATGGAAAAAACCCCACTGATGTCCATTATTTGCCAAACTGACTTCCTTAAGTAATACTGGCAGAGATTTCCCTGCAGAGCATCAGGTTTTGTAGGAGCAGACATTAAAGCTTAGTATTCTGAGTTAAATCATCAATGAGCAGTTAAAGTAAGTTCAGAATGAATACAGGAAGTGGATGGAATACAGGATGGTTCAGTATTTAAATAATTTCCTCAATATGCTGTCAAAAAACTGATTCGCAATTCTTGGACAAAAAATAGACACAATATTTAAGACAGCAATAATAATAATTAAATGTGAAGATGATGAAGCCTAAACAATGCAAATTCTATTGTGAAATATTTCCTTCAATTGGAGGTCAGGTATCAAATTTTAATATGTTTGTTCTTTTTCTGTCAGTCAAAAGAGAATAAATTAAAAATGTGCATGAAGATATGAACTGGGATGGACTAATTTGTTTTCCTTAAAAGCTAAATGAAATCTTCAAATCAAATATAGAAAAACCATGCTTCTCTTAACCACTGCAGTGCTAGGGCTCTAGTACATGCTGGAAGGAGGCTTTCATATGCCAGGTAAAAAATTGTTTTTATTAAATCAGTGTTAATTTAACTTCACTGGTTTCAGGGAACTTAGTCCCCTAGGAACATCAAAACCCAGATCCATATCCCTGGTGTAACTGGTTTAATTTTTCTGAAACCTGGAAGAATCTTGATGTTTGAGTGGGAATGTCTTGTAAGGAGAGTTATTGAAGGGATAGAGGAAGGCAGAAACAAATGTACATTTAATCTGCATTTTTTTTTCTCCAGGCCATGTACAAGGTTTACAGTTATTATACCTGCTGACACCATAAAGTTCCAAGCACAGCTTAACTGCTTGACCCTGGGAGAAATGTCATCTCTGCACCTGAAAACATGCCCAACTTCTACTGCCTGGAACAGCCTACTTGTAGGGTGTACACTGAGCATCAGCGTTATTGGTTTGGTATTGGGTATTTTATATAATGTTGTCTGCACTTGGGAAATCTGTGTTCAGCAATCTGTGTGTTGCTTGTCTGGTCAAGTTCCATTAAAGTCTATTCAATTCTATTATAAAAAGAAGTTATGAGTATTAGTAAAATTGGCAAGGGCCAAAAGGTGATTAAATAATAATGCTTTCACAGACCTCATTAGAATCTGAGAGAAAATTTGCAGTGCTGGGTTCTGAGCAAAATCGTGTCCTAAGCCAAAATTTGCAAATTGGGTCCTTAGTTTTAGGTATGAGTACATTAGTGCGCTTTTTTTTTTTTTTTCTTTTTTAATTGGAAACCTATTATAGTTTAGCTAATTTTCCTAGTAGGACATATATTTGTGACTGTTGGGTGACAAGCTGTCAACTTCTAGGTCACTGGTGTAGACTGCATACTTTGAGATAACGCTCAAGCTTATAAGGAAAGATTTTGTATGATTTAGCTAAAAAAGTGCAGCACACATTTCCTTTTAATCCTCCTCAAAGAAATAGTAGAGTTGAATAATCATGACAAAATAAAAAAGATCTTGAGGAAGATGTGTAAAGAGAAATACACAGCTCAAAGACCTTTATAATATTGGGTAAAGTGACCTGTTATAGTTAAGTTACACAAAGTTAGGCAGGGAAAAATGGATCAGATTATGGGATTTCTATTGCATTTTATCAATACCCTGAACTTGTCAGTGTTTGCTTGATTTGCCTCTCCTTCATCTTTGTCCCTTTAGTTGCTCACACTGAACCTTGAATGGAATGTGAGCAGCTCAGCAATAACATTGGTTGCCTTGGGTATCAGGGTCCTGAGCTAGTATAGCTGCAGCCAGAAAAGGACACATAGTGAAATTTTGCAATGTCTTTTAAGGGCTGAAATATTGCTTTTAAGATAAAAAAAAGCTCCAGTGACAACACTCCCAACAAAACCCCAACAAACTATTGAAAAAAACTAGAAGAAATAACTCATAGTAGTGCTGACTAGTGGTGTAGCATAGTAATGGTCATGGATTTGACCATTACTATGACACAATGGTCACGGGTGGTGCTGAAACCTGGAGGAATCATTCTGGGTTTGTCTTTCCCTGTGTAGCTAGTAACATTCCTGAGAGTGAATAGACTTGTCAAATGTAGAGGAGGAGTATTGGGTTTTCTCTGAGGTATAAATACAAACGTCTGTTTTCAAGCAAAAGACAGGCATGAAAAGTTAATCTGCAGGATGTCAAATCAATCAACTGCATTGGCTTGAAATAAGAAGGTTTAAAAAACGAACAACTTAATGAAAACATGACTGCTGCTATTGCTCTTTCCATTCACATATGTTCTCCCCAAAAACTACTGAGCTCTCTGCCTTGACTGCCATGTTGTCCTGTAGGTCCTCTGAGACACTCCCTATCCCATTCTTATTTCTCCCTGGTTATATCAACAGCTGCTGAGACAAATGAGGCAGAATTTGCCTGAACTGACTATTGTTCTGGAATCAGTTCATCATTTCGGCTCAGTGTCAGATCCTAAAGATAGTTAAATAGTGCCATATCAGAAGAGAGTAATGATGATGAAGAACTAATGAAGGCAGTTATTCTCAAGTTCTTCTCATGTCAGTGGGAATATTCACCACCAGTGAATTGACATGGTCAGCTCATTGTTGGTAAGTTGCCTGAGCTTTGTCCCAGACAGGAGTCCTGGAAGAGTCAAAACTATTCTTAATAAAGAATGTTCCTTGTCTATCTCAGCAGCAGAGCCTTATCCTATGGTATACATTCAGTTTCAGGCAGGGGCAAGCCACCGAGCACGGTGTGACATTCACCGAGGAGAGAAAGAATGGTTTGTGGCTGTGTCCAGACATATGCCCAAACAATTACTGGGTCTGATTCGGGATGTGTTGATTGGAGTAAGTATGTGCCCACCAGTTCTGCTGTTGTGGTCACTTCTGTTTGTTTCAATTAGTATTCTTTAACACGTCCCAGGCAGTAGTTTATCACATCTGTTTTGTGCCTACAAAGCTAGTCAATGGTCAAATGCCCTTCTGCTAGACTGAACTGACTGTGAATTTGAAACTTGTTATTTATTTGCTGTTTATTAGCCCCTCTTACACATTGTATTTATTTCCTTTGCTTTTTTTTTGTTGTTGGTTGGTTTGCTTGTTTGAATGATGAAGGGTTGTTTACTGGAAAAACTCACTGCTGATCTTCCTTTTAAGTATTCCAGGTTCAGAAATCTCTTGCAGCACTTGAAACTTAAGGGTTTTGTGATGAAGGCTTTCAGATGCAGCACCCTGTGATAAGGATGGTGTGATCTATAGGACAACACTGCCTAAGAACTGCCTGCGGCAAATGATGTCTTCAAGCAGAATTCTCTGTCTCTTACTCTGATTTTTGTTGTAAAATGTAAGCTGATGTATCATTCCCACCTTTAGCCTCTCTTCTGAATGTAAATTAGATGTTATCAGGTGTGTTAAGCAGGTGCTATGGAATGCTTATGGGAACACGGTGCTTTTGTATTTTATCCTGCTTGGCAGTTGTTTAAAAAGGTTTGCTGGCTGGAGCTGTAGATCACTTTTTTTCCCCCTATATTTTTTCACAGAAAACATTGACTTCTAGAGTCAGTGCAAAAGAGGAGTGTCTCAAAGATCACATAATTTTAAATTAGAGTGCTGCGCATGAAAATGTTTTGGGGAAGGGGACATCCCATTTCACTTGTCTTGGGAGATTTACCTTGGCACTCAAAGTAATTGTCAGTAAATTCATCATTTTTCTCTTAAACCCTTAATGAATAGTCGTTCAGCTGCCGGAACTCTGCTTCAGAGAACAGCTACATAGTTACAAAGTTAAATAGCTGCGTGGTTCTGTCACAAAGTAGGGATGGGATGGGGAAATTAGCCAAAATGCAGGCAAACTGAATCGCGGGGGGGGGCCTTTCCCCGGGGGAGAGCCTGAAGCTCCAGCAGAGCAGTGGCAATAGGAGGCAGTGGGAATGGGAGAGCTCATACGTGGAGAAGATGAGGAGAGAGGTGGCAACACAAAAGGTCTTTGAGAAAACATTTTGCTCTGACTGAATTAGAACTTTCTAAAATCAAAACCTTAAGCCAGATACGTACTTTTTAAGGATAATATAAGACCTTTACTCTGTTCAACGTAGTGCATCAGAAATAGTAGAGTGAAGATGAATGGTGGAAGAATGAAGATGCTTGTAAATATCAAGAAATAATAATAAAAAAACCTCTAAAATTTTACAGTGTAACCTTTTAAATATTAAAAAAAAAGCCTCTGTATTTGATGCTTCCAAGCCAAACTTCAGTGCAATGAGAATTTTTACTGTACAGCTATAAACCCATGAAAATAAATTTTACAATATAAATCCCAAGAGGGCTATAACCATACCAGGGCAAACAAGATACTTCAATAAAAAGTGCCTTAGATTTGGAGCTGAAATTTACTGCAAATAGTAATTTAGTTTGACAGCGCAAGTATGTTGCAAGATAAAAAGAAACAGAGTGAGCCAGATGGGAGGCACTTAGCATAAAAGTAGGTCCGAGAGAGAAATAAAGTCAGATAACTGGTTTTTATTCTGATTTGAATTAGGAAAAAAATAAAGGGGGGGGGGGGGATAAATCTGTAACTTTTTCAATGTCTCTATGCAAACCTTCTAGAAGTGTCGAAATGCTAGAAAGGTGCCAATAATATCCACTGACAGAAACACCCTGCTCAGGAGAAATACAAGTCTGCTAGATGGCAACAGTGATGTTAGTGTCATCTGGTATGTTCACCTTTTGGCTTGTTTGTTCTGTTGTTATTTCAAAATAAAACAAAATTAGACACCAGCATACTTATTCTGTGTGGAAGAAAGATATGCACACGTTCAGTAGTCCCCCCCTTTGGCAGAAGCAGAAACAAGGCAACATCTTCCATATGCAGCCTGGTTTGGAAGACTTCAGGATGTGCTTGGTCAAAACAACTGGTGGTTTCAGGGACCAGACATACTTCTGGTGGGTTTGTTGTTGTTTTTGTTTGTTTGCTTGCTTGGGTTTTGTTTTGGTTTGGTTTTTTGCGGAGGGGGAGCAGGGGGGAAACAGATGCCTGAATGAGGCTAAGCATCTATTTAAGATGTGAACTGCTAGGAGTTTTGCTGGTTGTAGGTGAGCCCTGCTTCTTTTTTTTAGCTATACAGAAGAGAAAGTTAGTAACTAATGAACTGCAGAAAATTTTGACTTGAGATTTTTAGGACTTTATGTTGAACATCATTTGGAATTACACTAGCTCCCAGGAGAGTACAACAGAGAAAGAAGGTGAAGGCAGCATTTTCTATAGGGGTCCTCTAATAAGAGAAAGAAAATTGAGAAGCAAAAAGAACCCTGAGGCAAAGGCAAAAGGGGCTTCCACTTGAATCTGTAGTTATTTATATGGCTGTGCTTCTTTATAATGAACTCACCTATGAAATCTATAAATGATGTGTGCCTAGGAAAGAGAGCAGCAGTAAATGGCATCTTATGGTACTACACTGCTTTGTTTGTAACTGACTCTAAGACCTAATACTCATTAAAATATGCTTTTGTCACTTAAAGAGTTCTTAGATTATTGAACCTTTACAGACCAGTCAACCAGTTCTTAATACAAAGTGTGATTGATTTCTGAGGGTTTTCCTCAGGTCTTTAGTATTCACTGTTTACCCATGTTCTCCCATCCTGTCCAGACAGTAAGTACACCTCATTTGTTCCAGACAGGTAGTTGAATATGAAAACTAATAATTCCAGTCAGCAAAGCTGGCAGTGCAATTATATCTTGATACATATAACGTGAGGAAAATTGAGCACCTCTGAAGAAGCTGAGCTGCTGCAGTTAATCTACCATGTGTGGTAACTAATTCCTTTGGAGAACTGAAAGTGAAATGAAAACCTTGCACTAGGACTTCCGTGAAAGGATTTTTGGTTTTGCAAAATAATGGTTCTGCTGGCAATGTAAAGTGTGAACAAAGATATTTGATTGCTTTTTTGCACATCTTTGACTTGGGAGGAATGATGATGTGATTTTTGTGTAGAAAACTGATGGATGGTGAAAAAAATTCCCTGTCCTTGTTAAGCAGTATTTCCTTTCCCAGGTGCAGCAGCACTACATGAAGAGACTCCCATCCACTAATTTTCATCCTTAATTTTCTCCTTCCATGAAAACTAAACCCCATTATTGTCTACCACCAGAGTTACTGATGTGACAACACCCTGAACTGCCTTTGTGAATCTATTTGTGGTGATTGGAAGTTGAATTGGCGAAGGCAGTAACTATTTCAACGGGCTGAAATAGATTAGGAAGTGTTCACCAAAGCAACCTCTGTTAGCATCCATTAGAGAGCTGTAATCTCTAGTAGGGAAATGGTGATGGTTAACTTGGAGGAGTCTGGGAGAGACCTTCTTAAACCAGCACAGCGTGGATTAGGAGATTTTATATATATATATATATACACACACACATATGTGGACTTCTTTGTATGAATTATTTATATGAGCTTGTCCTTTTAACCCATTTCTTCAGCTGGGCCTGCATAAGATAGAGAAGAGAGTGAGCCCCAGAGAGTGAGATGCTCATTTGTACTTAGAGCATTTTGTTTCTCCTGACTGCCAACACTGATGAGTCATATGCAGATTTCATCTGAGTTGCTCACAAGATTGAAAAGAAAATCGTTGTTTGTGCCAATGAGATATTTTTATCCTGAAATGTCTGTTAACTAAAGCAGTATTGATAACTTTCAATGGGTAGGGGGTGAATATTTTGTACCTGGATCTTTTGAGGGGGGAATATTTTCATTGTTTTTGTCTTTCAGTAGTAGCAGCTGTTTTACAAGGTGGGTAGAAGCTCTGTATGCCACAAATGTCTTATGGGGAAGAAAAAGACACAAAAATTGTAAGTGATTCTAGAGTAAAATATGCTTTTTTATTTGCTTAACAATTTATATTTAGAGAGGTAAGAATAACTTACTCAGGTGTTGATGCTTCATACTCGTTTATTTGGTTTTAGATATTCGCTATATCAAAAATATAATTTCTCTTTTGCACAATGATACATAGTGCTTTTTTATATCCATTGAGAGCTGTGTGCACCAGTGATCCAGCAGACTGATATATAGTTGAGTAGCATGTTGAATGCACAACATCTGTCACTACTCCTCTGCAACCTGAACATCCTTCAATAACAGAGTATGCAGATTGGTTATAGACAGGAATTAAATACATATAATTTGGGAATTAAAAAATATATTTCATAATATAAAAAATTTCTATGTTCCATAGATAATATAGATGTATAAATGCTTTCCCCGTGATATCTTGGAAGACCTTATTTTGTCTGTCTCCTTTTTTTTGCTTTTTTTTTTTTCCCCCCCCTAAATTTTGATTTTCAAACATGTACATTGGCTTTAAAAGTTTCATGAAAGGATTTCCTGGTTCTACTCAGAATCCACTAGGCATTCTAATGTCTTCTTGTGGCAGAATTTTTTTGCAAATGAATGAAATTCAGGACAGCCAGAAAGGTGGGACTGTTAAAGTAGGAGAGTAAGTGGTCTAGCTAAGTATTTACATTAGTTCAAGTAGCCCAAATTGTGCCTTGTTATGCAGCACAGTCATATTTTTTAATTCTTAGCAACTTATAGGGCTGGCAGGTTTTCGTATTTGAAATCCAACAAAAGGTATGAATGGAACCTCTTGGTACATTTTCAAATATTAATTTTTTCCACATTAATTAACTGCATTTAGAATACTGTCAGAGAAAGGATGACTAAAGCACACTTTGATTTTTCCCTAAGATCATGAAGTTTAGCTGTGTTGGAATGGTGGTGTGAGCACGTTCAGGAAGGTTGCACAGAATGGGGAAAAGTGAGCAATATGGGGATGGCCCTTCTATTGGCTCTTCAAGCTGAGAGGATCAAAGCCTTCATGAAAGAAAGAAAGAAAATGAGCACGTTTTATGTATCAAAGCCATGAGTGGAATGAGGACAAGGTTTGTTTTCCTAAGCTCCTTAAGTATCAGGACAGATAATTATGTATTTTTGAGAGTCTCCTGGCTCAGAGTTTGGTGTTGACCTGTATCAGGCCACCTTTTCACCGTTTTTTCCCCCTGTCTTGAGTAATCTCAGAGCACCAAGCCTGACAGAGCTCAAGCAGCATTTGGACAGTGCTCTCAGGCACATGGTGTGATTCTTGGGCTGTCCTGTACAGGGCCAGGAGTTGGACTTTGATGATCATTGTGGGTCCCAACTCAAAATATTTTGTGATTCTGTGATCTTTAATATTCTGCAGGCTCAGAATCTGAAGGCTTTTGTTCTCTCCTAGCAACATGTCTGCATTTGATTTCTACAAGTAGTTGACGTGTAATTCCCCACAGTCAGTATCTGTTGTTGTGCCTGTTTCTTCTATATTTAGCTTTAAGAGCACAGTACAATAAACTCTTTCTAATGCTACTGTGCCTTTATTCATGCAATAAGGACAGAACAAGTAAAAATTTCCTTAGTTGAAAGAGATGCTCCTTACCATAATGGTAAATACTGCATTAAGACTGAAGCTAATAAAACAGACTAACTTTTCTGCTTATGTTGTCTGAGAAGTTAAGGAGAATTTTCAGATAAACCCCAGGTTGTTTATGATGTTAAATTCTCACTGTGTGTTGTTTCATCATAACCTTTCTGTGTTGCATAGCTTCTTGAGACCCAAGAGGTAGTTGGGTAGTTTTACTTTTTTTATTTTTTCTTTTCTTTTTCTTCTCACAGGACAAGAGGGAAATACAGTAAGGTATTGCTACTTGACTACTGTGTCATATTTTCTGTTGAATTTCATTGTTCAGAAGTTCTTCCCTGAATTGTTTTGATGATGTAAGTAATAATAAATTACATGGACATTCTTTCATTAAGATAAGTTAATAAAATGTAGAAAAGTATGAAAGACATTGTGTCAGCCTGTAGGGTTTTGAAACTCTCATCCTTCTACTTACCATCCTGTATAATTTTTCGCTATTATTCTCAAGTATTGTAGCTAAATAACATATTATTGCTAAGGTTTAGCGTCCAGTGGTTTCACAGAATGATTTCTTTTCCTTCAATGGACACCTTATTTTTGTATCGAAGGAAGGAGTTTGAAACCTTTATAGGAGAAGGGTTTAAAAATGGGTTTGGAAATGTTGCATTTTAAAGTCCATATATTGCATCTTCTACTAGTTTCATACTTTCTTCCTGTATCTGATTTAAAGATGCTTTGGAAGGGAAAATATTTACATACACATTTTACTTATTGTTACCTTTACACAAAGTAAGTGCATACCTGGCATACTGAGAAGAACTGTGATAAGTTTTTTCCTTTGATCTTTAAACTCCTTTTGCTTTGGCCAGGACTTTTTCTTTGAGTATTCTAATAGCTTTTCAATTTAGCAAATAATTTGCTTACACTGATAAATTTCCTACAGGTGACTGAGTATAGCAGAAGATTGAGTTATTCCCCATGAAAGCAAAAAATCCTGAACAGCATTGTGCAGTATTCAGGCAGATTTACTTATAATCTTGTGAGCATGCAGGCCTTTGATTTTTTTCTCAAGAAAATGCTTTGATATTTTCACTGGCATCTTAAACATAAGCCTGACATTTTGCCATTAGGAAATAACAGAGAAAAGGAATTAAAAATGGAATAAAAGATCACTAGTGAGTGAAAGCTCATACATATATATCAAACAGCCATCACCTCAATGCTCACAAAAGATAAAAACTTCCATTGCCATTGAGAAAACATTTCCAGCTTACAGGGAGACCTAGAAAGTATCCCCAAAGATTAATCTGGAAACTAACCCTTATGTCTGTATCATTCACAACCACAAGAGTGAAATTATAGGGAAGGGGCTGCTGTTTATAATCCAGGCAGTTCAATTACACAGATCTCTGAATGGCCGTACATGGCAGAATGGAGGAGGTAGTGACTACATTATAGGTTGAAATATTTTAGATGAGTTTTTCAGGAAAGAGAATACTGGTGATCTGTGAATTACAGCAATTGTTCTAACATGTACTTAGCCTGAAATCTGTTGGTTTGGTTACACCTAAAGAGGAGCTTGTGTGCCAGAAAACTTTTCTATATCTTTCCAGTTAAATCAAGTGGTGCAATGAAAATAATATTCTTCCTTGAAAGACAAGGATTATTTTTGGTATTTTACTCTTCTTGCAGTCCTGAAATGTCTGATGTTCTTTGTTTGTTTGTTTGTTTTATGTGTGTGTGTGTATGTGTTATTCAAACTGAATAAAGCTAATTTTGTTTATATCTTCTTTAATGATAACCACACAGATCATCCATCAATTTGAATTACTTATATTTAGTAGATAGGTCCATTTGAATCATCATCATGAATTCTAAGAATAAGGAATATTTTAAAGTATTTTGAGTATTTAACTAATACTAAGCATATGCATCTGCTATGCAGAGTTTTTTTAGAGATTTGCTTATGAGAAATAAGGTAGTATTAACATACCATATATAGCATAATTAAATATTACTGAAACAGCTGCGACACACCAAAACAAAACCCTTCTCTTTTCTTGTTTTCTCACTACACAGTCCCAGCAGGGGGCTCCCAGGTAACACAAAAATCTGTAGCATTCTTAATACACACTTGGTGCCCACACTTGGATGATAGCATGTATTTTAAAACTTTCTAGATTTGAGTTAAATTACTCCTCAGAGTAGTCTTTTTTTTTTCTTTTCTTTTCTTTTTTTTTTTTTTTAAGCTTTTCACTTAAAGCAGGTTTTACTTGCTGAACTCTTTTGGTTCATCGTGAAGTGTTTCAGTGGGAATTGCTTTTCCTTGCATCTAAAGGTACATGGTGAAAGGTTGAAATTTTTGCCTTAGGTGTTTTAAAAATTGGGCTGATACAGGTCTTGTGCCAGTCTTGTGCCAGGCTCAACTCTAATATCCTCGGGAGACATTTGGAATCCTTATGCACTTTAGTAATTCTCTGTAGATGGGTTGAATGTATACGCTATATTATCAAATTACATAAAGACCAGAATTATCAGTACCATGTAAATAAATAAATTTAAAAATGAAATATTGCTATACCTTTCTAGAATCCTGCCAAGATTTTTAAAGTACCAATTTTATAACTTTTCCATTTACTTCTTTCAGTGACTCAACAGCTGGAAACGTTGTAACAAGACAAGTAAACCAGTAGCCAAATGTATTTGAAATTATCCCAGCTGGGGTCAATGCAATATTTCTTAGGAAAAAATCTGAAAATCTTTTATTCTTTCCCCTCTTTCCATATGAAAATCTGACTAGAGATTTGTGAAAAATATGTCTTCAGAAACATTTATTCAGGTATGGAAATATTTCTTGCAGAATAGTTCAGGACTAATAAAATAGAAATTGAGAATTTATTTATTTATTTAAACTGGGGGCACGTGACTCCAAAGGTGTATTCCACAGATGGTTTCTAACAGAAGAAAATAACAGGAAATGGGTTAGACATTATTTGAATGAAATCATTAACAATAAAATCTGTGCAATTTTTCTTTCTCTCCCTTGGCCAGGATATATTAAAACTGATAAAGGCAGCATTGAAGATATATGGGTAATTTAAGTGGAAAATTGTTAGGATTTAAAAAACTTGCTAAACACTAGCTCTCATTTAACTAAAAAATAGCTAACCTTAAGATATATGGTCTTTTGTTTGTAAAAAGGCTTATATACAAACCTGAAAACAAGTTTGAAACACCTCATATCTGCTAATAAGCCTCAACATAGTGTTTTCCACACCAGATTTATTTTCCATGTTCTTGATTTACACAAATACAACAGGAACAGGACTGGAAGTAAATTTATGCTTCCAATACAGCCATTTGATCACACTGTCTCACATCATTTACAAATCCATCTACATTAAGACTATGAAAAATGCTGCATTTGCAGTCTTTTGTGACCATGCTCTCAGAGGTTGCTAGAGAGGCTCTGCTAAAAGAGACATCAGCAGCATGCATCAGAGCATCAGATAGTTAAACTTCCCAGGCCTGAGACGTTCCAAGAGTTTACACTTTCCCAGGTTTCTTCTGCTTGTGCCGTGATACATGGGAGATGTCAGATTACTCTTTGTTCATAACTTCTCAGACTATAAAACTCCTCTGTTTGATGTATAGAACTGATGGCAGTAAAAGAGGGCATATATATTCTTGGATGACTGGTTGAACCAGGCCTATTGTTATGCAGGTGGCTTGGAAAACTTTG
>VYXD01013944.1:562479-576230 GCA_013397195.1 Hylia prasina
ATAGGTTTTTTATAATGATTTTCAGCTTGCTGTGTCCACACTTTGATTCCTGCTTTAGGCTCTGAGTAACTTCAGGACTTGATATTTCTAGACTCTTCCTTGAAAGATCACATCTAATTATATTTGTAATCCAAAACTACATGAGTTGTATTTGAAGTACCTACCTTCTGTCTGCTCAGCTTGATTTCCTTATTAATGGTTTTATAAATTAAAGATTTTGTTTGTCACATATTTTGCCTCTTAAAATGAGGTCATTTTATCCTGGCAGTTATAACACCATGTATGTTGATACCATAGAAGAAGTGCCAAATACAGGAACGTACTACTGTATTTTATGGAGTAATTAATTTTACATTTTATTATATTCAAGGGCTTGACTGTTATCTAGATTGTGAATTCTCTTGCAGCTACTTTTAAGCCAGGCTGATCATATTTAGAAGAAAGTCTAATCCTCTTTTTAAATCGAGATACTTATAGAAGAGTGAGGGTTAAAGAGAAAATATATTGCCTGAAAATATTTTTAATGAAAATATTTTTAATATTTTATTATTTGCATCTTTGCACTGTCCTCAAAAATTATCATAAAATTATTTATAAGCACTGTATTTGATTGCTGTAGTGAATTAAATCAGTGCAGGGTTGCTCTTCACACTAATACCCTTAAACACCTCAAACGATACCAGCCAACCTTCTGTGTGCTGCAGCACAGAGCAGACATGGCCTGATGGCTCTGGGCTTTTGAGCAAGGGGATGTCTCTGAGAACAGCAGCCCCCACAACCTGGCATCACTTACTAATTTGCCTTTTTTACTTTTATGTTGCTAGTAAACAGGCTGTACCAGTATTTGCTCAGGATTTCAGCAGCGTTCCAGGTAGTGTTTATTAGGAAAGTGCTTGTCTCTTTGAGAGAACACCTAAATTAAGACTCTTTCCTCTTTTGTATCTAAGTGAATTTATCAGTTTGGAGCAGGTCTGGTAAAATATTTGCTGTCTCCCCTAAGACC
Organism: Hylia prasina; assembly: GCA_013397195.1. NCBI lineage: Eukaryota > Metazoa > Chordata > Aves > Passeriformes > Sylviidae > Hylia > Hylia prasina. The sequence goes on from VYXD01013944.1 coordinate 563,483, forward strand.
TTAATTTACCTGCCTGATACATTTATTACATAGAAATGGTACAGATTGATTCCTCATCCTATGCCCCTCTGAGTTTTGGTTGAAGAGTTGTTTCACTCATGTCATGAATCAACATCAATATAAATGAAATGAGAGTGAGGTTAGTTTTAAGCAGCTAAAAACTTGTATTTTGTCCTTCAGTATTAATTGTTCTCAGCATGCTCAAAATTAATAGTAAGTAAGCTGGACATCTGCAGTAAAGTACAGATTTAATCACTGTCCCTTTTAAATTTTTATCATGAGGGAATTTCTTTTTAATAAATGGCTTTTTAATGAAGATCAGGACCTGAAAAACACACATGATGTCGTATGTACCAAATGTATGGTGATAGGAAATACACTAAAATGTTAACATATTAGGACTCAGCATAGATCTATTTTATGTACCTGTATATAGCCTTTTATAAAAACATATACAAAATAATTTGTACTGCTAAAATTCCAGGTATATAAGCTAAATTGCAGTGGGTTTTAAAATGCTTTTGCCTTTTCTTTCAAAAACACAAGTAAGTGTTTAACTGTATATGTCCATTTGGTGTTCCTTGCAAAGAATAAGTGGCAAGAAATTTATTAAAAATATAATATTTCAGGGAAAAAGGAAAAATTATGACATTATGCAAACTTAAGCACTAACTTCCAGAGTATGCAGATTAAATATGTACTGCTTCAATAGTGTGTATCTAATTGGCTACAGTGAAACAACAGGAGTTGCATGGCTCACTTGTGAAAATCTTGTGAGGATTTTCTTTCCAGTCACTCAGTTGTAAGATATCTCTGCATCTGAGCTTTTACAGTGTGTAGAGGAGAAAATTAAGCTAGTAAACACACAAAAATACCTTTCTCATTTAATCTCTCTCCCCTAAAAACAAGTAAAGAAGAAAATACTTGTGAAACCTTTCCTATACTATTATTGGATGAAATGATTCTTACAGGGTGTATATAAATTTATTTGAAGTACTTTCTTAATCTAAAGTACTTCAGTGCTACTCTTTGTTATTAAATTATTTTTTCAGTTGATTTTCATGTCCCAATATGTTTCAGCTAACTATAATAGTGTTACTTATACATACTAGAGATAAGTTTTGGTGGGACTGGAGTTCTTTTAAACTGAGACATTGTAAAAAAAAATTGAAGAACATTTTATTTAGAAGTGCAGTTTTGATGCACATCAGATTGACAGTGAAAGAATAATAATTTCAAAGTATTGGAAGACATTTGCGCTTCTGATATGGGAGAAAAGGAGGACTTGCTCAGATTTAGTAGGCAGAACACAGCCTGTGAAATAGAGGATAAGAAAATAATCCAAAATCTATTTACACCAAGATGGTAAGAGATGGTGTGCTGCCTAGAAAATATGGAACCCATATACTGCAGTGCCTTTCAGCTATAAAATTAAAAATTTGTTAAATATTGTCTAATAATTTTTGATTTGTTCTTTTGATAGTATTAATGAGGTTAAATAGTTATTTAAAATATTAATATAGTAAAATAGTTGACATATTTCAGTAATCTGAATTTGATCTAGATCCTGCTTGAATTAAGTCATCTTTGAAAAACGCTTAGTGGGCCTTGCAGTACAAAATGCTCATTTAGCTCTTCAAAGTGCTGTACTTGATAGCTGCAATCAATTACAGCATCTAAAGCATGTGTTGAAATTCAAGCCTGTGAAGCCAGTTGTGACTCCACCAGACTGCTTATGTACTTCAACTACTGATTACAGGAGCCAATGCTTATAAATCTAAAGCCGTGTCCATGTTCAGTACTTGTGTGTTTCTGCTGTTTTTTTTAAAAACTCTCTATAGAGACCAGTTCAACCTGAAGTATTTCCTCATCTTTCTTATATATTAAATGTTCCCTATGTTAGGTATTCAAAAATCCTATGTTACATAGCATAAAAACCAAGTTGGTTAAAATTGGAGGAAAAAGTTCCTCCAACTGGGGGCACGAGGGGGGAGGTTTGCTACACATGCCACTGGAGGGAATTCAGTTTGTGTTCAACTTCAGGGATGAGGAAAGCACCTCTTTTGGGGATGGACAGCTGCTGGATTCACCCTGGTTGTTTCTGTGTCTATTTGTGCTAAAGGAAGAGATCAAGGCTGCCTCTGAGTTACACCTGGGACTTACCTGGCCTGGTGGTCAAAGAGGACCTTAACCTTCTTCCTTTTTCTTATGGTTTTCAGCCTTCCTTTTCAATTTGTGCTATTTATTAGCTACCAAATTGCAAATTAAATTTATTGAGCCGACCAGGTCCATTTTGTGTTTGATGCTGAATTAAACCTTAGTGTTTTGGAAGAAACTTTTGGGTTTGCACATAGCCCATAAGCAGCTGGAGTTTTTCTGATTTACCTACAGTAGTAAAAGTCCACACAAATTATGCCCCATAAGTTTCAAGTGTTGTACTCACTTTTGTCTTAAATTTCCTCAGTTTCATCTGTGTGCTTTCAGTTATATTGTACTACAAATGATATTTGCCTCAGGGAATTTTTTTAATCAAATGATGTTACAGAATTATAAAATCCTTAATATGTTGATTGATATATTTCATTTTGTATAATAAATGTGAGTAAATTAGTAATGAGATTGCATGGAGGCATTTAAAAGTCGTGTAGATATGGCATTTAGGGATGTGGTTTAGTGGTAGACAAAGCAGTGTGAGGTTAATAGTTGGACTTGATGATCTTAAAGAACCTTTCCCACCTAAACAATTCTATGATTCTGTGATCATCTTTTACCAGCCATGCCATGGCCTTAAAATTGGATTACAGGCCAGGAAGAGGAGATGACTGTAGGATTGACAGTGACATAGAGGATTCAAATAGTTTGCCAGCAGCTGAAGGGACAAAGAAGACAATCCTTTTGCCTCAGGATGAATTTGCCATGTCCTCTTCCTCCATTTTTGCATTCTGAGCTAAAGGAATGCTCCTAGCTGTGCACTGCCTGTGATAAGGGGTCGTGCTGACTGCCAGCAGGCACAGGCTTGTTTCAAGGTCTGTTGGGAAGAAAGTTTGCAGCAGGTGCAGTGTGACCTGTCACGGGCTGAACAGGCACCCACAGTGTGAACTTCCCCCCTCATCCCTACCCCTTCCTAAGAGCTGTACATTGAGGAATGTTTTTATTTGCCCATGAATCCTGAAAACTGACCCTCCAAGATGGAAATGTTTTGGGAAGTGGAAGAAATTATGAATAATTGCTTGATTTATTTTTGCAAAGTTCTTGTATATTTTTAGGGCTTAAAAATATAAAGGGAGTCCCAAATTGGTTCCCATGAGTCTTAAAATGCTCACTGCTAAATCTTTTGCTATTTATACATGGAAGAAATATTTTTTGTAGGATTTTGAAAATTATCATCTAATAAAATACTGCTTTATAATTTGCTCTGTATTTTTTCTGTAGTGAAATAAAAGCTTTCTATTTCACTATATACCTGACATGGCTTTTTCTCATTTAGAAGAACTGCAGTCTCTTTTTTGGCTGGACTTGTTTAGTGACACAAGTGGGCAATCTATGGAGTACCAGTGTAAATCTGCTACTTGTTGCCATGATTGGTTGTCCTCAAAAGGATTCAATAACTGACTAAGGAAATCCCTGAAGGTGTTTAGAGGAAAGCCAAAACTCCACAGTCCCAAATCATGTCTATGCAAAAACAATCCACAAACTATTAAGATTTCACGGCAATAAAATATGTAAACAACTGTATAGCAAATTTCTTTAATAACACTCTCAACTATACTGTCAAAATTGAGTTAGTAGAAATGTAAGTCTCCACTTAAATTTACTTTCAAGATCATGCTAAAAACTAAACATTCTGCATTTAAGTACATCTTTTCTTGCACTACACCTCTAGGATATACTTCCATAGATATTGCATGAATAAATGGCTAGTAATTCCAGTGTTAAATGGATTGTTGTGAATTGGTTGGTTTTCTGTCAGTGTTTGCATCACAGAAAACTTCCTTTGTGTAAAAAGTGGTGAAATAAATGCTTATATTGAAGACAAAGATTATTCTTCCCTTTTCCTCTTGCAATTGTAGCAGCGCCCAGCAAAGTGACATCCTCTGCTGTAGCAGTATAAAAATGTGTGGTCCCACTGAAACCATTAATTTAGATGCTCCAAACTAGCTCTTCACACCTTGTCACAATATGCTCAGTCCCTCTGCCTTGAAATAAAGATTGCTCTAATCAAGGGTGGTTTTGTGGCTGAATATCAGGAGAGAGAGAAGTCTGTATAAAGATGTTGCTGAAGGTGTGCTACACTTCTTAACCACTAACTCTTCTAAAGGATATGCTCCTTCCAATACACAGGAAATTCTGCTGTTATTCATTGTGAGGCAGTGTCATGATAAAAGAACAGATGTCTCCAAAGCAACATGGTGTCATTCTTCTGTTAGTGAAAATCTGGGAAGAATTAAGAGGTGACATAAAATACTAGGAAGGGATGATTTAAATCAGAGCTTCCATTCCTGACATCATGACATAAGAATTTGAATATGGAATTCAATACAATAAATTATTAATGGTTCCTTAAATATCTCAAAGACACACATGTCTAGCATCTTACTTGCTAGAAAGGCAGAGCAATGAGAAGCAAAAGAAGCAAGAGTATGTATTGGTTTAAGATTCTGGAGTTTTGGGAGAGATTTCTAGAGAATCTTGCTTGAACAGGCAATAAAAGTAATGACAGACACTGCTCTTGCCAGAAGTGTTAGAGCTAATGGCATCCAATCACTTGTTAAAAATGGGTAAGGAAAAAAAAAAAAAAGAATAATCCAGTATTTTACCAACTGTACTGGCACCAGGCTGGCATTGTCTCATACACCAGCCTCACAGTGCTGCAGGTTTGCAGATTGACCCAAAGGGATTTTTTTCGTTCTCTTAGGAAGCAGGTGGCTGTACCACAGAAAATTATAATAGCTGCTGGTGAGAGTACTTGACAGAAACTGAAGAAACACAATCTTCAGGTAGATAATAATTAACAGTGACACTTCCCTGTCATATTTGAAACGAAATTCAGTGGAAATATTACCATGGAGTTAAGTTTGTTTGTGTGTGTAGTTCTTGGGTGAAAGGATGAAATAGTTATTTGGTTAGTAATGTTACACATTTTTTACTACTGTGAGAAATTAACAGAACTGCCATTTGAAGCAAGAGACATAACAACAATGAACAATATTAGAGATCAGAAGGCTTAGGAGTATTCTCTGTCTGCACAAGTTTATAACACACATTGCTCTTTAATCTGTGGGGACATAGCGGCTGAAAGTTACTGGACAAAAACAGCTAAAGGGATTGCTGAGTTTATCATAGAAATAATACAGTAATGGAGACATAGTGAAATGATAATGCTTTGTTACATGATCTAAACCCACTCCAGTGTATTATGTGCATGTTTCCCTTGTTTATTCTTCTGTAAAGCCAAATGGTTAACCTTGGTTTATTTCTCCTCAGCTCTGCTGAGGCTGAACATTGCATCAATGAAAAACCGCTGTGTACATGGGTGCAAGCAAAGAGGTTATTTAGAGCTGTTATGATTGTTCCAATTTCTGTTTGAAAAAGCCAGTAAAATTTCATAACTGAGCCTGAATGGAAACATTAACTCTGGACTGAAAATGGAAAAGCTGTTCGGGCAACAGGAGGTATGAGGGAAAGGAAGCATTTAAATAATCCTTGACATACGGTTAAAGGCCCTGACTAATTTGTGAGAAACTCAGACTCTGGTTGCAGCATAATTGGTGTTATTTTTCTTGTTCAAGTCATGCTAGGCCAATGCTCTCTCTTCAGCAAGGAAAATTAAACTCTCAGGTCACAACCCATGTGAGAGGTTTGGTGATACCGTCTTCATGCTCCCTACTGCACAGATGCTAAATCAAGGTAATATGCTGCAGAGTTTCTTCTCTGCTTGTGAGACTAGATTGGAACTGTGCTCAAATTTCTAACAGGAAATGCTGAATTTTACCTAAAAATATTTTCTGCAGTGTTTTCTCATGTTTTATTTCTTACGAGACATGTATGTCATCCAGAATATGAAAAGATTGGTGCTTACAAGAGTTGAAGGTAACCTACAGGCTGACAGAAGCATATTAATACCATAAGGAAAGTGACCACTCGTAACACATGCAAGTTTGGCGCAATAATTGCCATCTGTGGCATGAAAAAAAAATTATTGTATCTTAACTTCATTTTTTTCTTCTGCTCATTTGTTATTTTTGTCTTTGGTTAGAGGTTTCTTGTAAGATGGGGACACTACATGTGTTTTTACTTGAAACTACAGGCCAAAGTCTGTTCACCAGATGTGTCTAAACAGTTGCCTTTTCTTGGAGGAAACATGGTGCATCAGCTTGAGCTGTGAAAAAGACCTGACAGCTCAGCATCTCTTTCTGCATGTGGTTGGTGATGGCAATGCTCTCAGTGCATATGGGCCTATCTGGCAATACTTGGCCTTGCTGCACCCTGGGACCCTCCTGCCTTCCCTGGGGTGACAAGGTGGGGAAGCCCAGCAACGTGGGAGAGTCAGAGGTTGCTCCTGTGGCATTGTGCATTAAGGGCATGAGGCAGGGTGAGGGAGGAGAAGGGAATTGCACAGTACCACACTGCAAGTGGCTGGAATATAGAGCACCCTTTATATTAGTGTGGGATTTTCTGCCTTGTTTTGTTTTGTTGTTTGTTTTGTTTTCCTACACAAGTAGTAAGGTTGAACAGGGTATTAACTTGCAGAACTGCAGGTGTTGCAGAGTTGCAGAACTGCTGCTTAACTGTTGAAATGTAAATGGTTATTCAATTATATTCAAACTAACAACCTAGTGTTGAGAAGGAGACCATCTTTGCTGTTGCAACGGAGATTTGCCTGAGCAGCTGTGAGTGAAAGAGCATGGGCTTTATGCTCAGGCAAGGTCACAACTTCTCAGCTGTGCTACTGTTTTGTGGATGAAACACGTGATAGGGCTTGTAGCAGGTTCACCAGACATGGCACAGCTTCTTCTGCTGTTTCTGCAGAAGGCTGTTATTGATACCCAGCACATGGAATGTGTGTGTGGCACATCCATGGCATGCATTTCAAGGTGTTGTTATTATGGTATACAACTGCTTGTGAGGAAGTGCTTGGCTCTAACGCACATTCTTGCCACTGTGCAAATTCTGGAATATAAACAAATTTAGTTCCTGGCCTTAAAAATATACCACAAAACCAACCAACCAACCAAACAAGGAGAACTATTTTGAAAGTTTGTCAGACCAGACCAAACAGTCCTCTCCTAAAAACTGTCCTGCAGGAGTCAGTTTGATTGCAAGGAACTGCAGGAGGTCTGAAGGCAACAAGGAAGATGTATTCTTCAAATGCTCAAGTTTAGCAGATGACAATGACAGCCTCCTCATGGGTCCCTTATTTTCTTTTTCACAACTGAAGTAGCAGTTTTGTTGTACCAGAACTGATCTGACTGTATTAATATTAAAGTGCCTGTGTGGTTGTTGGTAGCAACTGATGCAGTGCCTGGGAATCTGACAAGTTCAAAAGCAAACTCACAGCTAGCCAAAATAATAGTTTTTAAATAATTTTTTGTTTCTTGAGAAGCTTGAACTGATGGGTGGAAGGCTTTCTTTGCATGGTTAGTGTTTTAAAAGGCTATGTTTTTATAGGCTAAGAGGTAATTTTAAAATTCTATTTTCACTAAGCTCTAAGTTATACTTTCCCAAATATTGTTTTCATTTTGAATTGCTGCAGAAGTTTGGTTTTTTTCACTAGTTCTATCTTAGGTACAATTTTGAGGTATTTCAGCTAGGTTTTATTCTCTATGACTTCTTTTCTGATTAACCTGACTATGCTTTCAGGTTTATATTCTCCAGACATTATTTTCACTGTTGAATGATAGCAACAGTCAAAGTTTGTTTCAGTGAGGCAATATTATTTCCAAACAAAGCTACCTTAACTTCAAAAATAATATGATAAAGGCCTACTCAGGCTCTGCAGCAATCTCAACATAAAAAATAACTTGGTTTAGTTTTAATTTTACAGTTGTGTACCTTATCATTGGATCATGCCTGTTCAAACTTTAGGATATATTTTTATCTGTAGGGGTGAATATGGTTTGCACTGTATGAAGAAGTAGTTGTGGAGTGAAGAAGTAGTCATAAACCAAGGCAGATTAAAGAAAACCTATAGTCAGGCATATAGATAATTAAATAATTTATGCAAATTTAAAAATATCTCCTTTGTGTTCTCTACCAAATATCCCATTTCTTCAAATGACTCCAAATTTCAAATTCCCATTGCCCTAAAGAGCTGCTGGAGAAGTTTTAGAGGGAAGGAAGTGTAAGCTGTGATTGATTACCAGGTGAGAACCATAACAAAGAACTCTTTAATAGATTTAACACACTCAGAAGAGCTGAAAGAAAGCAGCATTAGGCTCCATTAGCTATGGCTGTAGCTGTTAAAGGTGGTGTTGCTGCTCTGTGGAAAGGTGGAAAGTCCTTGGGTATGTTGTGATCAACTAAATGGAGTATGTACTGACTCATATGTGAGAAACCAGAAACCAGGCAAACAGCACAGGAAAGTGGCATTGGTTCTACCTGCACTTCTGCCAGCACAGACAGATTAAAACCCCCAACATACCGTAGGCCATAAAGGACTGTCCCATCTGGATGGAGTCGAATCATTCGGTTTTTCACTGTCACCCCATGGACAAATGATTTCTTGTCATTTTGGAAATACGTGTCCGGCACCCAGAGCTGGTCAGCCACTCTGTTGTCCAGAGTTAAGTTCAAAGGTATTCCAGAATAAGAGAGCCTTTTATCCCTCCAGGACTGCTGAAAGTACATGGTCAGGGTGTAGTCCTAGGGAAGAAACAAGAAGGGCTTTTTGTATTTTCATACTGATCATACTGACCAGAAGTTTATTTTTGGATGAATCTCAGTAACTGAATATCAGTAGCAATAGGAAATTTAAGGATCATCAAGGTATTGTTGCCATTTGGCACGGTCATGAGTCTTGGCTTGTTCATATTAGTGTCAAACTTGACACACTGGCTACACCAGGCTTTCAAAATCTCTTGACCCAGAGGGAATAGATGGCACATTTGGGTCCACAGTCTGGGGATCAAACTTGGTTTCTAATTTTTTTTTTAGTGAGAAGAGCAGTGTTTAGCTGAGCTCAGCCAAATAGCATTGCATAGCACTGAGGATATTCTTCTGATATTCCCTCCTTCTGATATTCACTCCCCTCACCCTGAAAGATTCCCCCCAAAATCCAGAAAGGTGTATCCCCCCTCAGAAAGAGCAAATACAATCTCAGAACATAATGGATAACTTCCCATTCCACCTCTGTTGGAGTTTCCAGGTGTAATGACTTTTTAGATAGCCAGGCATATCTCATCTCAGCCTGGGAAATATGGTGCTTTCTGTCCTTGCCAATTGGATTTTACTGTAAAGAAAATCAACACCTTTTCTTGGCTATCATGTTATAACTTCAGTTAAATACCATTTATGCAGTCTTTCAGGTTCCATTTTGTCTGAAAAGAAACTGTTCTAAAGGCCTGTTCTAACGTCTGATTTACTCTATTGTATATGTCTTTCTGGGAAATTGGTGATTTTAAAGGTAGTCAGTTTTTTCAAGTTGAAAAGCCCATGTACTTTGCAGCTCATAGAGTTCTTAAAAAATGATTAGAACAGCAGTATGTGGACTACTAGTTTTCTCTTCCTCATTTCCTCCCCCAGCCCTGTTTTAAGTGACAGGTCACTTTGTCAAATGTTTTTATGGTACAAGTGTATCAAAATCATAGCTGTTACTGAAAAACTGGTCAGGAGTAAGATTTTCTTTTATGTGATAGAAAACCTGACCTCTGTCATTGTCACAAATCCTAGTCTGGACTCTAATTTCTGAAAAAACAGCATAAAAGTCGTCTGATATAATTTGCACTCCTCTTCTCTAGTGGCTTCATAAGACTGTATCATTGCCACGAAATCAAAGCACAGTTGTTACCTTTCAAAAATACTTTCTACCTGAAATATCACATCCAACAGAGCTATAATACATATTTACCAGTGAAAGTTGTTATTAAAAATACTGTTCTTCCTTGCCCTGGGCCAGTAGTATTTTTTGTTGTTGATTTTCTTTTCTTTTTTTTTTTTTTAATGGATAAAATATCATGATTAATGATCAGTGGTTATATACAGTAGGACAATTGTGAGCACAGACCCCAGATTTGCAAGGATTTCATAAATATGCCCTTTTTCAGGCCTGCAAATTTCTACCCACAACAGACACAAGAGGTTGTATGCTGAACGTAGGTTTGGTTTTTTTGCTGGCCTGGGTATCTAGGAGGAGGTCACAACATCTTTGCTTTTCAGACCATGCTGGTCAAGCCTGGAATTACAAAGTAATGCAGTGAGGTATATGCTGCATTGTGCTGAGTAGGTGATTTAATTTAAATAGGGGTACAGAGGAGCATGAACACCAAGGAGGCAAGTTTTTGAATGTACAACTTGAATAGAGGTGGGCTAGAAACACTACTTTAAAGAGAAGTTTGCCTTTAGTTCCTCTTACATATACAAGACTGTCACCCAGAATTTTCTTAGCCTTCTGATGTTTCATATTGGAGTCAGAGTTTCTCACTTTCCCATGCCTTTTAACATAAACAAAGAATTGTTTTTTGTAAATATGGCCAGTGTTTGCATTCCTTCAAATGGGAGGAGAATGTGANCAGTTTTCATACATTTCATCTGTTTCCTAACCTGCCCTATTTCAAACCTCTTTGGGTAGAAAAGCTTTCATAGATGACTGATAAAATTGGAACCCTCCATGCTGCACCTGCTATCCTCTACATCTTCTGCCTGATCCAGCAGAGCCTATGTAGCCTGCAGCACAGATGGAACAGAAATTCTGATTATACATAATTATCTTTTCTTCTTCTCACTTTTCTTTAAATTTTCACTAGGCCTAAAGGCTGCTTTTGTGGAATTGTTATGTTGTCCTACAGAAAACCAAACAATTGAGAGTGGTGTCTATGTAATGGTTCTCAAAGCTCAACCAAGGGAAGAATAGCCATGGTAAGCTACAAGAGATCTTAAAGGATGTGATCAAGTGAATAAAAAGAAATGCTGTCTCTTGGCTATGACTACTAAAAGAAGTTGAGTTGCTATTTTTAGCATCATAGTCTGTTAAAAAAATTGTTTCATCCAGCTGTGCTTTACACAAAATGCTGCTGTTGGCACCACCACAGTAGAGAGAGCGACCCTCTGGTCTGCAATTGTGCTATACTGTGGAGAAGTACATGGCATGCCAGCAAGTGTTAATGAGGAAAAAAATCTGAGCTTCATCCTCAGAAGCAATCTCAGAGTTTCTTATTTGAGCAAATTATCTATTTTTTTCCTATTCATCAGTACGTGGGGGTATTACTCATTATTTTAATAAGAAAAATAGTCTGATGTCATGATTATGAGTCCCTGTTGCAGTAAGTTCATATTTTAAAACTCATAGTCAAAGTCTGTTTTAATGAAAAGCAAATTATAGCTGTGCTATAATAACCCAAGTTTTATAGATATAAAATTTCTAATTTTTTTTTAATGGCCTACAGCCTTATGCTTCTTATCTCTCATTGGCAAAGTATTAAATGCTGGCAAGCCATATGGCTAACCACATCTTGGAGGGTCTTGTATTATTTTTTATCTTGTACAGTGGTGTGAGTGAAGTGAGGATTTAATGACTACTTGTCTTCTACCCTGTAAAATTTACTGGGAATTTTGTGCTTTCAAGCTCTAGACTATATGAATAATTTCTGAATCTGTCACATTGGTAGTGGTAGTTGGCTGCAGAATTTTTTAGCTTCTTATGAAAACTTCCTGAGATCTCAAACATCAGTCTAGATATGAAAATAAATCACACTGTATTTAACTTTCATATTTAAAAAAATTCTATTCATGAGTTTAAAAAGCAGGGCCCAATGTCAAATTCAAAAAGAGAATCTGTTTCTGCAGCTAACTGTTCTTTCAAATTTGTTTTTAAAAACAATTCATGTTTTATATAAACACACTGAACATTTTTTCCTGAACTGTACTTTTCATAATTAAAAAAATCTGTAATTCTGCTGATAAATCATGATATTTCAGTAGATCTAATAGTGCTGTTTATGCTTTCTAAAAGTGCCTCCTTACATTTTCACAGCATAGTGAACCTTTAGAGCGGAAAATACTTGAGCACCAATGATAAAGCTGTTTGATGTGTACGTGGTTTAGTTTCCATTTTTTACGTGACAAATTTTATTAGTATGAGACTTTTTTTTTCTTTCTTAGTAATTGTGCAAATTTCTTATTTATTTATATCAAACCAGAAATTTGTAAATGTGTGTATGTGGATACGTACTATAACTTATAAATAAATCTGTATCAGAATTTTAATAAGGTGCATTAGGTTGCTAAGACAAATACATGCTAGTCTTAGGTAAGAGATGTTCTGTGAAAATGTAAAAGAAACTAGTCTATTTTACTCAAAATTGAAAGATATTTTGTAATCTGAATTTAAGCAGCCTCAGAGATAAATACTGGCACCAAGCCTCACAGTTCATTTGAGGAATATAAATTTCTCAGTAAAGAAAATGAATGTCCCATTGAAGCATATCACTCTTGAGGTTAGATGAACAACTTATAGTTCCAGTAAGGAATAAATTGAAGAGTTACCATACAATAATAATTATTTTTTTAAATTCTGAATGGTTCCCCCCCCCCC
>VYXD01013944.1:576273-606063 GCA_013397195.1 Hylia prasina
TTTTTGGTGCAATATGTATAGATAATGTAAGGGCAATAATAGCTTTTTTTCTTTCCTGTTAATGCCCTGTGGATGTCTGAAACCAGAAGAGGTACATTAAAATAACTGAAGAATTTGGACTTGCTGGTATTTTCTACTCCGTGATTTACCAGTTCAGCACAGTAGAATATAATGTGGAATGCATTGCTATATTATAATCTAACCTGAGAGACACAGAACTAGTATTTCACCATGTTTATCAGCTGAATTATGGATTCTGGTGGAGTAAAAGATAAGTTCACATGTCTGCTGTATTGGGTTTTTCTTTTACAAATTCCATATTCTAAGGACAAAATAGGGAATATTTTAATGTGCAATGTTCAGCTTGGTGATCTAAAAGACCTTTTGTTTTTCTCTTTTCCAAGTTGGCTTTAATCTAAGCTCTGTTATCATTTCATGAACTGAACATCAGGTTAGCACAATGTGATATATTTAAGTAATAACTGAATATCAAAGCACACTCTGAAATTCTTAACAGTGAAAAATGAATGTGTATGCAACTATTAGAAAAAGCTGGCAAATCAAATAATATTTTTTGAATATTTAGCTGTTCTAGGCCCACATCAGACATTAACTCTCTACATGAGTTTGCACATGAAGGCACTGTGTAGCAAAATGAATACATGAAGTGCACCAATGTCATACTCCTAATAGACAGCAGTGTGTATTGGTAGCTGTGGGATGAACACTGTACACCCAAACAGTCTTAAATTTAAATTTTATCCTTAGGAACCATCCACTAATACAATATCTGGCAGTCTCACAGAAAATGAGATGCAATGAAATTCAGATACATTATAACTTAATCAAGACAAACATAACTGAAATTGCAATTTAAAATTAAGCATTGGGTGATAATCAGAATATTAATATTGACTGCAATAACGCCATAAATGTAGAAAAGCAATATATGTAAATGCTGCTGTGACTGCAAACTCTTATTAATTGGGAAAGGGTATTTTCCATGTTTATCTGATACAAAAATAGGAAGGGCAAAGTTTTGAAAGAATGGCAAATGCTAAATTTGCAAACTGTAAAATCATGCTCATTCCTATGTTGCAAGAATGTTAATGTATCAGAAGCAGCTGTTAGCTGTTCAGCAAGTTAATTTTCCTACCTTGGAACTCCAAGGGAAGCTCTGTATCCTCACCTGAAAAAGAGCCATTTTATGGTAAGAGGATACAACTGATGATGTGCAGTTTTGGGTGGAATTTTTGGTTTATGTTTGGAATTTGTGTGTGTGTGTTTTGTGTTGGTTTTTTTTTTTGCTTGTTTCTTTGCAGGCTGTTTTTGGTTCTCCCCCACCTCTTGCCTGCCCCAGTTGCTCAATTCCAGATATTGCACAGAAATTAGGGGAAAAAACTTTAGCTGAAATTAAGGAGGAAGAATATACTGGTTCTACTCATGCTCTTTTTAAAGAATGTCAGGGGAACTGCATCTCTTTATTAAGTCTGCAGTCCAGCCAAACAAGGAAGCCAGGGAATTAAAGGGCACAGTACTGACCAGTTATACTTCCCTTTCTTTCTAAGGACATAGTTCAGTGTTCCTGTGGTTGTTTTCAATGAAGACTGACATAGCATATGTTACCCAGATCTCTCTTCTATCCGAAGTAGTGGGAAGAGGGGAAATGGAGCATGTACTCAAATTATTCACTATTTCCTGGCCTGGTTCACAGGACACCATGGTTCTTGTGAACTACACTTCTGACAGGGAAAATGGAAGAGAAAGCTAGGACTCCAGGACAATGGGATAAAACCCTTCTATTTTCCATATAGAACCTGTTTGGTGTTCTTTAACAGGATCAGAATAACAGAACATTTATAGGTGTGAGACTTCTGTAGGAGAAAAAGTTGTGTGAGGTCTTGTTAGGCCAAGTGCCAGGTCCTAAGCTTTGGTTAAACAGTCCCAGGCAGTGCTGCAGGCTGGGGACAGAGTGTCTGGAAAGCTGCCCAGCAGAAAAGGAGCTGGGGGTGCTGGTCAGCAGCGGCTGAACACGATCCAGCTGTGACCAGGTGGCCAAGAAGGCCAGTGGCATCCTGACCTGTATCAGCCATAGTGTGGCCAGCAGGAGCAGGCAGTGATTGTCCCCCTGTACTGGGCACTGGTGAGGCCGTGCCTTGAGTGTTGTGCTCAGTTTTAAGCCCCTCACTGCAAGAAAGACATTGAGGTGCTGGGGCGTTTCCAGAGGAGCTCAACAAAGCTGTTGAAGGGTCTGGGGTGTAAGCCATATGAGTAGCAGCTGAGGGAACTTGGGTTGTTTAATCTGGAGAAAAGGAGGCTTGGTGGGACCTTATCTCTCTCTCTCCAACTGCCTGAGAGGAAGTAGTCAGTCTTTTCACCCAGGCAATGAGCAACATGGAAAGAAGAAATGGTCTGAAGCTGTACCAGGGAGGTTCAGGCTGGACATCAGGAGGAATTTCTTCATAGAAAGTGTTGTTAAACATTGGAAAGAACTGTACAGTGAGGTAGTGGGGTCACCATCCCTGGAGGTGTTCAAACAGATGTGGTGCTTAATGCCTTAGTCTGGTTGAAAAGGTGATGATCAGTCAAAGGTTGCACAACATGAACCTCAGAGGCCTTTTCCAACCTAAATTATTCTGTGATTTTTAAATTTTGTTTGATCCAGTTACTAATAAAGTGCCTTGCACTTTTGTTCTTCTAATGTGCTGATAATTCTTCAGGAAAATGCTGGCATTTATAACTTCACAATTATGTATGTGGCATCACAGTTGGGTCTTACAGAAAGAAGCAAAAATCTAGCAGGAATCCATGTAGCTGTAATGATGATGCTCCTTCTTGCTCAAAGCACAGCCAAGAACAAGATTAGATTCATAGTAATGTTCGAAGTGAAGGCATTACTGTATTGGGACCCAGTATTACTCCTTGAAGTCAAAGCAGAAATCTCCTGAACTGCAATGGGATAAGAACTACATTCAATCATTACTGGAAAAGCAAAGCAAAACATTTCTCAGTTGCAACCATAAACTATGTATTTTGTTGCATTTTGTTCAGTGTTTCAGTAATAAGACTTAGCAGAAGCAGTAATAAATGCTTCTGACATTTAAATGGGTTATTGTTATAGTTGTGTTCCTCTGGTTTTGTATTATTTAATACAGAGGAGGACAAAATCTCAACTTTATCTTGTGTGTTCTGTTTTGCCTCCTGGGGAGAGGAGTAAAGACTTCTAAACTTTAAAACAATAACCCAGTGCCTTATCCTTTGCTGATTTTTACTCCTCTTATTTGAACTTTGCTAACCTGAAAGGCTTAAATGTGCCATTTGCTCTTTGTATAGGAAGAAGAGAGATGATGTTACTAAAACTAATATGGATTAGTTTGATTAGAAGTGGACTTGCCAAAACTTAGCAGGAAAGTAAGGCAGCAGGTAAGGCAGGCAGCAGATGCATTACTGTTATCATCACTGCATGCTGGGAGCTCCTTTTTAAAACCATTATACCATTCTTAAACTTCCAGCCACATAACGCACTGTCTGGGATAGCAGAGAGATACACCAGTATAACATTTTTCACAGCTCAAATTTAATACCTGTCTTAAGTGGCTATGTTGCCAACAAAAGAATCAGAACATGTCCATAGTACGATTCATATTCCTGGAAAGGTCAATCAACTGCTTTTAGTAGGAAACAAGCAATGGTATGTATTCCCACGATATTTCATTTTGCTTTTGAAGTTGCTAGTCTTTTTTTTTTGTATAGAGGGTAATACTGTCCTAAAGATGCATGAGGGGAGGAGCTGAGAACAGGAAAAATATGGCACAGGAGATATACACACTTAGATAAGATGTCATTGTAATGAATGCTGGAGTAAAGAAATAAAACCGTAGTGGCATATACAGTAACTATATTCAATGTGTTAATGTATGTTTACAGGCAGCAAATAACAGTGTCCTTGATACTTTGGCTCCAGTGAGGGCACTTGGTGCTTCAGAAAGGACAACTGAAGAGAAAAAAAAGGAACAGAAAAGTTTCTTACTGCCAAGTAGCCCACAGACCAACATATGTCAATAAAAGTGTACATACATTTTTTAAAAGCAAAGGTAGACAGAAGTAACAGAAAAACATTTTTTTTCTCAGACATTTCTCTCTGTGACACAGCTAAAAACAAGTTTTTACTAAAACTCCCCAAACAAACCCAACTTATGCAGGTGGCCTATACCTGTCTATCTGTGTCTGATGATTCCAGTTAATGCTCAAGACCAAGCATTGACAACTACAGCGGAAAGTTATTCTAGGTATTATATACTGCTTTGTGCTGAAATTCAGAATATTTTAGCATCCTCCTCTGAGTTTTACACAAACTTGTCTGTTCATATGCAGGCAGGAAAGGAAATGGTGGAATGACATTTTTGAGGACTGTGACCTTGTGGTCAGGAAGTGCTGTCCTCATCCTCTGCAAACAGGTAGAGGAAGCACTCCAATGAAAAGAAATTTTGAGCTTTAATTGACATTCCAAAATATTTCACCTAGCTTGGAGATGAAGCATTAATGCAAAGGAGTAGGACTGGGAATTTGGGTGAAAACTGTACTTCCCATCTTCTTGTGCAGACTATATGGAGATGGCTCTCTAGTGATTAGAGGAATGACTGAGGGGCATAGATGAGCTCTGAGGGTCTATCACATGGAATGTGATGTGATGTGAGGACTAAGGCAAACTAAGCCAAAGATACTTGGGAGGGTGAAGCACTTTCAAGTTCTCATTAAGCAAAAACATTGTGAAAGAGTGAAGAATTAATTAAACCCCACTTCCCTTGCTACCTATAAGCAAGATAATTGGAAAGCAGCCTGTTTTCTAACAATGATTGTTGCTGAAGAACTTGATTATTTTCTTCCTTTGTAATTTCCTTCTAGCTCATCAGGGGTGAACTATGCGACCATTACAGAGTGAACTGGATGTCTAAGGAGGATGACAGTGCTAAGAGCTCAGTAGAATTCCTAGTGGTGTCAGTGCACAGTGCTGCAGGCAAAGCTGAACTGATTGCAATCTTAGGAGCAGATGGGAGAGGTTTGTTGACTTTTGTCTTGAACCCTATTGTATAAGCACTAACAGTACCAGAAATCTTAAAGGAACTGGACAGAAATTTTAAGAAAACACAAGGAAGTGAATATCATCAACATGAAAATGAATTGGAGTTACATGATGAACTAGCTGATCATGTGAAGTAAAAGAAAATCCCCACAAATCTTAATTCTGTGTTGTGAAGGGCCTTATCTTAAGCCAAACTTAAAAGCAAGAAATCAGAAGTAAAGACAGCCAACCACAGCCAGATTCTTTGGCTCCAGAAGATGCCTAACAATGTAGGAGGGAAGATATATCTTAGTATAAGGTTGGGCCAACTTTATAAAAATAGCAATTGATTTTTTCTTTTTAATGCCTTAATATATGTATATATGTATGTATGTNTTGAAATCTATGTGATTCCTCCTGCCTGGTTCTCAGCTGTCATTCTACTATATCAATTCTCTTTAGTTTTGAGTGAAGCAGATGGAGGTCCAAGTGACGAGTGATGAGTCAGTAGCTCTACCTGGAATAGAAACAGTAATTACATAGCTGCTGCCAGATCTTTAAACTTGTGTATACCTTACTGGGGTTTTTTCTGGTGCGTGTGGGTATTTTTTTTTTTCTTTCTTTCCTTTTTTCTTGTTTTGTTTGTTTGTTTGTATTGGTTGGTTGTTTTGTAGCTTTGTATGGGACTACTACTTTCCACCCCCTTCCCCCCGAATGCTCAGGACAACTTTGTTTCATTGTTCATTAAGCTTATGCTTGAACAGTGTTCTAGAAAATGTTCATGATTATGATGACTTACATGGCCGGAGATATTTTTCCTGTATATTTTTGGCACCCTGACTGCTTTACAGAATTGTAATCCATAAATCATAGGGCAGTCTGATACTCGCATTTTGTGCTGTATTTGGAAACCAGGGATAGAGGAACATCATGACATTTCTCCTTTATAATGACAGTCAAAGTGGAGGCATTTTGCACTTGGAGTGGATAACATGAAGGGTATTAGTGACACTGTCATAGTACTGGGAGACTACTGACATGCTGGTTGCAAAATCCTCTGGGAATTTCTAGTCCAATCTCCTGTCAGAAGCAGGACTGTCACCAACCCTGTCTCAGGTTGAAATATCGCTTTCTCTAGCAAATCTTGAAGACCCTCCAGAATGGGAATTTCACCACATCTGTGGGCAGACTCTTCCAGTCTGCGCTACCTTTTTGGTGAGAAATCTTTCCTGACATCTATTCTGACCCTCCCTATGTGCAAGAAGTACTTGCTGCCCTTCATTATTTCTTATGCCAATGCTGAGAGTGGTTTTACTGCAATCTTCCCTTCAGGACATTGAAGGCTGCCATGAGGTTTTCCTTTGGCTTTTCTCCTTGTCAACTGAAGCAAGGCAAGTTCCCATGTCTCTGCTGATACGTTATGTGCTCAAGGCCCTGGCCACATTAATAGCTCTTCACTAGATCCTTTTCAGTTTCTCAGTATCAGGAAAGAAATGGGAGACACTGTTGAGAGTGCAGCTATACTATTACAGAATATGGGAAGGTAATAATTTCCCTCTGTGTTGCCCATACCCCTGCCAGTGTCACTTAGTGTACAGTTTACATGATGAAAGTGCACTTTGTGGCTTGTATTCAGCTGCTGCTTAACCACGAGTTTCCCATCTGCTGAATTCTGAGTTTCCTGGCTGGACCCAGCGATGGGTGTAATGTTTGTTGTTTTTCATATCACCAGATACCCCCCTGACGATACATGTTTTTCACCAAGGCAGGCAGCAGTTTTGAAATTATTCTCAGTGAACTCCTAATTATCTTTTGACCCACGTTGTATGCATCTTTGTTTTACAATTAATGTAACTAGAGAAGCCTTTCTTGCAGCCTTGTCTCTCTTTACTGTCAGGTCCAACTAGGATTTGAAGCAATATTTTTATGCTTCACAGAATCAAAGACTCATTTAGGCTGGAGAGGTGTCATTGAGATTGAAAGAGAATTTGAGACATGAAAGTCAGAGGCAGCCTTAGCTGCTCTCCTGAAATACAGGGCTGTGATCCTGCATTTTGTTGTTTTTCTGTCCTCTCAGATTCCTGAATTCTACCATTTCATACTCATTGCAACAAAGGCTGCCTCTGACTTCCTTGCCTCAGACAAATTTTTTTTCTTGTAACTACAGGGTCTAGCAGATTATGTTCTCTTGTTAGCTTCCCACTTACCAGGACGTTGTCATCAGTGTGTTCAAGAAGTTTTCTAGATTTCCTGAGCCCTCCTTTATCATTCTTCTGGCAGATACAGCAGTGGTTAGTCTCCCATGAGGAACAGGACCTGAGCACATGAGGCTTCTTCCAGTTGTTCGAACAAAGCCTCATCTGCATTTTCTTCCTGGTCAGGATGTCTATAGTAGATACCCACAAGACAAGGCCAAACAATGTCGGTTTGGCTGCTAATCTTGATCCATAAACTGATGTTTGGCTTCTGTTTTCTCACATAGAGGGCAGCTCCATTTCCTCTCCTTTCCAGCCAGTTTAACAGTAATTCTTGCTGGTTTCCTTGCCAGTTCTGTTGCCTTGTTTCCTCCTCCTGTATGCTTCCTTTTGTGTTTTAGTTCATTGAGAGGCTTCTGTCTTGGCCTGGCAGTTCTGCTGGTGAAATTCTGGCCTTCTTTCCTGGCACAGTGGATTGTTCCTGGTTTTCTTAAAAATTCAGCCTCATCTCTTTCTGCTTGATGACTGCTTGCTGGGGAATTTTACTTAGCAATCACCCAAATAAGCCAAATTCTACTGTCTCGATGTCCTAACTCCACTGCTCACTGTCTCAGCTATCCTCCATAACCTGAATTCTGTCATCTTCAGGTCACTGCAAACCAAATGTGCTGTAAATACTTGCTTTTCATCTGGGATGTTTCTAAAAAAGGCAGCTTGAGGAAAAGCTCTTCATGTGATTTCTCATGAGCTGCATAATTTAAATATTATTAAGCTGCTTACATGATAATCTAACATCACAGTCAATGAATATACAACACTGATGTAGACTCTCTGTGGTAAATTTGCTTTTAGCCTTTGCAGTGAATCAGTTTGCCTTTAAATGCATGTATTGTTGACACTTAATCCTCAGAGCAGAATGCAGAGTATTTTTAGAGTGTTGATAATAAAGGACTTTGTTTTATTTTTATTCCAACAGCATAATCAATTGGATAACTAATGGCACTGGCCAATTTAATAGGATTAATCTGATTAAAACCCTACAAATGCAGTGCTGTTGCCAGTCTCACGGGAACCAACATTTCAAAATACTGTAAAGCATGTGTAGAAATTTTAGGAGAAGAAAAAGAAAACAAGAAAGAACAAATAACTCATCAGTCAGTTGGAAAACATCTGATTAATACTCTTGAGTACTGATTAGGATATGGAGGTGCAGGCTCTCTTTCCTGCAAAATATGTAACTAAGGAGAACTGGGGATTAGTATATTATTTGAAGAATTGAGTAGCTTAGTGCAGAAAATTGGGATAGGTGCCAATATACTGAAAATCTGGGAGAGTGTCTTCATGTAAATGACTTTATAAATAAAGAAAACCTCAAAATAAGTTTTATTTAATGCTTAGGGCAGTAAAACCGCTGAAAAGAATTTTCGGAAAGCTTTCACCTCAGTGAAGCCCAAGACAACTGCTACTTCCATCTCTTCCTGTGTGACTGCACACATTTGAATAACTACTAAGAAGTGGAAGGAATCCAGGTTGGAGATTAACTTTTCATTACTACTTATTCATGTTTCTTTTTATGTAGGTAAATTCCTTGATCATGTGTCCACCACCAATGGCTATCCAAGAACTGGTTCTGGGGCAGAAAAGGACAATTAAGAGTGAAGGGGGAAGTCAAAGCTGATTTGCAGAACAGCTCAGAGCAGCTGTGAACTATAGTTCTGGAGTGGGATTTACAGTCCCAAGAAGAAGGCAGGAAAAACTGAAGGATTTTGTGAAAGATTACAGGACACATGTTCCACTGTCCTCAGTCAAGGTAATTTTCATGTTTTCTAGTCAGAGGAGGCCAGGGTGAACCAGAATGAGTTAGCAGTGTGCTACCAGGCATGGGGCTGCAGCTGAGACTGGGTTTGGTAACTGTGTACAACTGTTCTACAGCTTCAAGTCAGAGTAACAGAAGCATCTCAGATCTATTGCCATTGTCATTCTCAAATGACTATGGCACCCAAGCATCTCCAGGGTGACATCTAGTAGCCTACCTGCTCTCTTATATTTGCTATGTAAGCTTATTAGTGTTTTCACAGTAATAAAATACCGCAGGAGCTCAGCAGCCAGTCAGCTGTTTCAGTATTATCTTGCCTCTGCTTGCCCTTTTATTAACTCGGGGAAAAAAAAGAAATTAGCATTCACAGCATTTAAAAAAGCAAGGAAAGCCACTCTTGACTCTTGAGCTTTCCCTGGTTTGCTACAGGCTGCTACAGAATGTTGAAGCGCTATTGTGAAGTTTGTCCAGCACGGTGACCTCTGAGAGGGGCAGATGGAGCCTTTGCTGGCAGAGGCATGGAGTTGGTTTGTTGAGTTGTTGTATGGGTTGGTTTTTTTTACATGTTCCTGTGCTTCTGAAATATTTCTTTTTTGGTCCACCTTGAAAGGTCAGCAGAAGTACATGTAGCAGTTCTCTTGTACATAGCATCACTTCCCTTGGTGCTTTTTAGAGACAGCTGTGTCACATTACGAAGGATAAAGTTAAAACATCTAAGTGACCCATCCTTGATGATCGCTGATGCAGATGGCATAAGTCTGGTGTGTCCTGAATTTATTGCAACTGATACAATACATGCTAGAGGGACAACTGAGGGATCCGAAATCCATGGGTTGTTGGCAAGCAATATTTTCTTCTGAAGCTTTAATTTCTGGAGTCATTTTAAAGACTTAACTGTGTCAACTAAAAGACCTCATGAATATTTTTCAATTTAGAAACAAGCAAATATCTGTTTGTTACTGGTAAGTTTTCACTGCTTCGCAAATTAGACAATTTCAGTCCAAGAGAGGAATGGAAATTCAGTGTTTTTGTGAATGACACAGGCATTGTTCCTATGCATTTATTCCTCCTTCTACAAATATGACTGGTTTCTGTTTCTTTTTCCTAATGCCTCTACTGCGTAGTAAGACTAATTTTCCACCAAAATAGACTTGTATTTAGCCAGAGAAGCTCTACATGCAGCTGGCCAAATT
Organism: Hylia prasina; assembly: GCA_013397195.1. NCBI lineage: Eukaryota > Metazoa > Chordata > Aves > Passeriformes > Sylviidae > Hylia > Hylia prasina. The sequence continues at coordinate 586,540 of VYXD01013944.1, forward strand.
GTGAAGCCTAGGTCTGTGACACTATCGTTCAAAACTGAAGTGTGATATTTTCTCACCTACAGCTTTTTGTAGGACTGGTTTAACTTCTTGTAGAGCTAATCTTTGGTGCTAATCTTTTGTACTGTTTGGAGCAGTACAAAGTGTAGAGGTCCAGAAGGCAGATAAATGAGGTGTTTGTGGACACAAAAGGAAGCCAGTGTCAGTGAAGCAGCATTCCTATAGAGGAGTAAATTATGGGACAAATGTAACTCTTCTTCCTGCCACATACAAAAAGAGTCTGTGGCAAGAAGGGGATGATAGTGAGAAACTGACCAGGGGGAACTCCTGGGACAGGAGATCAGTTGTTTGGAAGTTTTGGTTCATGGCAGAGGTGACCAAGTCAAGCCATTGTTCCTGGTACAAGCAACAATGCAGATGATGGGAAGGTTTTTCTTCTTTGTGGTCATGGTGGTGAATCTTGGTAATCTTCAGTATGATAAAATAGCTCTGGCTGGTGGCTTCCAATCAGAATTAAGGCCCTCACAGGTAATGAGACAAGTGAGGCTACAGCACAAAATAGGATGCAGCACCATGCCATGCAGCAAGAAAATCTTTGAAAGGATATGGCAAGTGCCTCCAGTTAAGGTTCCTGATGATATGGTGTAGGTGAAGTCAAGTATGAGTTTAGTAAAATGAACGTTTTCCATATTTTGCCTGTTATTTGCCTTACTTAATCACATAAACCTTGATTTAATAGTTACAGAACCAGTGGGTTTGCATCAGTAGCCACTGAATGCTAAGAGATAAACATGCTGGCTAGTCACAGGACTCTCCAGATGGATATGTTTTATCTGCATGGCTTTGTAGTTTTTCACTTATTTATAGCAGGAATGGCTTTTAGATCTGTTAGGGTATAGTAATAAGTTTACTGAACTACAAAATAATGTATCCTCCTGCTCGCTTTCAGCTAATTACAACATCTTAAGGTATCTCAGGATAGTATGAACATCTGTTCCCAGAAGATCTTCTCAGACAATAATTATAGAGCTAATGAATGGAGTTTAGGAAACAACAAGGGACAGCTCTGCCTTTCTTTGCTCTCACCTTAGTACATTCCTTTCACTAGACTGACTTCCTAACATACCCTACCCTTCCAGATGCAATAGTCCATTTTCTTTGGAAAAGGACAGAAAATCACATAGTAGGTTTGGGACTTGAACACCTTGCTCTAACAATTGGTATGAGCAGATCATCAGAAGCAGATAGTCCTGCCTCCTTTTCCACCCACTCTGAACCCTAGAGGGCGATACCAGAAACAAATCTCCAGCATTCACCAGTGTTGTCACAGGGAATAATTTGTCTCATAATTTGAGTGAAATAGATTACTCTTCTGGTATGCTTTTCAGTTTGCTATTTTTAGTGATGGAAGTGACACCTAATTTGCACTTGTTAAAAACAGGCTTATGAAAGTGTGTTGTAAATAAATCTTGGGAGGAATATAAATTAGCATAGTTCAGGGTAGAATAACTTCCTTTTTGTGGGTCAGAATGAAAATAATGTCGGAGGGGAGATTGTTCCACTTCTCTGTGTTGGAAGATTCTTGTACGTTTTTATATAGTATTGGATGCTGGCTAGAGTGGAGACAGGACTTCAAATGGACACCAAGTCTTAGCATGACAGCCCTCTTGTTCTAAGACAGCCAGATGAATGTTAACTCTTGGGTCTCTCCTAGATTACAGATGTGATAAAAAAGACAAATGTTGGCGTACTGAGCAGTGAAATAGCTGCAGATGAGTTAGACCTTTGACTTTGGCTTCTACAAGATATATGTATATAGGTAATGTAAACCTACTGAGAATGTGTAGAGGACAGGATGGGAGAAAAGTTTGGTTTTGGCTGCAGCAAAATGAAATTCAGTAGGCTTAATAGGCATCATATGTGGTAACTGCCACAGTTTAATGACATGAATAATGCTTTTATGTCTCAACTAAGTCCCTGCCCAGCACTTGTTTCTGATCATATATCCTCTCCTATATCACCAGCCTGATGTTTGGGAGAAGCCTTTCTGTGATGGGGATATCTGTTATGTTAAAGAATAGTGTTCTGTGTGAGAACAGTGTTTTTATTTCTCCATTTTTGTATTTACAGGAAGAATTATTGTTCTTTAATCCTGATTTCAGTCAGTTTTTAATCATATTCCTTCTTCAAATTCTGTCTGCAGATTGCTTGTCATAAAGATACCTATTTTCTACAGTATCAACATAGATTCAGCAGTAGGTGTCAGTTCAGTATTGGGTGAACTGTTTAAATCTCTCCCCAAGCCTTTTCCTTCTTCATTTCATGGAGAGTCAAAGTCTAGCAACTGAAAGGTAATCACTATGGTTACAGCATCCAGTTCTAGCAACAAATCCAAGATTTAAGTCTTAACGCTTGTAGCGAAATATATATATTTGAGACACCCCCAGACATTTGGGATCATGTTTGCAAGTGTTAAAACAGACATTGACAGTTTGAGATAATTCCATTGCAAGGCTTTGCTTGCAAGACAGTGGTCTGCTATTATAAGTGGATTGCTTACATAAGAGGTGAAAGCATACCTACTAGTTTAAAATGCAGCTCAAGCAATATTGGGTTTTCAAAGTCAGAAATCTAAGATTTAATCACTGCCTTGTTTGAAGCTGTGTCAACACTGTCAGCCAAAAGAAAGATTGAAACTTGGATTGTTCCCAGCTGCAAATATTATGAATACATCACTCTGAGCCATTTTTAGGCATTACAAGAACTATGGACATTATGAAGAACCAGGATTTTGCAATCCTGCAGCAGATGACTTTATGGCCCAGGTGGTTGATATTTCATGTGTTGAGGTCCCTCACCCCAATTAGTAACTCATTTGAATCCATCTGTTTACAGATGGCAGAAAATCGCTGATCCAGCACAGTTCTCTCTAATAGACAGGTCCATCCATAAACCAAATTAACAACCCAAGACCAGAATTGCCCAGGGAGATTTGTTGAGATTATATCAGTGCCTCAGTACTGCTAGCGTAGGACTCGTGGCTCTTCTCAGAGACAAGTCTAATGGGAAAATCTAGACAAATAATGCTTTTAAGATGGCAAATGTCTCTTCTGATTGTGGCTCAGGCATAGGAATGAATCTGGATAGAGAAAGTCTAATCTGGACCATTCTACACTTCAGGATAGGATACAGGATTGTGCTTTATGCTTAATGGATACGGAAAAAAGGTGTAGAGTTCTGTGAGAACTGAATTTCTAACCTGACCTTACAAATCTTAAGTAAAGTCCCATTACAACTTTACTAAGTTGTAAATAGCACACTGTATTTTTTCATTTGATATATGACTTTTTCAACTTTATGATACTGGTTTTTGAGTCTTTGAGGAAATTGAAATCTTATATAATGTTTAACTGCAAGTGACTTTTCTACTCAGTGACTCATCTTAATTGTGGTTTATTTTTGTCCTGAATCTATTAAATATAATATTAGATATAGAATATTCTCTGGTAAGTCTTTGAACTTTATACCTAAGTCAACTGTATCACAACTAGCTAGTACATATTTACCATGGGATTTGTTTGCTTGTTTTGGATGTGGCAGCTGCTGCTGCTCTCAATGGACTTTTAGATTGATCATGTTTAAAAGGATGCATTGTTTCAGGTTAAGTTTCATTTGTATATCAGGTCTGAGATTAATTGATAACTCCTTTTATCCTGGCGTTTGTTTTGTTTTGCTTGGAGGAATCTCAAGAATTATGTAAATTGTGTGTGTGTGTGTGGGGGGGTTGGTTTGTTTTGTTTTGTTTTTGTTTGTTTGGGGTTTTTTGATTTTTTCTTTTTTTGGTTTTTTTTTAATGGCATAAGGGACAAAATCAGAAACAGCTGGTGATGAAATAAAATGCAACATATGGTTAGCAATTGTAGATCAATGTCACTACTTGTTTATTCTGTGACTGGTTCCCTAGATAAAAGAAATCTGGTGGACCTCGGCTATCTAATGTTCAGTAAAACATCTTTGATTACATGATGTAAATGGAAGAATATGGGAATTAGAACAAAAGAAGTGTCATGGTTTAACCCCAGCTGGCAACTAAGCACCATACAGCCATTTGGTTACTCTCCCACCTCTCCCAGCAGGATGGGGGCAAGAGAATTGAAAAGGTAAAAGTGAGAAAACTCATGGGTTGAGATAAGAACATTTTATTAATAGAAATAAAACAATATTAGTGATAAATTGTAGTGAAAATCTAAATCACAAAGAGACAGAGAGAGAGAGAGAGATAAAACCCAAGGAAGACAAGTAATGAAAATGAAAGCAATTGCTCAGCACTAGTTGACGTTGCTCAGCCAGGGCCTCAGCAGTGGCACCCTGGCCACTTCTGCCCTGGTTTACTGCTGAGAATGGCACCATGTGGTCTGGAACATCCCTTGGGCCAGTTGGGGTCTCCTGTCCTGGCTGTGGCCCCTCCCAACTCCTTGTGCATCCCCAGCCTCCTCACTGCTGGTGTGGCATGAGGAGCTGAGGCAGCCTTGCCTCTCTGTAAGCACTGCTCAGCAATAACCAGAACATCCCAGTCTGATCAGTGCTGTGCCCAGCACAAACCCAAAACACAGCCCACGACTGTGCAGCTGTGAACAGGATTAACCCCACTCCAGCCAAACCCAGAAGAAACAGTAGAATGGTTAAGATTCTGGTTTAAAGGGGCTGTGCCAGTACTGTGTGGTGAACACAGAAGTAACATGCCAAGGGAGAGATTGCAGGCAGAAATACTCAAAGGATGAGATTTGGGACTAATTTTTATTTTCTCTTATATTTTTTCTGCCACTGGAAAATCAAAATATAACAATGAAATTTGCAGCTGATATTAAAGTAAGGAGCCACTGTTACCATCAGAGTATCAGAATATCACAATGATCATCTTGAGTGCTAGGGTAGTAGAAGTGGGATTATATTCAATACTGAAAAGTCAATAGACTAGGAGACCAGTTATAAGGAATTATTTTATAAGATGAGACCTTGTTGGGGAATGGGATAAAAAAAAGATGAAAGAGCTGAAAGATCTTATCTACTGGATATGTCACTTGAGCATCAGGAAATAGCAGCATCAGAAGGAAATGTGAAGTGTTTGGGGTTTGTTAGGTCAGCAGACAAATGGAAAATGAAAATAATTTTGGATCACCCAAAAGTAAATACTTAATGAAAGTTCCTTGAAAATATTTTTAATCAAATGACAACTCATATTTGTTTTGTTTTGCTTTTTTTAAACTACTTTATTAAATAATTAAGTATAGATGAATCTATTATAAATATATAATCTTAAAAATTAATATATCAGGCTGTTGACACTGTGTTTTTTTTTATCCTGAAGAGGTCAAAATTCATAAACTGTGAGAAGAATTAATGAATAATTCTTAAAAAAGTATTTCTGTTGCGAAAGCCCTCCCCAAAGTTCCACTTAAATGATTCAAAGTGTGTGGGGGTTCAGCCTCTTTCTAAGGTACACCTACCAGGTTTTATATGAATTACAGAATCATGCAAGTTGGAGGGAAGCTCCAGAAAACCTCCTCCAGCTCACATCATATCCAACAAGATCAGGCTTCTTGGGGCCTCATGCACCTGAGATTTGAATATCTCCAAGGATGGAAACTACACAACCTCCCTGGACAACCTGTTCTGGTGTTTCATCATCATAACAGGGAAAAATCTTCATTCTTATGTTCAGTATTTATCACATCCCAACTTTTGCCCCTTGTCTCTCATCTAATCCCTATGATGTGTGTAAGTTAAATACAAAAAAGCTCGTGTTGAACTAAAGATTTTTTTAGTGCTGATTATGATTATTAATGATATTACATGATGATACTGACTTTTAAATTCTTCTTATATATTCCTTCATGATGTTTTACGATTTGTTTTTGAACAGGAAATGTCTCACTGTTTAAAAGCTTGTTAAAGTAGAATTATGTGTGACAACAGAAGATAACAGATGGTTAAAAGTTTCAACTGTATTGTAATTATCTGTAAAATAATTTTTTATCCACTGAGTTTATATTTGAAATTTTTGGCTGAAATGCTTAGCTTTAAACATGTACACAAGAAAATCAAAGGGCTTCTGTAATTTCCTAAATCTTCTTCACTTACAGATGAAGGAAAAGTTCTCACAGGCATGTGTTGAGTTGGTGACTTTAAACCCTGACCTGGCGGGGAAAATCTATCTCCCATTCAAGTGTAGGTAAGCCAGGAAATTACCTTCATTCACATATGATATTTTTTGAGGTAATCTCCTGCATTATTTTACCCTGTAATATTCTAGTAATAGGACCTCTGTGTGTCTATGTTGTTTTCCTTTTTAATTTAAAGTGTTTTGGAAAAATACAGAGAATTAATTTTTTTTTAGCATGAAATGCTATCATGTCTTGGCAGAAAAATGACAGAAATGGAGCTCATGAAGAATTAATCTAGAACATTTTACTGTGATTGAATTCTTATTATTAAAGAAAAAAATAATAGTGAGAGCTTTGAGTCACTTTGAGTAACAGCTATTAAAAGTCAGATGTGTTTTACTTTTACATTCTTGTCGAATTCCCAAATATGAAGAAAACTGAGGGATGAGGAGGAAAGGAAAGCAACCTTTGTAGTAAAGCAAAGAAATGTTGGGAATCAAATATTGTATTTGCATACTTATAGAGATACATGGGTGATTTGCAAATATAGCAAGCATTTTCTTTAGCTGGTGTTTGCAAGTAATATTTTTTCTGGCCAATGTACAGTGTATAAAGGAATAAGAGCACAGCTCAACTAGTAAGTCTATAGGAATTCTTTAGTGTGTATCTTAGCATAAGAATTGGCTTCCAGCTAAGCCTTTTGTAATCATCTGAAAGCTTAGATAGAGGAAGATCTGACATTTGATTTTAGAATACTACTTCATTTCCCTTTTTTTTCTCTAAGGTATATCATATTTCTTTAATAAAAAAGAAACATTTCCCTAACGGAAGAGGCTGATATTGAAATAAAGGAGCATAATAGAAGCCATAGGGACTAAGTTCATTAATTTCTCATCTGTTTGCAAATATTATTTAATATCAATTTTTACTTTGATGTGGCTGTTTTGTATTGCTATGATAAATAAGATAATTCCTAATCAAGCCATGGTGCCCCTGGCTCTCTTAATCTCCTGAGCGTATCCTGTAAAGCCACTGAGGAATCAAAATAAAACTGGAGCCTGTACAAAATCTGAACTCAGTGCATCCTGCCTCTTGAATTTTTCTGTAAACACTGTTTTGGTTAGGTCAACAGACAGCCCTGGGCTTTTGCCCAGGCTTACAGAGCTTCTTCAATCAAACTGAAAATGCATGTTACAGGAGGGTGTGGTGGTTAAGGCAGTACAACATTTGCATGGGGACAAAGAGAAAGTAAAATTTGCCAGTGGAGATGCTGGGAAAGAGGAAGACAGTATTGTAGAAAAAAAAAAAGAAAGTTCTTATTCAGTCCTGGGAAAATCTGGAAGAAGAAATTACAGGGGAAAATCAGAAGCTTTATTGTAAATTTATCAAGATGTTAGATTAAGACAAGAATTGCTCGTGAGCCTCTTGATTTTTATATTTGATTAGTTTAAAATACTGAATTATTCTGTTAGAACTTCACAAGCTCTTATATATACTTCAGATATGTATGAACACAGAATTTGATCATCTGAACTTTGACACTAATTTTCTCAGGTACTTTCTATAACTTTTTGATTGCAGTGTCCTCTCAGGAGGAATATTCAGCTTGATTTAGAACAAAATTTTGTCTGTTGCCATTCAATCATGCACTACTGAGCACGCCATACCTTTGTTTCCTTAGCTGAATTTAGATGCAGTGGGATGGAGGTTCAGGTCCTTTTCTTGAAAGGAGTTAGTATTTCTGAAGGATAAGTAAGTATTTATCTTTATTATCTTAACCATGCATAGCACAATGGGGCTAGAGGTCTAACATGAAGGTTTGTTGCATATATTCTGTAGTGGAAAGATGTAGGTAATACAGCCAGCAGCAAATCCAGGAATTTATAAGAAAATAACATGGGATTCACAGAGCTCCTTAAGCAATGAAAAGGAGCATACTACCTTTCCACAGAAAAATTGGTAAGGGCAGGTGTTGACTGCCTTTGGACATCAATTGATTTCTTTTGCTCTTTTCTGACAAACACATAATCTCCCTGATCCCATAAAGGCAATTCCTACATTTCACAGATGATGAAATCTAAATGTGTTTTTTGATGCTAGTCTGGATCAATGCTTTAATGAAAGAAACATAAAATCCTTCCCTTAGCTGCTGCTTTCCACTGTGAATGGCCACATGTAATTTTTTTCTCCTACAATGATGAGACAATTTTGAAATTGCTTGTTAAGAGATACAAAATAGGTAGACTATTGTGGGGACATTAACAGAGAATTTAGCACTAAATTCTGTGATTATACATGCTAGCCACTTGACCATTCTTCTGAGTTTTCTTTCTGTGCTTCTATTTCTCTAGCAAGTTAAGTAAATTTGGCATTTAATTGCTATATCTGTTTGTACATATGAAACTTTCAACTTCCTACTTTGCAATTGAAGCAGGGTTAATTAGCCACCCTAAAGTTCAAATACCCTCATCAGTACAAGTTCACTGGCTAGCAAGTATTACTGAATAATGATCCTATCAAGAAAATTTGTAATATTACGAAGTGAAAGCAGCACAATTTTCTGAATGTTTTTTTCACAAGAACTTACATGTTAACGAGCACAGACTTATGTCTGACAAGGACTTTTAAAGGAAATAGGAGAATCGTATTAAATTCAGAGATATGCTTTTGATGTCTGTTTTGCTGTATTTCAGTTAAATTAAAAAGTCTGTGCATACTGCTTTGACTATTCTGACAACCTGAACTTTGAAGTAATTGGCCTGAATTTCTGCAATTGTTTCCGTTTTTGTTATTTGCTTATTGTGTACCACATAATTGGTTTTCATTTCTTTGTAAAACTGATGTCTTTTATGTAATGAAGTTCACTTGTGAGCTGACTAGTTTTGAACACACTAGAGGAATATGCCCATTACTGTACAGAGGAAAGTTTCATATTACTTTCAGTTGTGGGTGGGGATGTGTTTACAGAGACAGTATTTGGAGAGGCTTTGTTTTGGAGTAAAATGATGTTTCACCCCCTGCAACAGCCAACCGTATCACTTCCACCATGGTTTAGGATTTTAACCTAAAACAAGCCTCAAATAGCAAAAATGAGTTTTTATGCCTTTTTATGAGTGCATCACACATGAAGAAAAAAATTATCAACATTTTCTCAGTATATTAAAAACATACTTGCCAGAGATACTCATGCAATGATGAGTATCAGAATTCCTAACAAGATAAATTTGGTTTTTAATCTTTTTTGTTCCTAAGGATTTTGTCTGTATTCCTTTTCTTTCATTTTTTGCTTCCAAATTCCCCTCTTATAGGATAGTCTATTTTTCCATTTTAGCCTTTTACTATGTGAATATATAAATATCATAGGAATAACTGTCTACTGATTACAGAAATGACTAGGATGAAAGGCTGTGTCAAGTTAATTTATATAATTTGTTTTTTAACGGACTTGATATAAGGTGTTTTAGAAGATGAAGTAAGAAGTAACAGAGAAATGATGGGTCAAGCTTAACTAATTTTGAAATGAATCCATAAAAAACAAGATCTCTTTCCATAGGGAGGAAAGGCAAGTTATTTGCCACTCAGTTAATCCTTTCCTGTTGAAAGCATCACTGATCATGAAAACTCACAGATCACATTGCCAAAGGATTTATCCTCCCCATCAGTGATACAAGGCTGGACCTTTAAAGCATGAGGGTTACTTCAACATATTTATTTCACATTTTCCTAACACTGTGATATACTTTTCAGCTCATTCTAGCTATCATGTCTGCTTTGTTTCTTTTTTTATCCTCTCTCTAAGGCAAGTCTAAAGCCTACAATCTGTTAGATGTTTTAAAGCTCAGCTTTCTTATGAGTCTTGTATTTCTCACAGAAGTTGGAAGATGCTACATGAAAAGGGTGCTTTGTAGCAGTTATTTTCCACTTGCACAAGAATCTATATCAGAATATGGAATTCAAGAGAATCAGGTTTCTGTCACATCAGGTTTCTGTCAGGTTTCTGTTCCTTACTCAATTTTCCTAACTGTATTCAACATATTTCAGCAGTCATTGTTAGCTGTAGTGGATATTTAGTTTATTTAGTGGATATTTAATGTATTTTCTCTTGAATATGAAATAAAAATTAATTTCTGTTAGTTCTGCCATAAGTCAAGTTTATGTGATACATGCTCAGACACCTAGTCCTTCCTGCTTCTTATGTCTTCCTAATTCCAGCATCATCTTAATTGGAAACATTATTATGTGTACATATAATGGAGTCCACAACCTGTCCCACAGTTGACTTCCAGGTGACACTGAATGAACAAGTACTAATCTCCAGAGCTCTAATGGGCAGGAGCCTGAACTTTTGCTTTCTTGTGTCCTATTGTCACTGGTTCATCCTATGTTGAGCAGATGTTCTCTGCTGTACCCTCATTAGACCTGCTATATCAGGCATCCCAGCCAGAGGACCTATTCAAACAGCCAGTGGCTTTTATTTACCTAAATCCATAAGTTTTCTCTGGTGGGAAGACAAGGTGAACTATGGAAATAATGGACCAGCATGACCTTTTTGCAGCATGAGCTGGTGGTGAACTCCACTCTCGGTGTGGAAAGCAGGCTGAGCAACAGGGTGCCCATGACCCTCAGGTGTGTGCAGCTCTGCTGTTGACAGCAGATACACCAGGATCCCTGTGATCTGTTGGAAGGTGTGCTGTAGGGTTACTTTGTGAAAAGTCGTTGGTACAGGGGCATGACCCCAGCCTGTTTTTGTAGGCTTCTAGATCACCTCACCTAATCATGGTGAGGGCAGTGGATTCCAGCTTGGAGTTCATTTTTGTTAAGTAGATTTGAGTATTTTCATGATTTGATCAGCAGAAGATAGGAAAACATATTTATATTTGATGAACACCATAAATAATGGAAGTAGATTATTTGAACTGAACAGTTTTGTGGTTTTCATAGATGAAATGAATGGCAGGAGAGTTCTGTGTTTTTATGTTTTCCTGTCTCAAGTATCTTTGGCAACCCACCAAGGAAAGATCAATTGTTCAATTGTTTGTCCACTGTAAGTAGACCACAAATAGTCTGATTAAAATCCTGTGTCTGTGTAGATGGAGGAAGGAGGCTTGAATTAGAAAAGCTTTATGTAGCCACCTGAGATGAAGCATCCATGTAGACAGACAAACATGTAAAAAGAAGTTCTGCTATGTCTGTTTGAGAATAATACTACTGCATCTGTATGGGATTCAGCAAATTAGAAAATAATTTTTAAAAAAAGAAAAATATGCTCAAATTTAAATTGGCGCACATGTAAATGAATGCTATTAATTTGTCTGTTTTACAGAATATGATATTGCTAATCCTTTGATAGCATTTTTAGTTTAGATTGCTAGCCCAGTTATACTGAGGATATTATTTCTTTCTCCAGAGGACAGTTTTCGTAGAAAACCTCCTGGGCAACCATTTAGGAAATTTGACATGTGATGCCAACAGTCTTTTTTGGGACAAACTCTTCAAGTCTTCTGTGGTTTGGAAAGGGAAAAGTCAAAAAACAATCTCTGAAAAATATCCTGATTTTGTTTTGTCTACGTGTCTTTTCTTTGACACACTATGGAGCATCACGCAGACTTTTACCAAGTTCTCAACTATTTCTGCCGTAACTCCCACGACCATTAACAGGTCTACAGTTACATTCTACAACTACACCCAGGACCAGGCACAAACCCCAGATATGTGCCACATGCTGAAACACTCCCAAAGAGGTCTGTGAGTTCTAGCAGTTTTTAAAAAATCAGGCCACCTATATGAAGATGTAACTAAGAAGAATTTGGAAACAAGGAGAAATGAAAATCATTCTAGCCCTAGAATGCTGTCAGAATTTTAAAAGCATGGCTCACTAGCAGCTATATCCACTATGCCCTACTATTTTAATTTTTATGTGCTATTTAGCCAATAATTACTGTTTTACCTATTTACAACATTCAGTGGCTTGTTTTATAAACCATAGTAAGACCAAACATAGTATAGATTTATTGTTGCTAAAATATGCTGTACAAGTGACAGGTAATGTTGATTAATCCACCACCCCCTACCGTAACCAGTTTCAGAGATTTATTATTTTTATTTTTTTAATGACCTTCATAAGTCATCTATGTGTGGCATCTTCAGATGCTGAAAATACAGGCTTTCAAGCTACATGCTAAACTCTGAAGGAAGGAGAAAAATAAGGCTGGGGGGGATAGAGAGAGCTTAACAGACCATTCAAAACCAGTTCCAATTCACAATTAACAAACAATTCTGAATGTCTTCTTGCAAAGTAATAAGATGCTAAGAAATGTAAAGTTAACAAGAAATGTAAAGTTAACAGGACTTGCGTAAGAATTATTGTGGTGAGTTGGCACTGAGCATTTTTCTTATTTTTTTCTTGCTCCTAACTTCTCTGTGCCTCAGCTCACTCACCTGTAAAATAATGAATCTTTGCTGTTTCACGGGGACGTTCTGAGGCTTAATTAATTGCACTCATTAAAGGACTGTAGTTATTATACTGTGATATAGAAAATGTCACACTTTAATTGGTATTAAATGTCAAAATAGCTATACATGGGAAGAGGTATGTCTCTTGAAGGCTCTTTTACCTTTTTAATTTGAAAAGCAGAAAGGAAGAGAAATGAAAAATAAATCAGTAAAATGTTTCCTTTGCTGCTAATTTTGCAGGACTTGTTCAGATTGGGAATGTGTAGACTTTGGGAACTGGAGACAAACAAAAGACAGCATAGCATCTTCAGCCTAGAAAGAGGGTCTGAAACTCAGGCACGGAAGACATCTTTTTCACCTACCATCTATGACAATATAGCAGATGAATCCTTTGGAAAGCTATAGCTCTGGCACTAGAAATAGTGTAATTATACTGGGTATATCTTTTGAGACCTTTTTTTTTTTGATTCAGAACCAAGGCAAAGTATATTTGTCATTGCCTGGGGAACTGCAAGCATGTGGCTCCTCTGAAGGCTTTTAGTACACTTCTGCTTGAAATTTTGGTAGACTTGCAATCCCAAGTGATTTTTGGATTGCTTAGGAGGGAAATTGCCTTTCATCCTTTCAAGTATTTTGGATATAGCAGCTACTCTCAACTCCATTAGTATTTATTACTTAAAACACTCCCTGCAGCTACCCTACAGGAGAAAACTAACATTTGGTTAAGAAATATGCAATTCCTTGATGCAAATCACAGAGGGAAATATATATATCTATACACACACACGCACACACATATTTGAGGAAATGTAAATTCCTGCCTCTGAGGAGGAACACCACCATTCACTGGTATATACTGGACGACACTCACCTGGAAAGCAGCCTGAAATGTGCCGCTGTAGCAAAGAAGGTTAATGGTACCTTGGGCTGTGTTTGTCAGACAACATGTTGCTAGCAGGTTAGTGAAGGTGATCATTTCTCTACTGGGCCCTGGAAAGACCAAAGCTGGATACTTTGTCCACTTCTGGGCTCCTCAGAACAAAACACACATGGAACTACTGGAGAGAGTTCCGTTAAAGGGCCACAAAGGTGTTAAAGGGAAAGCAGCACCTCTCCTATGAGGGAAGGCTGGGGGAGCTGGGACTGTTTAGCCTGGAGAAGAGAAAGCTCAGGGGCAATCTCATTCACGTCTGTAAATGCCTGAAGGAATTGTGCAGAGGACAGAGCCAGGCTATTTTCAATGGTGCACAGTGACAGGACAATAGTGAGCAGGCACAAACTGAGACACAGGAAGTTTCTCCTGAATTTCAGGAATCATGCTTTTTACTGTGAGGAGTGATTGAGCACTGGTACAGTTACCAAGAGAGGTCATGGAGCCTCAATTCTTGGAGTTGTCTGGGAATGGTCCTGCACAACACTCTTACAGAGGCCCTGCTGGAGCAGAGGGGTTGCACCAAATTACCTCTAGGGGTCCCTTCCAATCTCAACAATTCTGTGATTTTTTTCCAATGTAGACTTTATGAGAAGTTTGCAGTTTTTAGGTGGTTAAAATCATGTATGCTTATGCAGCTGCAATGTCTACAGAGGAGAATTTGGTTTTCTGACTTAGGCAATCACCCTTCCCCAATACCTGTTTATTCAGTAGATTGAAATGTTTACTGAGATCATGCAAAAGGTGAATTAAACTCAAATGGGTTTATCTAAGATGTAGTGCTTCACACATTCTGCTAGCACATTGCATGCTGCATTAGCTGCTTTCTGCCTTATTACTCTATAAAGCTCTAAATGTTTTGTGAGAGAATTGGCTTTCCACATCTGATAGCTCTGGTGCTGCAGTTAGCGTTAATGGATGAACTAACAACCAGTTTTAAAGAGAGGGGATAAAGTAGACAATCTCATGAACAGTAATATACCTTTTCCCTTACAGTCACAGAAAGCTAGGAAGTGAGAAATGAAGGCAAATGAACCTGATGGGTTCTGGGGTATTTGAGCTGACATACGGTATTAACAGGTATCTATTATAAGCAAGGGAAATTTTCAGGCATCCATTCTTTAGGAAAAAAAGGAAAATATTGTAAACCCTTTTATTGCAAATGTTTTGTTTGTTTAACTAGACTGTGAAATTTCTGGGTACCTGACTTTTGCACTTTACGAACACATTCTTTCAAAACTTCTATGGCAGAGTCAATGAAGGGGCACACTGGGCATGTGGTGAGCTCAACTAGCTAAAACACCTTCTGGAGTCCCAGGTGTTTAGCTTTGATCTCTATATATAATTTCTGTGGGTCAGGTAGAATGATGGTAATCTGCATTGTCATTTTGGTTCTGATGTTGATGTCTGTTGAAAATTATGTTGTGCCATACAACACAGGCAGTTAAAAACAAGCATTGATGTATGTGTTTAGGAAGCCTTTGGATGATCCATTCTGATGTGGATCTGATATAGAGACAAGCAGCTCCAAACAGAAGTATGATATGAACTAAACTCACTATCCATACTGAAAGGGCGCTTAATTATATTATTCTATTTACTGCAAAATAGTAGACATTTTTCTCAAACTGGTTTAAAAATAATGAAATGACTGGATTTCTTTCCATGTGGAATATACAGTCATACACACGGCACCTGGTTTATATTGTGAAGTGTCATTTTTATGATGCTTTCTTGCAAGATTAATGGGTAAAGATATGTGGCAATGAAGAACTGTACTGACTAGTTTGGCATTGAGATGACTACAAGGAAGAATAATTCTAGTGCTAAATGGGTAACAAATATCAAAATGAATGTTCTAATCATTTGTAGTGTTATGAAGAGGGAAGTTTTGAGAAGCCAGTAGTAGTCACTGAAGAAGACTTTATTGTATAACATTGAGCCAACAGTAGCAAATTAGGGCTTTAGGATTTGAAATGTCTGCAAAATTATTTACCAAAGAGAAATGGGGAGTTGCATAGTACAGCCTGCAGCTGGGATAAGTGAAATCTGTGGTTACAAACAAATTATTTCAAGACTAGTGTTCCAAATAGCTCACAGCTGAACCTAACCCAAGGCTGGCAGCTGATGGCAGCCCATGTAATACAATAATGAGAGCACTACAGCAGCAGAGAGAATCAGGAAATCTACAGCTGTGATACGTGTATGAAAAGTCTGTTTTCTTTGAACTCTTCCTTTTGTGTCCGGTATCACTTCTACCAAAGCTTCAGATTAGAAAAAGAAACCTGTTGAGTATTTTTTTTTCAGTTGCAACAGAAGCTTTTATGAGAAGGAACAGATTCAAACATACACAAGGGAGGGGAGATTTCTAAACTATGTAACAACAGGTTCTAGAAAATACAGTGTTTCCTTGAGGAGGAAAAGATGCGGTTGGTGTGCCCTTAGGCAGCTGACCAAGGTGTTGCACACTGGAATGAGGAAATGTATTGTAGTGGCGCAATAGTGGGGAGAAGCCATACCCCAGAACGTCCTGAAAGACTGACTGACTGTGACTGGTTATAAAAGCAGCAACGTCGAAGGAAGCAACATTTGGTAAGTTGCAAACTCAGGTATACTCTCAAGAATTGGAAAGATACCAGGGCAAAGAGACTATTTCTGAAAGTTTTATGTGCAGGGAAAGATGCTGAAATTAGTTGCATTGTGCACTGAAAAGGGAATTTGCAGGGGTTAAAGGGCTGAAGTCAGTGCCAAAATCCATTTTGTGCCTGAAAAAGTTGAACTTAACAAAAATTTCAAGGAAAATTTTATGGTTTAGTAGTGGTCAGATGTGATATTGCCTTTTATTTCATATTCAGTGCTTACATTATGAAGAAATTTTAATGTACTATGTCTCCAAACAGCAAATACCACTGGCAGTAGGATGTGATGAAATGTTCAAGCAGAATAATCCCGGCAGAGTTGTGAGGCTCTGCCTTCAGAGGCACACTGTGTGTCCTGGGGTGAGGAGGGCCTCTGTCAAGGGTGTACTGTACAGCCTAGCTTGAGGTCATGGCACCTAATGAATGCGAAGCTTTAACCTTGGTGAAAAAGCAAGTCTCTGGCCTACTTGGGAAGAGTGTCTACAACATGAGTGAGGGAGGTTTCAGATGCACTTGAATTGTGGCACTTGTTGGAAATGGTGTAAGGCAATGTTAAAAACTCGTTTGCCTTTACAGAGTCTCTAACATGGAGCCATTACTTCTAGATAGTACAAAGAATGCTTAGGGCAATACACTGAAAAATAAGAAACCCAGCAGAAGAGTATGATGATTACTTCCCAAAAGCTGTTTTTGAGAATATTTGGCTTCTGGCTGAACAGAATTTAGTAAGCTAATAACTCTTCTCCTGACTGGAACTGATTGAAACTGCCAGAAGCAGGACACCACAGTTTGGGATCACTTGAAGTACCAACGGGAGTTACAACTCCTGTTATAATAGATCTGACCAAAGATACATGGCCTTTGAGAGCTTTCTGCATAGTTGTCGCATTCCCTGGGGTTTCCTTGGCACCCCAGGGTGCTTCAGGAGAGGCGGCACTGCACGGAGTGTGACATCACCCCCTTTACGAGGTCTGCAGGTCCCGGTTATCGAAAGCTTCGGCGCAGGGACATACAGACAGCAGCCCAGGTCTTGGGGGTTGGACAGAGATGTTTATTCAACGCATGGTGGAACCCAAGAACCCCCTTCCATGTGTTGGGGGTCCTTTTATCCACACAGAAAGAGGAAGGGGTTGGAGTTGGGGTACCTTATCCAATAAGGACAGAGCATGAGAGGAGATTAGGGGAAGTAGCAAGGGAAGGATTGCAACACCTGGGTCAAACCAAAAACTGGGGAGAATACAGGGGTGTGCTGGGTTAAACCATAAAATGAGAATATGGATATGAAATGACGTAAAAGGCACACTGCAACACATAGTAAGGTGAGTTTGTTTCTTTTCCTTGGGCTCTTGCAGCCAGGTTTTCATGGCTTTTGCCTGCACTGCTGGGGAGCAAAGTGAGTGACAGTGAACAGATGGGGCAGCTAAGCTGTTCCTTTAGAGGCCATGTGCTCACCTCAGACCTGAGGCCCCAGGGAGCTGCTGCACCAGCTCACTCCTCAGAGAGACTTCTTAGCTTTGATTTTCTGACTCTGGTTGACAATGATCTATAATGCATTGCTCACTCATCTTTTAAAAAACAACAGGAAAGGCAAAATGCCACAGTGAAATGAAGCAAGGGAATGGCTAAGCCATGTTAACATGCTTGGAAAAAAACAAAGCCCAAGCAAAGCCACTGTAAGTGTCAGAGCTCCTTGGCTGTCACATTCAATCATACGAATCCCAGTGATGTTATGTCTGTGGCAGATGTGTTTTATTAATTACAATGGGCTGTGGGGAACTTGCCTTTTAGTTGGATTTGTTTTGGTGCTACCATCTTTGTTCCTCTAGGCTGTTTCAGGTCCTCTGAGAGTCCTGGTGCAGAGCTAGTTTTTTCTTAGATATCCTTAAACTTCAAAAGTTACTTTCCTGTATGTGTTGCTGGAACACTTTTTTTTTTTGAGTTGCACCATACTGAATGTATACTTTGAATGCAGTATTGTATCTCATATATTCTCTTAATAAAATCAGGCAGAGGGGTGAGCTTTCTGCTGTAAAATTTCCTTATTGGTCTGTCAGAAAGAGGACAGGGCAATAATTTCCCAGAAATATGAAGAGCTGCGTCTGGTGTAAGCGTGATGAATTAGGCAGACTTTTAAAAGGTTGGCAAAGGAAACATTTTGTAAATCAGAGAGACCATCTCAGATCTACTTTTATTTAAAAATCTGTATACGCACTAATTTTGAGCAAGGATAAGAGCATGCAGCAGAGCATCATGAGAACAGATGATCAGCACTCAGCAGTTGTGAGGACAAGACACTGTTACCTAGCAACTTCTCAGAGCTGTCTTTTACAAATCCATCCTGTCATGGATGTCATGTATACACCACAGTTGATCTTCACAGATTTTGCAGTACTTAGTACTGTAAAATATATCTTCTGAACAGTAGCATCCTTGGCAGGTATTAAATCATGCCAGTCCAGGTTTTTCTTGCCCTACCTGCTAGGTGAGGTCTGTGGATTTGTTTTTTGTGTAAGTTATCATAAGTTGCTTGAGTTCAGAGATGAGGCAGTGTTTGTGGGAGCTGTTGTTGCTCAACTTCCTTCTTTCTTGTACAGATTGAGAAAGAATGGAGAATGATCTGTGTTGATTTCCATGTCTATAAGCTGCTCTCCATCCTTTGCAGCAGAAGGTGACTATGATCTGTAATTTTTTCTTTCTCAGGTGAAGAACCCTTACTATGGCTCAGTATTAAAATATGAAATTAATAAGTGGAGATATTCTCGATTTTGACAAGTGCTGCTTCACTATACCTTTATACAGATCTCAGACAGATTATTTGATTCTGGATAGACTGATTTTGGATGTTACAGGATTTCAGATATTCAGTGAGACCGATTTAAGGCCTTAACTTTTCTGTCTATCTTTGCCTACTAATCACATCTATTTTGAGATAATGCAAGTACACATTGTTTCCAATGGCATTTGGAGTTGGAATTTGGAAATTCCAATCTTTGTTTAATGTTTTACTCCTTGTAGTATTTTGGTGTGTATGCTGTAATACTGTAAAACATTACTGGACACATTATCCTAAATATTACACAGAAAAAATACCGTCCTGATTTGTGCATTATCCTTTTAAATTACTTTCCATTCTTTGTTAAAAGCAGAGAGAGTGCAACATCTCTTGCTTCAATAGTTATCTCTGATTTGATGTGTTATGAGGTGGGCTATTTCTGTTCTGTTATAGTACAAGAAGTCCAACAAGCTGAGTTTTCTCTATGGGTCCTAGAAGCTGACAGACATCACATCTAAAAAAAAAAAAAAAAAAAAAAAAAAAAAAAAAAAAATAAAATAAAAAAAA